>BMAU01005520.1:0-352792 GCA_019973935.1 Trichonephila clavipes
GTTACGTATTGCTGATTAAATACACTGTCAAAGATATTTCTTAAACTTGGCATGTCCTTGTGAGTCAAATGATAAATATTGCAGAAGATTGTCAATAGTTGCTTTTTCTTATGAAAATGAATTAAATGTTGAGCAAAATATATTGATGATGCTATCAAAAAGCTGATTTATTATAGATTTTTCAAACATTATTGAATTCCATTTCTTTCTTTTTAGATAAAATGTTTTTTTTTTGAGTTTGAAAAAATTTACCTGCGAAATCAAACGCTGTTAAATAATTGCTTTTCTACTTTTGCACTACTCATCATTTGCATTTCAAAGAGTGAAACCTTACTTTCCCACCCAATAGCACTTAAAATCAAATGTTATAAACAAAGTATTGTCTTTAAATTATGATTAAGAAATGAATGATTTTTTTAAGATATGTTTTTTTATCGAGTAAAAACGTGTTTTTAAAGTAAAATATGTATTAGCTATATAAAATTAATATATAGGTTAAATGGAAGTAACTAATTTAACAAAATTACCAAACGTGAAACTGCTATTTTATCCCTCTAATTTTAAACAATTTTTGAATTTTCCCCTAAAAAATCTTCAATTTTTTGCTAAGTCTGATTACAGCACCGGCACAAATTTGCTAGCAAAATGTTTCTCAAGTAAGGTTGAAACAGGAAAAAAACCTTCTCATTTTTTTAAAAAAAAATTAACGATGTATTAACGTCTCACAAGAAAATGATTTAACAACCGTAAGAAATTCCAGGCAACGCAATAACAGCTTTTTTTTTTAGCTTTTGCTCGAATCTTAAACGGGAGTGTAAAATAGAAAGCATGATATGTGAAATTTCCTAGAATGTTTCTTGTAATATTTTCATTAAATGTTATTCAAGAGATACATAATAGTATAATTTAAAATTTAACATATCGGTCCATAATATTTAACATATTATAACGCCATATAATTCGTTCCTTCATGTTGTTATTATTAAGTATCATTAAAATATGATTTGTGCTCACTTGAGAATTTGCTCCTTCTAGCTTTTTATATTCGATGTTAAACTCATTACGTCCTTCAATGATTTATTTTCCTTTGAGGTTATGCTTTAACCCCAAAAGTTAATGCAAATATGTTGTTGTTGTTCTCGTGTCCATGAATAAATGCAGTAGATATCACTAAATTCCGTCGAAGTCTTGATCACTGCCTCTGCTATTCTGGGAGCATCGGGGCTGTACAGGAGCTCCGCAAAGAGTCCCCTCAGAGTGGACCATTCCCATTTAGTAACTTTGTGTTGTGACGGTTGGGCATTCAAGATGTGATTGGGCGTCAGTTGAAGATCTGGGCAGTGTTTGCATTGAACATATGATCTTGTCTTGTCTGGGTGAATCTTCATGCCCTTAAGGTGTTCAGTTCTCAATCTGGCAATTGTGGATGTTATAATTCGGGGACAGTCAAATTCCGTAACTAGGGTTTAAAAGTGTGATTCATAATTCTATGTTTGGCTACTGCGTTAGCATCATCAAGTGTGATGGTGGTGCACTTATGTTCGATGTCTCTAGCTTCTTTGGCGAGTGCTATCTGCACATTCATTACCCTCAATGCTTGACATATGCGGGTATCCATTGCAGGATGCAGGATTTTTCTTTTTGTTGTGCAGCTGTTTCTGGAAGGGTAATAATATCACAGGAGATGTTAGTCTCTCCGTTTCTTCTTATGACTATAGCTGATTTAGAATCTGAGAAGATTACTAATCCTTCTGTAGAATCAATAACATGTGGGTTTTGTTGATATAATATAAGGGCCTCTCTAATTGCCACGAGTTCACTTTTGCAGTTTGAGGCGATTATGCCTGTGTTAATTTTGTGTTTGTAGTTGGCTACCATCTGGGAGGAGAAGATGATTCCGGCACCTCCATTGCTGAGGGATCTGTCTGAGGAACCATCGGTGTAGGCGATTGCAAAGTTATCTTGAGAGAGAGTATTGCTATCGTTTCCAGTCCTTTTTGTCTGAGAGTTACAGGGTCTTCTTTTTTGGAACATGGCTGCAACAATTCCAATTGAAACAGGTATTCTTTGGTGGGTTTTTTGGAAGGAGGGGCTCCTGAAGGAACTCCATGGAGAATGATCCAAATTGAGTTCTTTTCTAGATTTCACTATCAAGTTGGAGAGTCGAAGATCTTTTGAGCCTTGTAGAATGCTTCCATTTATCAAAAACTCTTCTAGAGATATGGTCCAAACCATATGAGCGTAGTTTATTAGTGAATCTTGATAGTGCAAGTTTGCGCCTGCTTTCTAGCGGGAGCAGGCCGCATTCTTGTTCTGGCCTTTTCATTATTGGTTGATGACACTGCTCAATAATAATTTTTGGCAGCTCTGTGTTGTACAGAATCAAGTTTCCGCTTAACAGAACTAGAGGCCGAGTCAAGTGGGTCGCATATTCTAAAACTGGTCTGATAACAGTGAAGAAAGTGCTTTTTAGGGTTTGAGGTCTTGAGCCCCAAGAAGTTCCAAGTTCGCATAGCTTTTGAAGAATATTCAGTTTTCCAAGAGCTTTGTTGGTAGTTTGTTCGATGTGCTTTGAAAGCGGAGTTCGGGATCTGGGTTACTCCAAGATAGTGGTAGGTCGACTTTTTTGATTTGAGTGTTCTGTATTTTTGATATTAGCATTGAAACTGCTTCTGTGTCGTCTATCGGTAGAGAAGATGCAGTGGTTTGTTTTGTCTGCGTTGATGGTTAATTTAAGATTCTCTGCCCATTCAGCAATACCTTTCAGTGTTGTGTTTAGGGCCTTTTCGATTCTGTAATGTCATTGTGTGAGTGCCATACAGCAATATCGTCAGCGTAGCAGGCGATATTTGTGTCTGGGTGAATATGATGGTGGATGGTGTTCATAAGGAGAAAGAGCAGGGGGCTTAAGACAGAGCCTTGAGGAACACCAGCCCACATTCTGCGAATTCTGAAAGTGCCCCGTTAAATCTAACGGAAAATTTTTTCTTCCTCTGAGAAAATCATTTCTCCACAATAACGCTTTTTGCCATTAATTCCGGTGCCTTGGATAGTATGGACAAGTTTTTGACGCCAAACTCTATCAAATGCTGCTGAGATGTCCAAAAATACTGCTAAAGGTTTTCTTGTGAGGCTTTTCTTGAAAACCATCAATTATCGACTGGTTCAGGTAAAAGAGCTGGTCGGTAGTACTATGATGGGTTCGGAAAGCTGTTTGATAGAAAGTGAAGTTTTTGTTTTTCGATGAGCCAGTTCATAAGCCTACGGTGGATAACCTGTTCCATGAGCTTGCAGAGGGTGCTGGTGAGGGAAATTGGCCTATAGTTTTGCACTCTGAAGCATTGTTTGGTTTTAGAATTGGAATGACGGTGGAAAGTTTCCATATTTTGGGCAATTTGCCAGTAGCCCATGAAAGGTTAAAAATTTCCAATAGTTCTTTTTTTTTGCAAGATTTCCAAAGTGTTGGACCATGCGGCCAAAAATAACATCGGGACCAGGGGCTTTGCCGATTCATTTTAGCAATGGCAGCTTCTAGCTCTTCATTAAGAATGGTATGGTGAAGGTATTTTTATGTTTATATCTTTTTGAGTCTTGAATGGTTTTCCTGTAGGTACGCAGCAGTTTCCTGTCATTGCGTTGAGTTTAGCTTTCTGTTTTTGTTTTTCATATAGTGCTTTTTGCTAGCAGGGAAGCAGTTTCCTTATTTGTGGCTGCATCTCTTCCAGAGGATGATATGATGTTAGTAAGAACGTCTCGCTTTTTGTGTGTTGATTTATATATGCAAATATGTAAAAAAAAGGAAGTGAAATGCACTTTTTAATTTCCTCTTATATGAATGGATAACTGATTTTGATAGTAATTTTAAACATAGGATAATTATGTATAATGCATTTTATTTCCTATATTTGTTATTAATATACAATTTATTCCTTATAAGTAAGTGACTTACTTTTTTCATTCCTCTAATAAGGTATGATGTTAAAATGTATTATATAAATAATTTAATGATTAATTTAGCTATTTTTCAGTGTTTCAGAGTAAGCTTGACATTTTAGTAAAAATTAGAAACTCATTTTACTGCAAATTGCTCTCCATAAAATACTTTATAAACATGACTTTATTCCATCATCTTTATAGATAGACTAGGTTTTTTGATAGCTTCACGATAAGCAGGCATTTAATTCGAACCCCTAACCTAGTCCACAGCAGTGTTAGCAACTTTGACTGCTAGGGCCAGTCTTTGAGCATTTACATTTCTCCCATTTGCTGTTTTTGACTTGAGGGATAAGGAATCACCATATACCAGTGCTTCTCAAACTTTCGATATCGGCGACCCAATTTTCAGCTATAATTTTCATCTCGCTACCTTCATACAACAGCAATGTACTGAATGCAATAATAATGTACTTCGATGTTAAAGCTACAATACGACTTTAATATTATAAACTGCACATATTTCCGTATATGTATTATATTTTGTATAACAAGTGCATGGAAGTCACTAGTCATTACTAAACTTTTAATTTAGTATTTATATATCAATTATTAAATACTTTTTGCCGCAGTGATACATTTATAAGCATCTTATGTTAGTGTGAATAGTTATTTTATATTTTATCACGTCAGAATGTATTTTGTTTTGCTTTCTTTCGGTAAATTAATAACTATTTTAAATCTTTTATTTTAGACTTTTTAATATGCTCGTCCTCCACGTAGGGTTATCATGACCCCAAGGGGGGCACGCCCCACAGTTTGGAAACGTTGCCATATACCCTCTTCCAACAGAGGAAAGCATAATTACTGACGATGGGCTTTGTGAGCGAGACATACATAAGGTTCTTCCTCATCAATAAGTCAATTGTTATATCTTAAGTAGATTTGATAGTTTGTGCGTTGGGCAGATGTTGTGGTCATTCTCTTGTTCAAATGGTGGGTCTATTTGGTGCGTTTGCCATAGTCTTTGGCATCATTAGTCTTGTATTATTAGGAATGTCTTATATTTCTCATGACACGCATAAGTAACCAGTAGTGCTCTGATTTGTGCTACTGTTTAGTTTTTAATTTCCAAATGAGGAATTTGATGTATGATGGTGGGACGCCCATGAGATATTGTATTTTGCTTTGGGACACATTGATTAAATATGCACACATTCGGATTGTAAGAATGTACGACTGGGACGAAATGGTATCATTGCATTACAATAGTTCAGAACATCTGTGATTTGTGAGAGAAAGAGTCACCACAATATTCTTAGATATAAAAAGACATTTTTCTGAATTTCATTTATTTTTCAAAATTCATAATGTTGAAGAATTTCTACTGTTTCCTTTTTAAAAAGGAAAACTATTTTCTTAATTAATACTTTCTTTTCGCTACGAACGGAAGGGGGATAATCCTTTAGTGTTAGTTTTGAAAATATGAAATAATTTATCTTTTCTAATTTTCTGCAAAAATGTAGGCTTATTTTTTTACACTCTTAATATCTGATATTTCTAAAATAATACTACAGATTTTTCAAGCTGTTCTTTTACATCTTAATTTATAATATTTTAAGATATTTAAATGTTCCTCAATTTTAAAATCTATGCAAATTTTATATAATTGCTAATGAAATAAATAAAAAAAAGTTAAAAAAAATGCAGCTGACAAGCATTTTTTTGATAACAAAACGTTATTTTTTAAAGGCCAATGAATTTTTTAAAAATAAGTCCTAAACGAAGTTTTGCTTCGCATTGAAAATAATGCTGTTTAAAATGTAATTAAAAAATCTGATGTTTTTCAATTTTTTTTTAAATAAAAGCCTTTTTAGAGAATGAAAATTTCCTCGATTTTTAATACATTGATTGCACGGTGTATTTTAATTATGATGTAAAATAATATGAGCTTGTTGGAAATCAAAAACAGTTCTAAATAACATTAGAAAACATTTCGTCAAAAAAAAATATGTATTCTAAAAGTTTGACTCATGAAGAAGGGATTCATTATCTAGAAAAAAATTCTAAACACAAATATTGATTATGATTGAATTTCAATGCTATCATTCCAACTTCTAAATATTTAAATTGTATTTATAGAAATACTTCAGTTCAATAAAATAATAATTATTCCAAAAATAATAAAAAAAAATATCTAAACTATAGTGTGTAACGCAATTTAATTACGTAAAAACTCTTCGAATTTATCAAAGCTTCACATATTCCAGTCCGAGGGCCATTAGCAATGCATCCGAGAACCGAGAGTTCTCGGTACCATTTTATCTGATAACCAAAAATTTTAACTTACCACCAGATATATATTTATAGTACAATTGAACATTGCTAAAAATTTGGGCATCTTATTTAAATTTTCATAGGCTTGAATTTGTACAGGACTTTGGTGATTGTGTAAGATTTTCCATTCTATCGATTGTTTTAGAGCAGTGTTTCTCAAACTGTAGGGTGTGCCCCCTGGGGGGCATGGTAACCAAGCGAAGGGGGCGAGAGCATATTGAAAATAAAAGGTTTTAAAAAATAATTTTTTGGAATGAAGTAAAACAAAATGCTTTCTGACTTAATAAAAATACACATTTACACTGATATAATTTATTTTTATCATCTGCTGATCATCAAAAATAAAAGATTCCACTTCGAACGCTCATTAGCCATCTTTGATCCTATAACCAAATTAAAATAAAATATTTTGTCTGCTTTGTTGTAATCCTACGATGAGAGATTTTTGTTATTACGTTTCTTTTAACTTAAAATATTACTTTAGCTCTCCTTCTAACTTACTGGTATAGTTATCTTCATCGTTTTTTTAGGGATGTTGTAAATAATATATTTCTGTTTTGCTTTTTTCCATTTGAAAGAGCTTTATGATATATGGATAAGCATATTGAGCACTTTAAAGAATTATTTGGCCAAGATTTATTTTTATGAGTATTCTGAAGCATATAATGCATAATGAAAAACGTTTTACACAATTATTGTTTAGAACATGCTACGATTTGCCCATGAACAATTTTGTGGTTTTTTATTGCTATGTTGTACGACTTATTATGGTTTATAAATGTAAATGAGGAGAATATTAAGAAAATGGACATCTGTGATCCCTATTGAAGTAAGTTGAAACTGATCAAGCAATTCAAAAATCTAATCAAATAATGCATATTATTTAAGATAGCGAAAGTAAATTTTAGAAAAGTGATAGACATGAAACGTTTGGGTGGATTCGAAATTTTCAAATGTCTGAAGATCTCTATGAAGAAAACTATGAATCCATAAATGTAGCACATCGCCTTGTCAAAAAGACACAAGGAAGAAAAATTTCAAAATGCTATTTGTAGATCATCAAACAACAGCAAAACTACAAAAACGTGAGGAAAATATGACAGTTTTGCTGTAAAATAACGTCCCTGTGTTGTTAGCGAAAAATGTCTGAGATTTATGTCCTTTCATAAGCACACGCACATTTGGAACATTTACTTTAGTTTTATTGGATATTTTCACAAATTTTCAAAGATAAATTGAAAAGTCCTTGAAAGTAGGTAAGTATATTTTCTCTTAAATTAAATTATTCACTGGAATTGTAATTTTTATCGTGTATAGTAAAAATAATTGTAAAATAAATTATAGTTTTAAAACAAACTAAAAAACACGCTTTTATAGTGAATCAAACTAAAAAGTAAAATAAGAAAATAAATATATATATTACTTAAAAGTAACATATACAAAATTTAATACTTATCTTGTTAATTTGTACGGTTTATAATTATGATCGTATAGTAGCTTTAGAGCCAAAGTGCATTATTCTTTCATTCAATACATTATTATTTTTAGGAGGGGTGCGATAAAAAATATGCTTGAAAATTGGGTCGCCAGTAGTGAAAGTTTGAGAACCACTGTTTTAGAGTTTGGAACCTCACAAGTTTCTCTTAATTAAAACTCGTTGGGAGTACAAGACCCCTTGAACAAGGTTCTCAAGCATTTGCTTAGCAAATTAAAGACAGTTTGCAAGAAATATAGTGAGGAGGCATCCGTCAACTTTAGGAATTTCAAGTTGAATCATAATTGCTTAAGATATAGATTTCTGTAAATATTTTTACGATTACCTCTATCTACAAGGTCATGGATATATAAACTTAGTATTTCAGAAATTTCAATCATTTTATTTTTTATTTGTATCATTCTATTTATAATTAGTTTCGTCCATTACCTTTTATTTCGTCAAATTGTGCTTGCATCTGTGTATTGGTCTGAACAATATGGTAAAATATTTTGATCAACCTCAATTTGGAAATATGTTTCAAGTAGTGATGAAATCTGTGGAGAAAAATCACTTAGTATCAATCCAAAACTATTAAGTATATAGTTTCATATAAGATATATATGATCCAAAGTATAGTTCGAAACATTTTTTGTTTCAGCATTTTAAATAGACAAAAAAGAAATACAATATAAGTAAATATAATTAAATAAAGAGTTTATGCGTATGAGCACGAAAACACTTTAGCTATGTTTTTAGGATAATTAGGAAACTTGTTTTTTAAAAATAAAGTCCTGTAAACTTAAATATATATAGTTAATTGCTTTCTTAAGTATGTCTCTAAAGAATATTATACAAATAGTATTTATAAACATTATGTAAAGTTGGATGAATTTAACACTATATTGGGCAAAGCTATTTATGCCAGAGACATTTAGAATAATGATAGAAGAAATACATTGCGCCATAAAAAATAACCATGAGAGTTTTCTAACAGTTATTTTGTAAAAAAAAAAAAAAAAAAAAAAGCTTTTATATACTGTAATTAAACTTATTTCTTTAAATTTAATATTTTATTTAGAGATAAGATTGCTTAATATGTTGACATTACTTAGGCTTATAACTCTAATTACTTTTAAATGAATTGCCTAAAGCAAATATGTAATGAATATTAAATTATATTTCACAAGAAATCAATGATTTATACATCATATCGTCTTCATTAATATTTATAATACTTTAAAAGTATTTTTTCTTTTGTTTACACTTTCTAAACTCTAAATCAGGCTCTAAATATAAATTCAAAAAAGTTCCCAAGAAAACCTTTATTAAAGAACACAAAAAACAAAAAAATATATTTATGAATGTTTTTTTAAGAATTTAAAACATAATACAATTTAGCTTAATTTATTCTAAAACTTCAGTATGGATAAAATGTAATATATTAATTGTATTGTCTATTTATATTGGTTATGTTTAAAATTGAGTTTAAAATTCTAAATCTCTGAAACGATTTATTAAAGAAAAATCGGCAAAATATCAATTTACTCACAAAGTCCTCATTAAGTTCAGTAAAAATTCTTCATAAGGAATTTTTATTCTTAATGATTTTCTATTAAGCAATATAATGTTAATTTAGATTACTCTTTAATGTATGTTTTCTATTAACTTTTTGATTTTTAACGATGAGAAATTACTATTTATCAGTTTTAGATTACTTTCAATGTTTATCAATTCTCGTTTCCCAAACTGTAAAAGATTAACTACTTTTTAATATATTCGAGTGGCATTAAATATATACCAACAATACAATAATTAGTGGGATAAATTAAAAACAACTTTCACATAGAAATCGATCTTTTCAAATTTAAGTTTTTCCGATATAATTATAAATTACGCTCGATTTCCTTCTAAATAAAACTAATGCGGGGGTTTGACAACTCCTTATGTTACGGATTCTAAATTTCTACAAATATTTATCATTTTTAAATATGTGAGCACATTTAATTTAATTTCGAGGAATCGTTTTTCTTTCTTTTTACATACCAGTGCAATAAAGTGTTAGGTGCGAGGGAAATGCAAAATTTAAAGGGAGTTTTGATATTTCTTTTTCGAAGGTCTGACAAAAGCGCAAGTACCCAGCCTTGAATGAGAGATAATCGAAAACGTTTCTATAGGTTCCTCTTTCGTTGGGGGTGTAGCTGACCATTTAGCATGGCAAATCTATTGTCGATCTGCATCAAGTACGAAATGATGACAGTGATAGCTTTTGTTTGTGAAAGATGTTATACCTGCGCTCGTTGGATACTAATCATCTCTTCCACAACTATACCAGTCCTTCTCTATACTTCAACGGTTTGCATGTTCTCCTCAGTGGTTGACGTCGATAGACTGTCCGATCTTTCGTCATCTTAAAAGGAAGTTCTTACCTGTTTGAAGCGCTCTATCCATTCTTAGATCTTGTTCACTATAAACAGCTGTTATCATGCTGCACTAGCTAGCATACGACGAATAATTTATGAAATTTCACACTTTTCTCAAATAAAAAGCGAGTCACTGTCCTACTTTCCTTCTTGATACCGATAAGCAATTGAGCTACCATGTTGAATGGTCTGCTCCACCCACAATGACTACGAATGAAGACGAGTGCCATTTTATATAAAAATGTTGCCGAATATCTCTCATTCAACGGTGGATACTAGCGCTGTTACCAAACCTGAAAAGTGATTCTGGACTATATTTTTTGACTTTATATGGGTGTTTCTCAAACATATCTGACAAACATTAAAGAACAGACTTAAAGGGCTAAAACAAACAGATTAAGTATAGAAAAGTGGGTAGGCAGTTATCGCTTGCAAGAACAAGCACGTAAATAACTGATAATAACAAATAATCGAAAAATATCAAGTCAAAAATATCAAGTTATTGCCAAATTTTTTTACAATAACTACTTAATACAGCAACCAACATCAAAAATATTAGATTCCCAGCAATGATACATACATTGGCGTAAATTTGCACAAATGTCCATCATGCCTTGTAAATTTTTAGCAACAACCGACAATCTGACCATTAGATTATCAAGAGACTAGGTGAAAATTTTGTTGACATGCCATTAATGAGAAACCAAAGCAAGAAATTCAAGCAAAACTTATTAATTTATATGTTTTAGTTTTTAATCTCAGATAAATACTTAATTTAATATAGTTAACTCAGTGGCCAGTGCGCCACGCTTCCACACCACAGGTTCGAGTTGGGTAAGATTGACTCAACTTTCATTCCTTCAGTGGGTCAATAAATTAGGACCAAACTTGCTTTAGAATTTAACACTGGTGGTTTCGTGTCGGACTGACCGCACGACCGGAACATCTGCTCATGCGCCTCAGTGCCAAAGTCGCGTATAATGTGTTGGGCACAGTAGGCCTTGGTGCCCTCTTGGGCTGTTGCGCCCCTGAGTTAAATTAATGTTAATGTACTCATTTCTTTTTTATTTATACCTTCACACTTTTGTTGGCTATTAACTATTAACGTAATGTTTTAATTTATTTTCAATTTAATTATTTATCCCCATTGAGAGATATTTGAAAGATTCATTAAAAACAAATTTTACCTTAGTAGATAATAATTTTGTGATTTCTTTTGAAGTTTAAAATTTTCTCACACATATATTTGTAGTATTTAGAATTATTTGTTTCCATAGTTCTGCCAAATAATCTTAATTTACATTGTTTTGGCAATGTGAAAATTATTTTTCACTTATGATTTAATTATTAAATCACAATTTCCATTTCGATTTTAAATTTTCAGATTTAATTTACATAATTTGTTCAAAGAGCTTTTATTACTATAAATTTTTCAGTTTAAACATGCATGACATTTATTTATGTTTATAATTATATCATGACTTGTAATGTTACTACATGTTATTGTGATTTACAGCAGAAAGTGTTTGCTGGATTTTTTTCCAAGATTATGTGTGACCCTAACAAAGAGCTGTCCTTTCATTATAAAATGTAATTGTTGCTTACATCGTAAGCAAGCAACATTTATTCCACTTCAAGTATATAATGCTGTAATTTGTGGTTCCGAACATTGATTAATTATCCGACTGAGATTTTAAATTCTTTGAACCGATAGGTATATTCATTCACATGTTTTGCATCTAAATGTTCTCGGGAAAAGGAACCTACGTCTGTTGTGCATTGGAACTAGACTATTAAGGACATTACTGCAAACGCGTATAAAGTTACTATTGCTGCTCGATTGGTGTGTGGCAAAGTATTTTCTTCCAGAATATTCTCATAATTTCGTCAGGTTTCCGTACCAGTTAAAGAAATTTCAATTCTTAATTCGTATCACTTTAACTATCAGCACCAACAAAACCTAAGGACAATCATTTCGAAATTCGTATCTGAGAAAAACATACATCTCTCATGATGAAATTAATGTTTGTTGTTCTAGATTCGGTTGAGCAGAACTTTAGTAAATCATTGTTCAGAGTAAAAATGCAGATAAAATCAAGAAGCTTCTCTTCTCTGGGACTATGTATGACTGTGTATACATCAAACTATTTTTTACATTAAAATTCAATGATGAAGTGATGAGCTTCACATGAAAATTCCAATTTTGCTCCTGTAAATGTATGTTTCTTGTAGTGTTTTGGAGATCCTTGCACATTTGAACTGCATTTTTACTATCGCAAGCATTCATTAGCTCGTGATTTGAAGAAAAATTTTAAAATTCTTTCTTTAAAAAATTACATTTTAGTTTTGAAAATGTGATTTGTGTTTTGTTGTACATCGACATGTGTGTTAGTAGGACCTTAAGCTATCCGACTACGTTCGGAACCGTGATTTTGCAAAAGCCCATAAATAGATAATTTTCTAGATATTTAGAGTCACCTAAATTAGAATATATGTATAAAAAGGTTTTAAGGCCATTTTGACAAAAGAAACTTAATTTAAATACAGTACATTGGCAAAAAATTAATTTAAAATAATCTTTTTTCCAAATGCTCTCCTTTTGTGAAACATGGCTCTAGTATAATAATATTTTGCCTGTGTATAGCTCAGACCTCTGTTTAGATGCTCAACTAGAATTTTTGAAATATATAATTTAGAAGTGTGTTTATTCATATTTTACGACAACACAGGGGAGCAGTTTTAAGAAAAAAACGGAAATAATTATTTCAATTGGTGGTAACTGAAAGTAATATGAATTTTTCCAAAATTCTAGTTGAGCCTCTGTAGAGAGGTCAGAGATATATACAGACAAAATATTATTATAATAGAATCATTTTTTGCAAAAGGAGAGCATTTGGAAAAAATATTATTCTAAGTTAATTTTTGTTAAAATATTATATTTAAATAATTTTTTTGTTAAAATGTCAAAAAAGCAACTTTATACATGTATTCTAATCTGAGTGATACTAAACATCATGAAAAGTATCTGTTTATGCGCTTTTTTAAAATCACGGTTCTGAACGTAGTCGAATACCTTAAAAGAAGTTTAACTTGTTCCATTTATTTTTGATACTTTTTAAAATTTTAAGCGATTCTGATTGAAGTAATTTTTTTTAATTGAAGACTGATACATATTATATATTAAAGTATTTTGTGAAGTATATTTGCTCATTTGTTGTCAATGGATGTTTTTGGAAATTTATTTTTATGTATTATTGTGGTATTTTCCTCTATTTGCATTAGTAATTTAATTTGTATTAATAGTTTAATCAGAAAATCAAGGAATATCACCATTTGATTCAAGTTTTCTTTAATGATCCTTCTATATCCTAAGGATTAAAATAATTTTTGTGCATAATTATGCATTAAAACGATTGCACCATCATTTTTTTTTTAAATTTGCAACAACAAACAAAATAAGGGTTGTTCAAAGACAACATAATTCCGAGCTAAGAGGCCAACCGTGGAAATGTTATCCATTACGTAAACTTCTGTTTCATGCAAAAAATTGAATTTTTAAATTTTTACGCATTGCTTCTCGAACTTTCAATATTTGTGACCAAATTTTGTCATAATTTTCATCGGCCCCCCTCCGGTACAATAACTATGTATTGAATGCAATAATAAAGCACTTCCAAGAAAAAGCTAAAATGTGACTTTAATTATAAACTGCACAAATTTGCAAGATAAGTATTATAATTTGTATATAATTGCGTATATGTGACAAGCTCATGGAAGTCATTAGTAATTACTAAAAATGTTTTTAATTTAGTATTTATAAAATAATTATTAAATAATTTTTGCAGTACTGATACATTTATAAGTGTCTGTGTGATTATGTGTTTAATTTTTTATTATGTCAGAATTTACTTCTTTTGCTTCCTTTAATACATTGATAATTATTTTAAATATTTTAATTTCGCATTTTCCATATGCTCGCGCCTCCCAAGAAGGGTTATTGCGTATCCTAGGGGTTGCGCTCCACAGATTGAGAAACACACTTTTAATTGATTAAATATACGTGATACACATGCACGCATACAAACACGCACACCCACACGCGCACGCACACACCTTTATGTCAATTCTAAAAATATAATTTCTATTGTATACTTTCATTTTATCTTGTAAATGAATAGCTTCAATGAGTTTTGAATAGAATATATATAGCACATATATTTTTATTGTTAACGAAAGTTGTAGTAATATTTATAGTCAACACAAAAGCGTTTTCATACTTCTAAGATAAATGCAATCCTTTTCTAAGCATCGCTTGTGAAAGCTTCCTAAACAAAAAATAAGTACGACGTGAGGGGAAACATAAGGTAGCGAAAATGCTGGATAAGACAGCTCAATTGTTACAGCTATGTCAGATTAATCTTACAGCTTTTCAAATATCTGCTTCATAGCGATAAAGCCTTTCTTACTCTTAAAGCTCAACAAAATGTTGCTGAAATGCTTTAAGCATTTCATTGTGCCTTTCGTCCATTGAAAAACTTTTGCTTATTTTAAAAATGAAAAATTATTTTTCAAAGGGAACATGATCATGGAATTGTTTTATATTAGAATTAAATAAAATATCGTGGTTTTGAAACTAATATTAAAGGGATGAATGAAAACTGATTTTGAGAAATAAAATGAAAATTCTGTGTTTTAATTACAACTAAAATTTCTTAAATTTTAATTTACATTAATGTGAGTGAAGAAATAAATTAATAAATAAATAATTGATTTATCTGTTTTACTTATCTGATGTAATGTTTTATTTATTTTACAATTTGATTGAAAAAAATTAATTAAACAAATCATGGAAAATCTATTTTTCTTATTCAAAAATTTTTTCTCAGCCATAAGGAAAAAGTAACCTTTCAATAATAATAATAAAAAAAATAAATATTAAATTTAAAATTCCGAGTAACATGTTTCGAATACAAAGGTAAAATTATAATTTACCATAAACAACTACATAAAAAACTGATTTTGCTTCTATAAATTCTAATAACAGCCTTCTATCTATTCACTTCAAACACGCAGCATAAAATATATTATTTGCATGCTTTTAAATATATTTAAATATGCGGTTTTATTAATATACATATCTGTGAAATATATTCGTAAGGGAAAAACAAGTATCAAATACCTATTTAGCTGAATTACAGAATATATATATATGTTATGTTGTTACTGGGATGAATTCATAAACTACTTTGAAAGAATAATATGTTTATTTTTAAAATAAGAATAAATAAAATGAAGAATATAACAATTAATGAATTAAGTGAAACATTTAAACGTCGTTGCCTAATTGGCTTTCATTATTTTTTGAGAGTTACTACGGCTCTTCTGATTTCCGTCCGTCCCTCCTGCGTTCTCAACGTAATCTGGCGTTCTCTCTTCCCTTGAAGTCATTGCCCCCTCGTTTCCTTTCGCAGCCGCCTCGAAGGGGATGCTAAGAGGAGATTGCAGTAGCGTGGTCTACTTTACACACAGACACATACACACACGCACACGTACACACACACACACACACACACACACACATATATATATATATATATATATATATACTCATTTATATATATATACACTGCTGGACAATTGCTAAGGACGGATCACAAATTGCTATGTAGCATAATATTAAGCGAGACATGAGGCCTAGTAGGATAAAATATAGTTGCCACACTGTTCAGACATTAGAATAAAGAATATTTATTGTTCTGGAAAGTACAAAAGCTGTGAAACATCTGAAAGAAAAAAAAATGTTCATTTGATCTGCGTACGGAGAAATGAAACAATGTATCTAAATTCAGCAGCACCTTAAAGAAAGGTACGAGTACGGGATTTGTCCACCGTGGAGTGTGATGCAACATTCCACACGTCTTACCATACTTTGCACAACATTATCCAGCAGCTGTTGAGGCAATTTATCACATTCCTCTGTGAGTGCACGGATGAGGGTGTTCTTGTTTGTCGGAGGATAGTTTCGACCAGCAACTTGCCTCCCCAAAGCATCCCACACATTTTCAATGAGGTTTAGATCTGGAGAACGCGCTGGCCATACGAGACGTTGAATACCCTCGCTGTCTAGACAATCCTGAACAGCGAGTGTTCGATGACATGTTGCGTTGTCGTCCATAAAAACAAAATTATCACCGACAGCACCACGGAAAAGACGAACATGAGGAAGTAGAACTTCATCAATGTATCGTTGGCCCGTAATAGTCCCATTCGTGACCACATGTTGGCGCGTGCGGCCATTGATCATGATGCCGGCCCACACCATGATACTGCATGTCGGATATCGGTCCTTTTCCTGGATATTTTCTGGACGATAAGCAGTACCACTCTCGCGCCAGATCAGCTGGCGTCTACAATCCAATGACAGACTGAACCTACTCTCATCCGAGAATAGTACGCATGCCCAGTCCTGTTCAGTCCAATTGTGATGCTCACGACACCATTGCAAACGGGCAGTACGGTGCTGTCTGGTCAATGGGACACACACAACAGGTCTGCGTGCGTATAGTCCTCCTCCCCTCAAACGTCTGGCAACAGTTTTCCGGGAGATCTGCTTTCCTGAGGTAGCAAGAAACTGATTTTCCACCTGCTGAGCTGTAGTGCGGCTGTTCCTTTTTGCTGATAGGACGATATATGTGTCTTCTGCAGGGGTCGTACTTCTAACACGACCTCCCCCGTGTCGTCTACTACACATTCCAGTAGTTTTAAATGACTTCCACAGCCGTGAAACAACGTTGTGAGCGATGTCGAACTCCCTGGCAACATCTGTTATTTTTCGACTTTCTTCGATCTTTCTAATAATTCGGCCACGCATAAAATTATCTATGTGATGTCGGGAAGACATGCCAAAATTTTAAGTTCGTCTATTAAATCTTTCCTGTAAAACTTTGAGTTGAAACAACAACTGTCCACACGCGCCAAAACCTTTAAAGCTCTTATGAACGCTATCACGTGATGAACAGACGTGGAAAAAAATTTGCATACTCATACTTCTTCTTACTAATATCCCGCACTTATTCTAATTTTCAACATTTTGCTTCCTTTCATTTTGTGGTTGCTATGAATGATAGTGTTATCCGTCCTTAGCAATGGTCCAGCAGTGTATATATATATATATATATGTAATAATTCCCTCTTGCATCCTTCTAAATAAGTATTTTTACTAGTTTTTAAATAAGCTTTAATTCTTTGGTTCAAAAATAACACTTTAATCTTAATCGTAACCAACTAGTATCCGAAGCCCTTGTCCCACCCATTTCAAACAATCAGAATTACTATTACTTAATAATCCCGCGGTCATCACTGCCGGTATATAATACGGAAATATTGTGTGGTCGCTCTCTTTTTGTCTTTGTGTTTTTTCATGTGGGATATCACTGCTGCTTATGTCTTTGTTTTGCATTCACCATGCAATCGCCGAACTTAGTGTCTTAAGCTCGTCATCTTGAATATGCATAAATAGCTGATGCTTTATGTCTTTGTGTGAACACATGTATTTGAGAAGAAGTAACACTTTTGATGTTTCAACGAAAATAAAGAAGAGCCAAACGCAATCTGAAGTTCTAAACTTATCCGAAACATATACAACAACGCCGGCCACTACGTTACACACACACACACACACACACACACACACACACACACACACACACACACACACACACACACACACACACACACACACACACACACACACACACACACACACACACACACACACACACACACACACACACACACACACACACATACACTCTGTCGCAAAAAAATATATGCACCCAGAAGAAATTGAGCTTCATTCACGAAATTTGGTATGCATGTAGTGTATATGAAAATAAACAAATGATTAAAAATTCAGAACAAAATATCATTTTATTAAGCGGTTACAGCTTGCAAAGGTTAAAAATCAGTAAGTAGTAAAGCCACCTCTGGCAGCTATACAAGCCGAAATTCGGCGTGGCATCTTCAATCAGATCACTTATGACCCCCTTGGAAGATCCTGCCATAGTCTTTGCATCTGCGCAGTTAATTCTCCTGTATCTCCGGGACGGCTGCAGTTGCCTTCCCAGCGCGTTCAGACATGATCTATTGGCGAAAGATCTGGTGACCTGGCAGGCCATGGTAGGACGTCATATCCTTGAAGACATTGTTGGGAGAGTCGCGCAGTATGTGGACGAGCATTATCCTGTTGATAAATGGCACATGGGCGACTTGATAGCATGGGTAGCACAATCGGCGTTAAAATATCGTCCACGTATCTGCGAGCTGTCAAAGTGCCTTGAAGGACCACTAAAGATGATCGTGTGTCCCAAGAAATTTGTCACACCTTGTGAAATTGCTGTATGCCGCTCGACAATAAATGCCGGATCGGACCGCTGGCCGGTGCGCCTCCAGACACGTGTGCGGTGGTCATCAACACTGAGACTGAATCAGGATTCATCACTGAAGATGACACTCTCCAGTTGTCACATCCAAGTTGCCCGAGGTCGGCAAAATCCAGTCGACACTGCCTATGATGTGGGGTCAGTGGTAAGCGTCTTAGCGGACGTCGGCTCCTCAAGCCAACTTCGGTCAGTCGTCTCATATGGTTTCTCTTGATGGCACTGGATGTCTGGAAGGAGGTAAGTGGCGTTGAATCGATGCTAGAGACGTTGTTGGTGCCGAAGTGGCCACTCTTCTGATTGCACGATCCTCGCGATCATTTGTGTTCCTGGGACGTCCTGACCCTCCGCGACGGTATACTCTACCTTCTGTGATCCACTGTTGCCAACACCGAGCAACTACCATATCGCTCCGGCCGAGGGGGCGGCCGATACGTCTATTCGACCAACCTGCTTCTCTGAGGCCTATTATACGGCCCCTATCAAAGTCCGTCAGCTGCTTGTACTGCCGCCGGTTACGTCTTAGAGGCATCCTAAGTCTCAATATCGTCTATCAAAGTCATCAGATTCGTTTGGATAGCCGTACGGCGCTCGTACTCATGCTTTTAAACTCTCCCAGTTGCGCAACTAATATGCGCATAGCACATAGCCTTGTCTCATTGGCTTCGAAATTTTAATCATTTGCATATCTCACAGACTACATTCTTGCCGAGTTTCGTGATTGTAGCTTGATTTCTTCTGGGTGCATATATTTTTGCGACAGAGTGTATATATAAATGTAATAATTCCCTCTTGCATCCTTCTAACTCTTTTTTACTAATTTTTAAACAAGCTTTAATTCTTTGGTTCAAAAATAACACTTTAATCATAATAGTAATCAACTAGTATCCGCCCTTGTCGCACCCATTTCAACCAATTAGAAGTACTATTACATAATAATAACGCGGTCGTCACTGCCGGTATATAATACGAAAATATTGTGTGATCGCTCTCTTTTTGTCTTTGTGTTTTTATGTAGGATGTCGCTGCTGCTTGTCTCTTTGTCTGTTTTGCTTTCACCATGCAATCGCCAAATTGTGTGTCTCCAGTTCGTCGTGTTGAATATGCATAAATAGCTGATGCTTTATGTATTTGTGTGAACACATGTTTTTGAGAAGTAGTAACGCTTTTGATGTTTCAAGGAAATAAAGAAGAGCCAAACGCAATCTGAAGTTCTCAACTTATCCGAAACAAATACAACAACGCCAACCACTACGCTACACACACACACACACACACACACACACACACACACACACACACACACACACACACACACACACACACACACACACACACACACACACACACACACACACACACACACACACACACACACACACACACACACACACACACACACACACACACACACACACACACACACACACACACACACACACACACACACACACACACACACACACACACACACACACACACACACACACATATATATATATATATATACAGAATATATATATATATATATATACTACAGAATTTATGCAGAAAATAAAAATGTTTCTTTTAAGCTTTTCATCATAGAAAAGAGACAACTATCTTCGTGTGAGGAAAAAGACTCGTTCACTCTGAGTGCTTCTCATGTGACTGTATCGTTGAGGTCACGACCTCTGTGGGGTTATAGGATTCAGGAAACGGGGAAATATATACATAAAGAATATAATCTTTAATTATATTTGTAATGAATTTTCTCAGAGCATACTCTCTCATTCAGTTCATTGATCAGCATCAGCAATATGTTGTTGTAGAGATTTTAAAACTATTTAAGAAACTGCTTGAAGAGGTATAATGTATGAAGATTCAAGAGTTAGAATAATTATTTATGTAACATAAAACAATTATGCTGTATGAAACAATCATCAGTTCCGTACCTATCTATGGATCTGAAACTTTAACATTGACTAAATTGCAGATTGAACAGCTAGCAATCTTTGAGCATAATGCTCTTAGATATATCTTTGGTTCTGGGAATGAGAAAGGATTGTCGAGATAACTACATAATTTTGAACTGTATGTGCTATTTAAGAAAGCAGATGCCATTAAGAGGACTTGGTACCCCCAAAATGAATACTACCTATAGTTTTTTTAATTTTATTTAGTGTTGTTCCTTGCATTATTATCTTTCGATTGATATATCATTTGTGCAAGTCGGAAAGTTAGAATTTTGAATATAACTTCATTTGAAAACAACTTAGACAATTCGGTAACGCCCGCTATTTAGAAAAAAAAAAGCTCAAAAAAGCATTATGGTAAAAACAAAACTATTTCATAAATATAAATATTAACTGTAAAAAAAAGGATGTGTAATATATAAAGCAGAATATTTCCTAGGCAATACAAAAATGTAATTTTTCTTCTTTGTGAAATGTGTGCATGTAAAAGTTTTGAATGAAGGCATTGAATATTAATAATTTCATACTTTCAGTTCATATTCCTGATATGTTTTCATACAAATGTTGTTCTTCAACATTATGAGAAGAAAATAACTAAAATTTCTGTCGCGACAGAAAAAAACACTTTTTTTAACGTTTTTCTTGAATTTTCTTGTGCAATTAATACCTTCTTGTAATTGATCATTTATAAAAATGTATGGGTTGAAAAATTATGAAAATAGAATTATTTTACAGAAATATATACAACTAATATCTTAAAGTGGTATTTTATGTTTATTTAAGCTTAGTATAATTTTTTTTTCATAATTATAAACTTTAAAATGGTTTTTCTCAGTTTGTGTTTTTTGAAACATTTATGCATTCAAAATGCTATTCCTTCCACAAATATTTATCAATCACTTCCATTTTTTCCTGCATGTTGCATATAAATCATGTAACAAAAGTAGGAAAATTAGGGAACCACTTTGCTGTAAACTGAGTACTATTTTTTTAAAAAATTAAAATGTAAGATATATGGACTTTTTCTTTTATTTTTAGCATGCATATCCACATTTTATTTTTTTCTCTCAAAAACTAATTAAACTATTGTAAAATCGATTCCTAAAGTGTTCTCTATAACATCCATAAGAATATCACAAAAATAATCCGGGTCAAAAATAATAATTACAGAGGAGTAAAATTTTAAAATTTTCCAAATTTTCTTCAAAAATTAAAATTTTTTAAATTGTGTGAATAGTATGCGAAAAATTTCCTCTGGTGTCATTTTTTTTAATCGAAATATTATATAAAATGGGAAAATATAATTTAAAAATACATAAAGAAATAAAATAGTTCATAATGTACTAATTCGCCTTAAATATCTCAAACGTAGACCTAAGAGATTTCCGGACCACATCTGCCGTATGAACCCCTTACCTATATGATGTCAACTTCGAATCTGCTGGAATTAGAACAAGGAACAAACCTAAATTGAGAAGGGCTGATTGTGTTCAGGAAGACTTTAAACTTTTAAAAGTGAGTAATTGGCGTACTGGTGCTAAACGGAAATTGGAATGGAAGAGGCTCTTGCGAAGGTATTGACAAATTCTGGGCCACTGTACTAATAAAAGAAGAAAAAAAATATATATTATATTTCACTGTTAAGAGAGGGTCCTGCTACGTTCGGAACCGTGACTTTTCAAAAACGTATAAATGGATAATATTTTTAATATTTAGTGTCACTTAGATTATAAAATGTATATAAAATTGTTTTAAAATATTATCACAATAAAAAATTATTTAAGTACAATATTTTGACAAAAAATGAACATAGAATGACCCATTTTGAACACACTCTCCTTTTGTGAAAAATGCTTCTATTATAATAATATTTTGCCTGTTTATAGCCCAAACCTCTGTACAGAGGTTCAACCAGAGTTTTTGAAATATGCAACTTAGAAGTAGGTTTATCCATGTTTTACTAACCAGAGGGTAAAAATTTTAAGAAAGAAACGCCGATAATTGTTTCAATTGATTGTAACTGAAAATAATGTGAGTCTTTCAAAAGTTGAGCCTCTGTACAGAGGTCTGAGCTACAGGACATACAGGCAAAAACATCATTACACTAGAAGCATGTTTGACAAAAGGAGAACATTTTGAAAATACGTTATTCTAAGTTAATTTTTTGCCGAAATATTGTATTTAAACAATTGTTTTTTGTCAAATTGTTCTTAAAATTTTTCTACATTTATTCTGATCTAAATGACACTAAATATTATGGAAATTATCCATTTATGGGCTTTTTTTTAAAATCACGGTTCCGAACGTAGTCGGATACTAGAACCTAGTCGGAACGTAGTTACCTACTGACTGTTCTTAAAGAACAAATTGAGTTTTATATGTTTATTTTAAAACCTATTGTGTGTGTGTTTATATAGATTATATATACTTCTAAATGTTATTGTAGAAAATATCAGGTAAAGCTAAATAATAGATTTATTGCTGTTTGAACTAATGTGTAAAAAATGTATTTTAATCTTTAATAGAATTTTAGGGAAATATATTTGCTCTTTTTTAGTAACTCATTCGAAAATCTTTCAATATCAAATTACTTACATTAATTAGATTTAAGCATACAATTCCCTGGAAACTGAGGGAACATTAAGAAATTGTAGTCATTTTTAAAATTAATGTTATGGAATTGATTTGTTTTAATAGAAAAAAATAAAAAAATAACTTTTAATAGGTTATAACACAAAAATTGTAACAATAACTTTTGAAGTTCATATGAAAATGAGCTAAGGAAAGAAAATTATATTCCTAGCAATTAGTTTTAAATCCCCTAAGACAGTCTAAGGTCAGAATAGATGAAAATAAACCGATAAATTGTATATGCAATAATTATTTCATCACAATTTATACTATTATAAAATAAGACAAAATAGACTTCCTATTTAATGTTTCTTATTTGAACATTCATTTTCTTCAGCAATATAAATTCTTTCAGTGTCATTAAAGGGGAACACCATTTCGATAGTACAATGCATGTTCATTAAGTTCAATTCCCATTAAAGTGAAGAAATATTTCTTTAGTGTGATGGGTTATAGAAGTAAAAGGGTGATTTTCTTTATGATACGTTAATTCCGTGGTCATTCTAACTCTTAGAAGCACCCCATTGGTATGAATGATGATGCTATTATCGCTGTATCATCAACCATTTTTCTAGCGATCAGCATTTCTCATTTACTTCACCGCTTAATCTTCTAAGAGTCCAGTATTAATGTGAAAATGTGAGAATATGATGCAATACTTTTTGTATTTTTCCACTTCAATGGAGAAAAAATGGGCTAATATGATGGAGATGTATCGAAAGAGAATCGATTCCA
Organism: Trichonephila clavipes; assembly: GCA_019973935.1. NCBI lineage: Eukaryota > Metazoa > Arthropoda > Arachnida > Araneae > Nephilidae > Trichonephila > Trichonephila clavipes. The sequence continues at coordinate 23,927 of BMAU01005520.1, forward strand.
ATTTGTGGAATAACTGCATAGAAAATTCCAAGGATCTATTCTTACGAAATAAAGAAGCCGATATAGAGCTATTCCCCATTTGGCCTAGAATAACATATCACTTATTGCACATCAGGTGATCAACTTCGGTATGGTAACTTGCTAAATTTCGTGTCAAATTATCTTCCAATATCAAACGGAAGTAGAAAAAGTCTGGAATCATTGTAGATTTCTTTCCATTAGGTGTTTCATGAGACAGAAGCTATCTAACAGTTGCCAGTAAGTGTTTGATATACTTAAAACAAATCATATCAAGACATGTTTTGTGTTACCATGCATGTTATTGTACTTAAAAAATGACAGCGTTTAATCTGAGACCACCGGAAATGTAGAGATAAGTTAGCATAGATTCTGATACATCACTGACAAAATTGGATATTTGACTGTCGCAAAAGTTTCAACAGGGCGATTTCTAAAGCCTAAAAATTGAGAGATTATATTGAACGTTGTCGTTTACATGGGTACAACTTATTTTCAACTGTTATATAGCAATCAAAACGTAACTATTACATTTGAGCACGTTCAAGTAACAGTATAACGATTGCCAGGTTTGATAAGTTCCAAATTACACAGATTAAAGGCGAATATATACACATAAATAACATTCAGCATTTACAGATGTATTTTCATAACTGGCAACGATGTTGGAAGTATTCAGGGCAGCAAATGGATCTCATTCAAGTGCATAAAAAAGTTTTATGATGTGAAGAGCAATTTTGTTTCATATACCTTTTGCTATTCAGTAGACAAATATGTGCTACACAGAGGTATATACATGGAGGTCTACGACTTATCGAGTTACAATTCATTTTTATCCTGGACTTACGAAGATAATGCCCGACTGAGCAAGAGAGAGATAGGGTATGGCTTGCTGAAAAATTATCTTCAACGTTGCCAAATGCTTTGTTAACCAAAAATGTATCCTAATCTTTCCTCATCACAGTAAATTAAGATCTGGATAGAAACATGAATACAATCATTGTATAATTTAGCCTGGAACATGGAAAAAATTTGGTAATAATTACAAAAAACAATATCTTGGAGATTTACCACGCTGTTAACGTGTGATAAGTCCTATCAAAAATGATAATTGATGAAAGTTTTTTTTTCCTAGAGACAACCAGATTAAAAAATAATTACTCCAAATATTCCAAAAAATTAAAAAAATTGTTTTGTTTATATACACTTAGGAGCATTGAAAATAGCGACCCGAGAAGGAAGCTAAGTACAATCGCGAAACTTTGCAAATAAGCGTAATGTGATATGCAAATGATCCAAGTTTTGTGCCAATACGCATGCGCATAAACGACGAGGTGGCGCTACAATCAGGAAATGGGTGCTATATAATTCAGCACAAATTCGAAGATTCATAAACATGACGATTACCCGCCGAATTTAGGAAGACTTTGGTAAGCGAAACATGCCAGGGAAACGTGCTAGAAGACATTTCTCAATGTTAAGCGAGCTTGAGAGACGCCTGATCATCGGGATGAAAACTGCAGGCTGGTCGACCTGCCGTGTTGCTGGCCAGGTGGATCGTGTGCCGTTAGAAATTGTTGGGAGCAGTGGACACGAGAAGGTACCCACGTGCGGGAAACCGGGTCTGGAGCTACCAGGAAGAACACGAGGAGAGAGGATCGAAGGATCGTGCGGCAAGCACTTGTGGACCCCACAGTGACTCGTTCAACGATACGAGCAGACGTAAGCGTATCAATTGTTCCCCAAACAATTTACAGACATCTTACAGAAGCAAATCTTAAATCCAAGCGCCCTTTCCGTGCTCTCCATTTAACACCGGAACATCGACAACTGCGTCTACAGTGGTGCCAAGCCAGATCAATGTGGAATGTCACAGATAGGCAAAATGTTGTGTTTAGTGATGAATCCCGGTTCCTTTTGGGGACAGATAATAACCGTGTATGGTTATCTGTACGGTTATTATTATTGCGCCCTGGTGAGCGATACAATCCCCCCACACTGTTCTACGTTACACTGCCCACACAGCTAGTGTACTGGTCTGGGAGGCCATAGCCTATGATAGCCGGTCCACTTTAATTGTGATGCGTGGAACCTTAATGGGCCAACGTTACGTTGATGATATTCTTCGACCACATGTAGTACCTTTCATAAATGGTCTCCTAGGGACAATTTTCCAGCACGGTAATGCTCGTCCGCATACAGCAAGAGTTGCTCAAGACTTCCTACGCCATTTTCAGACTCTTCCATGGCCGGCCCGCTCCCCCGATTTGTCCCCTGTAGAGCATGTGTGGGATCGGCTAAAATGGCATATGCCATCACGTCACTCTGTACATGATTTAAAGTTGGCTCTTCAAGATTTGTGGGCCCATCTGCCTCAAGACAACATAAAGTATCTAATCAACTGAATACCGGACTGTGTGGCACATGTATTGCAGCTGAAGGTGGTCCAACGCGCTATTGAATTTGCCCAGTATTTGTGTCGTTGCACACCCTGTATTCGTTTAATTGTCTGGTTTTTGAGATCAAGTGAATCTCTCATCTGTGTCATTATGTGTATTAAATTTCATTTTAATCGGATGCTTTCTTCTTGGGTCGCTATTTTCAATGCTCCTGAGTGTATATAAATGGTTTTGAAGAAAAAGTGACGGGTATGAATAAAAGTGAGGTTTTTGAATGCGTTTCGTGAGGATTAAAATATAATAGTTCTACCAATTTTTAAACATAGATATATCTATATTCTGTTAGTATTTGGATGCTTTATTGAATCTCTGAAAGTCTTGGATATTTTTTTTAAATGCGTAAAAAGTCGGACCTCTCAGATTTTCAAATAGACCAAATTGTAGGTGCCCGTTCAGCTCGAGCATGTGAGACGGAAACATCCCAACTTTTAGGAATTTCTGGAGGTGTTATGCCTAAAATCATAACATCATACATACAGCCCAGTCAGACAAACTCACAAAGTAAAAAAAAATGAAAGAGAAGCTAAGTCAAAGAGACCAACGGGTATCCAAGCGATCTTTAATGTCTAAAAACGCGAACGACTCTAGCAAATTTACCGCAGTGCTGAATAAGCATCTGTATTGTCTTGTGTCAATTATTACAGTTAGTAGGAACCTTCATAAATCAAACATTTACCTAAGAACAATATTTTCACAGAAGGCTAATGACAATCGTCGTCTACAGTTGTGTCACACGCATAAAACCTGGTCGGTTGATAAGTGGAAGAAAGAAATATGGTCTGACGAATTGTCTCTCTTTCTCTATCTCTCTCTTTCACAATTTTCACTGCAAAAGTATGGGTGCACGTTTGGAGGATACCTTCACAAGCGTAAGATAGGGGTTGTCTCATTCACTCTGTCACGCATGAAGATGAATCTTCCATGATATTGGTAGCCGTGTCGAAGTTTTCTGCTTAACCTCAATCATAATCCTGGAACTAAGGCACACTGGGAAGAGGTATAGAGAAATTTTAGCTGATCAGTTATATCCTTTGATCCAAAATATGTTTCCTGCTGGAGATGGAATTTTTCACAATGGAATTTTGCATATATCTGCGCATTGAGACTTTACCAATTATGGTTTAAGTAACACGAGGAATGAAGTGCAACACATTTACCTTGGCTCACACAGTCACTCGATCTGAATAAAATTGGACTTCATTGTCTGTTTCATAGAGTGTTCAATACGGAGTCTACATCCTCCAGAAGCATCTCTACCACAACTTACAATATCTCTATGAAGGAAAATACAATATTCCTGTAAACACTATTCATCACTTGTTTGCCTCGATTCCTTGGCAAAGCCAAGCCGTGTTAAGTGCCAAAGACGTCCTACACCATAGTAATAAGCGATTCTGTATGAATCTAATGACTTTCCATTATTTCGATAACCACTCGTATCTACTTATTTTTTCAAAAGAAAAAAAAACAACTTTCTTTTGTAATTCTATTGTGCAGGCATTGTAATACTATTTTCTCCCTTTTTAACGATATGCCATAATAATCTTAAAAGGAAATCCCGAGTTTTCATCATGATTTAAGTATAGATGCACATATACACACATGCGCGAAATACATATATACAAATATATGCAAAGTATATGACTTCATGCCTCTTATCTTAAAGCATTTGTTTTCATTCTCAAAAATGAACTTTGTTTGTTTTTAATGTACTAAACTTAATTTACTTTAATTCGAACAAAGAATTTAATAAAGAAATTGTTTAATTTCAAGTGAAGTGCATTCTTTAGAATCGGAACTCAAATTTGAAACATAAATTCTATGGGCTATCTATTTTATACATATAATGTTGGGAATAATTCTGAAAATTTCTAAATTTCGGAGATTTAGTAACACTAACGCATATAATGGGAAAGCATTTTCAATGAATATTCAATTAAAAAGATAATTTTTGCTTACTTTCAATAAAATGGATATTATTGTTATGTATGAAGTAGGGTTCACACAAAAGCGCGCGAACTAGGCCTATAACGTGGAAAAAATTTGCAGTAGAGTAGTGCTGCTTAAATTTCAATCATAATTTCCATCGCCACCCCATACAATAACAATGTATTGAATGCAATAAAAATGAGCTTTGACGATAAAGCTACAATACGAATTTAATTATAAACCATACAAATTATCAAGCTAAGTGTTAAATTTTGTATATGACAGGGCCATGAGAGGCGCTACTAATTATTAAACTTGTTTTTAATTTAATGTTGATATATTATTTACAAAAACATTGTGCAGTACTGATACATTTGTGTAAGTGTTTTTATATCAGTATAAATATATATTTAATTCTTATTATGTCAGAATCTATTTTCCCTTTTGCTTCCTTTCAGTAGAGATTAATACTTATTTTAAATCTTTTATTTTTGACTTTTCACTATTCTTGCGCCCCCTATGTAGGGATATCACACCCCTTTAGGGAGGCACGCCCCACAGTTTGAGAGACGCTGCAGTAGAGATATTGTGATAACGTTTCTGTGCTCTTAGTTTCCCCCTTTTCTAAAAGTGATTTGTCTTAAATCACACAGTCTGTGATTTGCCATGGCGTCGTAGTTTTAGGTGGATGCATTTAGTAACCAAAGTTTGAAAAAAAGGCGTATGTTAAGCAGATAATGAACATCAAATTTTGTTTTCACTTGGTAAAGAGTGCTGGGAAATTTACGAAATGTTAAAGCATGTGTACAACAGTTATACATTATCGGGAATGTAAGCTTTTTAGTAGCATCGCCTTTTCAGAAAAGACATGGTACTTATCAATAACGACGAACGCTCTGTACCTCCACAGACTTTCCGCACCACTGATAATACCAAAATGGTTTCAGGGGTGGAATCTTTCATACATATTTTTAGTATTTTTTTTTCAAATCTGTGCCTTTCATTTTCTACTTTTATTTTTTCAAAATGAGAAAATATTTTATCTCCTTTATGCAAATATGGAGGGAAATATTTATTAAAACATACCAATATTTCACTATTTTTTTAACTCAACCAAACTTATTTGATGCTTGCAAAAATTCCATGTGAATTTATTTCCCAATTTGCAATTAACTCACAATTTAAATTTCTTTCACTTGATTTTTACCTAAGAAAACAAACTTATAATGGAAAAAATTACTTTTTCAGGAAACCTCAAACATTAGTAAAAACGGTAACATTAGTAATACATATTGTATTGTCTCTGATCTAAGCTTTTGGTTTTTAAGCTTCAATGTGGCACAAGTAGTACAATCAAACTACATCTGAACGTATATTCATACTTCTAAATTAATTACAAGAAAAAAGTTAAGCTTAGAAACCTTATAAAAATATTTCAAAGTATAATCATTAAACTGCTGTTTTTTTTTAAAAAAAATTGATTTTATGTCTGAGAAATTATTTGTTATAAAAAAACTTAGTTCAGTAATAAATTACTACACTCAATAAAATGTGTGTATAATAGTTCGAATTAGAAAAGTATAACCTTACGTAATACTTGTATTTTTGTTTATTAACTTGACGATTTTCCTTTTGAAATTTTAATTGAACCTTTTGGTTATCACTTTTATTATTTCTCTTTAAAATAATTAGAGGCTAATGATGCAATTGCATTGAAAAGCTTTCAGTTTTAGTTATCTCTTATAATTTGTTTCTGATATTCATAAAAGAAATTATAATACGTATAATACTCGAATGAAAACAGTATATAAACCACTACTTTAATGTATTCTGATATTAGTTTTGACCATATTTATGAAATTATTATGTCTTCAATTATCACGGTATGTCAGATTGTATGAAATTAAACTAAAACAGATTGTTTTAAGGGGGCATGATATGGTTTACATAAAAAAATCTTTGATTTAATTACATTTTCAGCTTATTTACTCATAAACTATGTATATGGATTGCATAAAACAATGGTTGTGCTCAAAAAACTACAAAAGACTAAACATTAAAATTTCTATTGAAACGTTTTAAAAATTATGAATATATTTTAAAAAGGCTCCTCCTCCTACAGCAATTGATGTACACGCATGGAATTTTATTTTAACATACTCCAAACTATGTAGAACAAAAGTTAATATGAGTTTTCTGCTACCCTTATTAGTATTCATAAAATAGTTTTTCATCTGAATGCTTATTGAACAAGCCATGTGCAATTTATAAATTCACGTATTTAAAAAAAAAAAAAAAACTAAATATTGCTTTTTTTCAAAAATCATACCAACTTGTGTTACGTGTACTGATAGCAATAGGTAAAAATATTTGAAAGTATTTCGCACTTTAGAAAAAAAGCCATAGCATTAAATGGAGAGAAATGAATTTTTTTCTGTCTGAGATATATTCATTTAAAATTTTTAGTTGTCATTCGGACGTGAATGAAAACGAATATAAAACTTATAATAACTCTGTAAAATTGCACTCAAAGAATTACTACTGCGGTTAGCTCAAATTAACTTTTATCTACCGTTTCCAAATACAAAAACATTACAAATTTCCTGGGTCTTCACTTTTTTTCTGAGAGGCATCAATGGATTGGATTATCCCCCTACTTCGAAGATGCTGTAACTTATCAGATGCACCATGATGATGGATGCAATCTAAAATATTAAATATCCCTGTATGATATACACTATTCAAAATATCAAATTGCCCGCTAGAAAATATAAAATCCAAAACATCAAATTTCTCAATAGGAAGTATATATAGTTCAAAATATCAAATTTACCGGGATGAGATACACAATCTCAAAATTTCTTCTTAGCTGGTCGCTACACTTCAGAAACTACTTGAAGTTTCTTTATGAACTAGGTGTTCAGAAATTGATTTCACAATTTATGTTGGGCTCCATTTCCCGTTAGGAAATATTCATTTGTGAAGTGAACAGTCATCTATTGATCCATGCGTCAATCTCTATGATCTCTGCACCATTCGAAATTGACTCTCCTGTTATCAGGAAACACTCATCAGTGAAGAGAACAGTCAACAGTTGATCCATGCTTTGATCTTCATGATATCAGCCACACTAGAAACATGCTCTTCTTCTGGCCGTGGTAGCCGAGTGGTATAGGTATCGGATAGCGGTTTGCTTTGTCACGAGTTCCAGCCCAGTACCACTAAAGACTCACCATGTAGGGCAGCGAAGCACGTGAAATCTGTCAAGAGCTGAAACGTCCTCCCGTTGGTGTGGTGTGGTGTGGTAGTTAGGAGAGGGGGTGCCAGGTCAGGTGTCGTCCACGTCACTTGACCATGGGTCAAAATTACGTGGCCCGTGGCCAAAAGCCCTCGTGTAGCTGAACAGTGCGACGATAATATTCAATCAATCAATCAACATTCTTTTCTGTTCTCTGGAAGTACTCATCAGTGAAGAGAACAGTCACCAGTTTATGCACGTTTTGATCCCCATGATCTCAGCCACATTGAAAACGGACTCCTCTGTTCTCTGGACTGATAGGGATTTAAAACAACCAGACTTTTTTTAAACGCTTAGGCGCCATTTATAGCCTCTTGGCATTCATTGGCACCATTTTTCACCCTCTATTGTAACGTTCACTTTCAGGCATCCGGTATCATCCCAATTTAATTCATCTTTGATTACAGAATTCGATGTATTTTTTAACAGTAATCAATGAAATGAAATTTTTTTTTAATTAGCAATAGATAAAGCTTTACCATTTGGGCGCTAATTGCAGCTAATTGCTTTTAGGAAGTTTTTCGATAAACAATTGATTTTGATACCATCTTCCTTTCAATCTTGTAATATCGTAATTTAATTTTGTAGTTTAAAAATGATTCAATGTATCCGCATCCCCACGTTGGACTCCCCTTTCAAAACTGCACTCAAAGAATTACTACGGCGGTTAGCGTTTATGCATCTCGTTTCTAAATTCAAAAATATTAAAAATTAAAACAGATTCAAATTCTTTCACATTGAAATTGATCACAGTTACAATTATACGAAAACAGTTAATACTATAGAAATAATGAGAGGTTTGAGCGTGTAGACATTGGCATCTGCTTTCTTCACCGAGCTGGCAGGCTGATTGATTAAAAAAGTATTCACTAGGCGAAAAGAGAGTGCACTATTGTCCATATATTTGCCATTCGTTGCAATTCTCCAAACTGTCTCTCTTACAAGACTCTCCAAATTAAAATGTAAATAAAATTAAGATTAAAATTGAAGTAAATAGAATCATTCAGTGAAAAAAGTCGAGGGGTAAATGAAGAAAATCATTACGAGATATCATCTTTAACCTGTAAAACAACACTCATTAATCTAGTATAATAAAAAAAGAATTGTTAATGGTGCGGTTGAAGGCCAATCCTATTTGGGTAGTAATGTAATGAATAATCTCTTCTAATAAATTTGCCTCTTAAACATGCATTTATGTAGTAAACTATTTATAATGCTATTCAAGTCAATTTTTTTACTTATTAGTAAAGTAATCAAAACTTGCAGGCCTTACATCACTCTAAAAGAAAAGATACAACATATAATAAAAAGATTTAAAATATAGAGCACACACACAAGTATATAAATCGATCGTTAAAATATGTATAATATATCAATTGGTATTATAAGTAATGCTTTTTATGATGAATTTATGATGTTAAGTGAAATCTAGAGATGCATTTGAAAAACATATGCGCTGATATCTTATGAGATGTAAATTAAAACAGTGGGAAAATAAAATAATAACTTTTTTTTCTTAAGCACTCTTTTAATTAACTTCATCGTTTTGCCGCAATTTTTGAAGATTTTAATAAATCTGTTTTTAACGCAGGATTGTTCCTGGAAGATAGATAAGCGACTTACATTATCATATTACATCAGTGCTTCTCAAAGTTTCAATATTCCCGATCCAATATTCAATCAGAATTTTCATCGCATCCCCCTCATACAATAACAATGTATTGAACTCAATAATACTATACTTTGATGCTAAAACTAAGATACGACTTTAACCTCTTAAATGCTCCCGGCGTATATAAACGTTTCACTCAGCCAAAGCGTTAAATTCCCCGCACGTATATATATGTCTTTCTAAACAATAGTTTTTTTGCACTGGTATTAATAAAATTATTCTTAAGGCTTTGGAATGCAATAAAAGGGTCTTGACTATATTTGTGAAGGGTTTACTTGTTTCAGACTATTTGCTTCTTTATTTCTTCCTCCACCCCAGTACATCACATATGTGCGCCGACGTGGAAAACGGTTGGCATTGAGAAGCAAATCGCGTAACTTTTAATCGACAATTAAGAATTTAATTCAAAACCGTACAAATTATTAAGATAAGTTATGATTTTTGTACATAATTTTATATATAAAAATCCCATGAGGTCACTGTTAGTTATTAAACATGTTCTTTACTTAGTATTGTTAAATTAATTATAAAATACATTGTGTAGCAGTGATACAATTATAAGTGCAAATGTGTGTTTTATTTTTTTACTATGTCCGAACGTATTTTGTTCATTTACTTCCAGTTTAAATTAATATTTTTTTAAGAAAAATAATATTTTATTTTTAATATCCAATATGCTCGCTCCCCCTTGTAGATTTATCACGCCCCTCAAGAGGGGGGGGGGCTCTCCCCACAATTTAAGGAACGCTGATTACATATCTAAGAACTAATTGAATCACTACAAGCACTGAAAATAGATTTTATTTTAAGATTGGTCTAAAAATATCCATTCCTTTAGTTGCTTACTTATAGATTGAATTCTTAAATTTCATCATTTAATGCGATTAAAACCCAGACTTTAAGTTATAAAAATAAGCTTCCTCTTGAAGTAAAGTCTTTGATAATTTGAATTTTTATAAAAAAGGTTTAAATCAATTTGGTATGTAGGTGGTTCTAATTTAGGATAAAATTTTATGCTAATTAATTCTTTTGACGACATTTATAATCAAAAAAACAAAATATATTCTTATACAAAAAAGGCAGAATTTCTTTCTTTCATTTTTTATAGGTAGAAAAACTAAAAAATCATAGTAAATTACTTTAATAATAGACTATAAATATTTTAAAGGTATATTTCTCTAGAATAATTGCAGTCTGCTAATAACTTAAGAATCAAAATTTATATTTATAAAAGTCCTTTCCTTACAAATGGATTATTGAAAATAACAAAATAATTGGAGTATTTTTCTTAATTATTTTAATTATTAAACTAAAAATATACAACTTAATAAAAATCATTACCCTCTGTTTTTAAAATGTTACATCAAATATTGAAGGTGACTGTATATGTTTAAATAATTGTTAATAACATGCGTAACGAATTTTATGTTTATTTCTTTAAACTTACTATATATATATATATATATATATATATATATATATATATATATATATATAAAGCTGTGTTATAAATAGAATATATGCGAACACATTAATTATGTAAACATTAACTAGTCTCATAATCCTGGAATTATGCGTATGTGCATTTTCTGGATTATATTTACACATACAATATAATCGAGAACAATCCAGATCAATGCATATATATGCATATTATCCAGAATAATACATAGCTTATAAAAAGTAAATAGAATTTCTTTATTACGTATATTACAAGTGTAATTACTGATGAAACTTCAATGATAGTTTCTTCTCTAAATTATTATTTTAAATATAAATAATATTAATAAAGTTGTTTACTTTAATAATTTAACAATTGTACTAAAATTATAAAATCCAAATAAAAAATTAGTTGAAGTTATTTAGTTTGCTAGAAGTCCACAAACAACTGAAAATCATTTATAGATGACAAAAACTAATGTAAGTAAAATCTGATAATAAAAAGAAAGAATGTGTTTACGGAGATGATGTGTAGTATTTTACGGCGACTCAACTATGACATAATTTCTTTTTCTTATATTCTTTTTGTTGTATGCAAAAATCAAACGTCAATGAAAGGTGTGTGATTCACTGAAATTTTGTACTACTTTTTTGTATGTTTCTTCCCTTTACTGTTTCTACTGTATAAAATAAACTTAAAAATACTCTGTAAGCTGTCTTTTCACGAATAGCTTATTAACGTTTTGCATTTGTTTCTTTAAGATGTTTACTTATTTAAATAAAACGCAAGTACCAGGACCTAAAAGTTAAAGATTTATACCATTTACAGCTGTGCAGATACACAGTCTATAAAAATAAGTAAAAATGACTGAATACACACATACATAGTAGCAATTTTATTATACATTGATTTTTATCTTATATTCTTTAAAAAAAAGAAAGTTGTGGAGCTAATCTTATATGGCTGAACTGTGGCCTTACAGTGAATCCCAAGCCATGTTGGGATAACCGGCAATAAGCGAGAGGACCAAAAGGCCTAGAAGGGAGCCGAGTCGTCTCAACGGGAAGTCCCCTTGACCCTCAGAAGAGCAAAGATAATTATTTCAACATACATTGACAAATATATACTGCCGTGAGCCAAAAAAGAAACAGCCTTGGAGAGCCATCGGAAACTATGCCCTATTAGGTGTCCAATCCCGAGGCACCTGGAGAGAAACAAGGTGGTTGCCTGCTTTCGTCTAACCATCGGACATGACTTCTTGGGAGTATACGTCCACTGGTTTGACCTGGCTGCTGATAAGACATGCCCGCTCTGCGGACATGGCGATCACCTGCTTTGATGCACTGGATTCGATGAATACCCGACTGAAGACGTCGTTAGTTGGTAGTAGGACGCTTGGCTAAAATTGTCTAGAAGCCAAGCACGGGCGTTGGATAAATAAATTAATCAATTAAAAAAAAAAGAAATCCAAATTTTATAATGGCTTTTCTATTTAAATAATCATCACTTTTAATTTGCCTTTTTTATTTTTAAGTAGGACTTTTTCAGTTTTGGTTTATTCCAGTTAATTTATTAATTAAGATTTCTATTTTATATGGGAAATAAAGCTGATACTAGATCTTTGCCATCATGTAAAAATTCTTCGGTGATATAGACGAGTTTATTATGGTAAGATGAATATTTATTTATATAGAAATAAAAATATGTATTGGTTTCTGTCATTTTTCCGTAATTTATTTAACTAATATAATATTGAATGCATTTTGCTAAAGAAGGAAATCAAAGATATATTTCCGCGCAATGACAGTTTTTTTTTTCATTTAAGATCTAAATACGTTCCGTAGAACACATTTTATGGCCTATTTTCAATAAATTGATACATATCTTGTAAAACGAATATCAAGAACAATCCCTATTAAAAAACTCTCTTAGTTGCCCTTTGTCTACTGAAACAAAATTTGCTACATATTTTTTTTAATAAAACTTTTTTAAAAAAGTAATTGCTACACACACTTCTCTAATTGAGAATAATACAATAAAAAAAACAATTAAATTTTGTTTTATGAAACGTATGGTAGTTGCAAAGGTAAATTAAAGAAACGAACAAAGAAGTTATGTGTTAATAATAAGTTTTGGTATGAAGTGTTGTTCCCACAGGTCTAAAGAGTTAAAAATGAATTTCAGTAAAAAGTATTGAATTATTCAAAAAAAAGAGAGAGAAATATACTTAGAAGCGATTTAAATTATTACCATCCCCCAAAAAAATTGAACAAGGGGATAATTGTTAAAATGCAGGGAAATAAATAAGTTTGGTAATTAGTTTATGAAAGATAAATAAAAGTTAAGATTTAATTGTGTCATATTTTCATTAAGAGCTAAATAGAAAATATATTAATATCATTCAGAATTGATATTCAAACCTTACTACCATTATTATCAATGAAACATGCCAGGAGCCTTGGCAGATAGTCGCATATGTTAGTTATGGAGTCTTTCAGCAATCTACCTAGGTACTTAGTCTCCAGAGAGCAGTTCCTGCTGATTATGTGGTACAATTGGAATAATGACTTCTCGCCCCATGACACGCCATGCATTCTGTGTATCAGAGACAGTTCTAGTGAAATTGTCGACTCCGGAAAGTTTGTCCGGAAAGTGTCTCTATAGATGTCTTGATAATCTATAGAGATGACAGTAATATGTGCCTGAGTGCTATTTTACTGGAAAAAAAGGTTTTGATGCTGGGAGTTCAGGTAAGACGTGAAGTGGAATTGCCTAATTGTTTTAACATTAGATTGTGAACGCGAAAACTAAGTTGGCAGGATCGCGAGTTCATAGCCGGTATTGTTTCTATCAAAGTATACATTTGTATCATGGTGCAATTTAAGACTCACCGTATAAAGAGGCTGATGGAAGTGTAATATACCTAAACATTATGTTTTTAGGTTGTCACGTTGTAAAGTTTGGAAAGTAGTGCGCCTGCTCATTTGGCATCCATGTCACTTGACTGCAGCTGAAAATTATCTGATCCATCTCCAAAACTTTCATTTCGCTTTGAAGCTCAATGTTTACAAGTAACTAGCCGTTACCCACCCGCTTCACTGAATACTGTTTACATATAGTATATTAATTATTGATATCTAGCATTGAGAATTCGATTGTATTGAAGCATATATTAATAGCTGTAACTCTCGCCTCTTGATATAAAAAGGACATAAATTAAAATATCTAATTTCTATTTATAACTAAAATAGAAATAGAAAGATTTTTTGTGCTCACACTTAACCTAATAATCAAGTGGATTTCCAGCAAAGCAACTTTCAGTGGATCTCTACTCAATAAAATAAATATGCGGGCTAAGTTTCAAATCTAAATCTAACAGAGCATAAATGGAATTTTTATCATCACTACCTCGTTGAGAGCATTCTTAGCGTATTCCGATTCAATAAAAGAAGCATGCAAATCAAATTTTATTATTATAGTCTTAGCAGTTCGAAAACGGGAATTTTGTCCATCAATACGCCCCAGTAACTCTCCCTGCTTCCCCTGGAGTTGATTTGCGTAAAATCCATTCTTAGTGGAACTCTATTCAATTAAAGAAACGTGCTCAACAAATTTCAAGTAAATGGGTTAAATTCAAAAACAGGAATTTTTCTATAACACGCCTTAATCCCTTGCAACCCCACTCTTTTGAAGGCCCGTTTTCGAAAAACTCTTTGTAAAAAGGAACTCTATTCCATGAACGGAACATACCTTCTAATTTTCAAGCAGGTGGGTCTATTAGTTGAAAGGAGGCAATATTTATCTATTACGCCCCTTAATCCCCATCAGTGACCATTGGGGATCAATTTTCCCCAAAACTATTTTGTAGCGGATATCTACACCATGAAAGGAATTCGCTTACCAAATTTTAAGACTGTACGTCTAATAATTTAAAAATGGAAATAATTATCTATAACGCCCCTTAAGCCCCCGAAACGCCACTTAGGAAACGATTTTCACAAAACCCATCTTATAGCGGATCTCTACTTAATGAATGGAATCAGCTTACAAAATTTCGAGATTTTACGTCTAATAGTTTAAAAAACGAGTTAATTGCCTATAACGCCACTTAATTCTCTACAACGCCACTTGTTAGTCGATTTTGACAAAACCCATTTTGCAGCGGATCTGTACTCTATGAAAGGAATCCGCTTACCAAATTTTAAGACTGTACGTCTAACAGTTTAAAAATGGAAATAATTATCTATAACGCCCCTTAAGACCCCACAACGCCCCTTAGGAAGCTATTTTCCCCAAACCCATCTAATAGCGGATCTCTACTTAATGAATGGAATCAGCTTACTCAATTTCAAGATTTTACGTCTAATAGTTTTAAAAAAAGAGTTAGTTGCCTATAACGCCCCTTAATTCACCACAACGCTACTTGGGGCCGATTTTCACAAAACTATTTGGTAGCGGATCTCTACACCATGAAAGGAATCCGCTTACCAAATTTTAAGACTGTACGTCAAATACTTCAAAAATGGAAATAAATATCTATAACGCCCCTTAAGCCCCCGCAACGCCACTTAGGAAGTGATTTTCCCCAAACCCATCTAATAGCAGATCTCTACTTAATGAATGGAATCAGCTTACTCAATTTTACGTCTAATAGTTTAAAAAAATGAGTTAATTGCCTATAACGCTCCTTAATTCACCTCAACGCCACTTGGGAGTCAATTTGGACAAAACTCATTTTGTAGCGGACCTCTACTCTATGAAAGGAATCCGTTTACCAATTTTTTTTTTCAAGACTGTACGTCTAATAGCTTAAAAATGGAAATAATTATGCGTAACGCTCTTTAATCGCCCTCAACGCCCCTTGGAGGTCGATTTTCGTAAAAATCATTATAAAGGGTGTCTCTACTTTATGAAAAAAAATCTGTGTACCAAGTTTCAAGACTGTACATCTAATAGTTTATTAATGGAAATATTATCTATTACGCCCCTTGGGGTTCGATCTTTGCAAAATTCGTTCTTAGCTGGCGTCTACTCCATGAAGGGAACCTACTTACCAAATTTCAAATCTGTAGGTTTAATAGTTCCGGGGATATCGTGATTAGTCAGTGAGTCGCTTTTCTCCTTTACATATATATATTAATAATTCAATTCACCATTCTAATATTTTAAATTAGCGCTATACTTGCGTGTTATGATGTAGATTGTTATAAATTATTTTTGAAAGGTTTTTCAGGTAATGTAAACAATTCTTTCTATTTTATGTTAAATAATATACCTAGAAGTTATTCACAAATGTTAACACATAAATGCAATTAAAACACTGGCATTTAATTATTGTAGGAATTTTTAGTATTAAATGTTCTATAATTTTACGCCTAATATATAGTTATATACGTTTTATATTTTTATTACTTCCAGAACGAGATTCCAAACTCTCAAATTCTGAGTTTATTAACATATCCTTTTGGAGAGCCTTAAAGATAATGTTGAGCTAAATTATATAAATCTATTTTTTTTTATTTTTATTTTTGCTATTCAAATATAATTTTTTAATTTAAAGTATAATAATATAAAACAACCAATTGGCATTATGTACATCATTTTTATATGAATAGTCAAAGTTATCGGTTGATTGTAGGTTAACTGAACGTTTTTAAGCTATAAATGAGGTCTATTTTCGATTGACCACGTAATTCTGAACCAAGGTCAAGTGACGAGTACGACATTTGAGTTCGCACCTTACTCTCAAACTGCCCCACATTAACCTGAGGTATGCGAATCTCGACATATATTTAATGGACATCCATCAGCGCCTTTTTTTATTTATGTGAGGACTCGAAACTTCTTTTCGAATGAAAAATGTCCACGGATTCAAGGTTCTCATTCAAAACAGCTCAGGATCGATTTTCTCAATTTAACTTAGATACTAATGTCACAATAAATAATAATAAAAACAGTAATAAATTTGAAAAGTTATTTATGTATAAAACTATATAAAATTTGTGTCTCATCCAAAGCATTTCTTGTTTTGTTAGAAATTTTTGAGATTTAATTTTATTTTCTGTTTCGTGCATTTCTGCTCTCAATGACAAATAAAATGTATTGTAGTGCTTATTCATTCCATATAATGCTAATATTTAGTGGAGTTGGATGATTGCTATGAATATAATGGTAAAAAACAGGCAAAGAAATTTTCATTTAACAATAAATATGTTTAGATCCCATTCTTTCCAACCAATATTTTCCCTTAAAAATTTAATTGGAAATCTGTGATATGTTTTACATTTATTACTCTGTGACAAATAATAAAAATCATATATTGACAAAAAGATATTATCTTTCAAAATACAAACATGGGTTTTTTAATAAATGGTTGATATTCAATTACACATGCGTTTACATAGACAAATTAATATAGGAAATTTATATGTTACGACTCATATACTTGATTTCGTTTTCAGCTTTTATTTACAAATTGTAGTGGGGGTTTTAATAACATATTTCTAAATATTCCATTTACCAATAACACTTTGCTTTAAATGTCTTTTTGAAGGTAACCAAAAGCGTATTAAGGAAAATGCTGATTGTGATCTTATAAAATGCAATGAAATGGAAATGAATTTATAAATGTGGAATGGAAAATGAAATTCATTTAAGAGGAAAAAAAATCCTTTACTCTTCCATATTATTATAAAATAAATAAGAATTCTTGTTTTCATAGCATGGCTTTAAAAGTGCAGGAATTGGTTCATGATTAATTGAAGAAAAACCTCAATTTATGTTTACTCTATTTCTGCAAACTCCATTTGATACTTCTGAACAAATTATGTATTGTGTTTTCCATTAATATATTCTTCATCCACTTTCTGAAGCAAAATATTACTGTCAATATTGATTGTAACAATCTAATAATCTAGGAAATGAACAAAAATTCCTTTGTTTAAGAAGGGGGAAACATGAAGTGGAAATTTGAGATGAAAATTTTTCGTAGCATCATACAAAATAGACAAAGTATTTGGTTTTTATTTTAACTATTGCTCAATATTAGACTAATAAAATTTTGCTATTCCATTAATTTATTTTCTTATTTTATCATGTATTTTGATAAAAGGAACTTTTCATTACTTTCTCAGTGTTTCCGGTCTACTTTCGGCTTTGTTTAAGTTATTTAATGCATGTTTTCAAATCTTAAATAGTACTTATAATTTTTCAATAATTTAAATCATTATGAATAATTTAATGCTTTTAAGTACAAAGTTAATTAATAATTTAATAATGTTTAATTACTGAAGAATTTTTCTTAAGCTTAATACCTAAAACTAAACACTCAAGAAGAAAAACATATTTTATGAAACTGAACATGCAACAAAAATATTCCTGATTTCTTCAATTGCAAATTTTAATGCAAAAATATGGGCAGTTAAATGCTAATAAAATAAGTTTTTCTGAAACAGACCGAGTTAGAGAAAAGGAGTATATTCATACTTTAAGAATTATTTTTGTAATCTGTCATTTGTTTTATTTACGCGCAGACTAATTCAATACGATTATAAAATGTTCCAAAATTTGATGAACAATGGACGTGTAAAGTAAGGCATCATTATGCTTTACACTACTTTATTTTTTTTACAAAATAAATGGGATTCATTTTGAGTTCAAAATTTCTGTAATAATTTGCAATTTATTATATCCTTGTGTTTATCTTACATTGGATTCAAATAAAAATATTTTTATAACGACAGAACGAACAAACTAATTTAAAACTATTAAGTGTCGAATAAAAAAGTTTCGTATTAGAGTTAAAATTATTAACAATCACATGTGGTCAGATTTTAAAGAAATCTCATTGCAACCCTATTTTTCCCATAGAAAGTAAGGTAGTATAGAATCAATGTCATTTTTCAGGAAGAAAAAGTATTAAAAATTATCATCGTCTTTGGATTTGTGTGTGTCTTCCACCTTTTTCATAATATTTTTCCGGGGAATATATATATATATATATATTTAATATTTCATTTTGTGCGGCTTATATAAATAACCTTGATAATTGACTCATGTCGGCATTTGAGTTAATACTATTGGTCTAAATTGAAGGAGAAAAATGTGAGGAGCAGCTGTGAAAATCCAAAACAGACCAAATATTTTTATGCTATACTTTAAACAGCACAATCTAAAATATGTTCTTTTTCAAAAGAAAAATGAGATATTGTTCATAAATAATATGCATCTCAGATACGCACTTTTTATGATTCCAAAGTATGTGATATTTTTTGTGAGGAGTTCACGAGAAGCAAAATAAAAATAAATAAATACATAAATTATGTATAAAAGAGTTACAGTCTTAAGAAAAGTATGTTCATTTAGTATTTGAAATGTTAGTACACTTAATACCGTAAAAACCTACACAAGAATGTGTTTTCAGAATTAAAGCCAAAATTGGTAAATGTATTGTAAAAGTATTGAAACTGAAATGATAATTTTCGAATAATTATCCATCGAAATTGAATATTTTATTAAGAAAATACGGATATAAAAGAAAATTCCTAAAAAAATGCGTTGGTTATAAAAAACCCTAAAAAAATTGTTTATCTCTGGCCCTAATATAAGCTAATATTTGTACAAGTATGGCTCACAGATTTTTTTACATGTCTTCCAGCGGGATTGCTTTAACAAAATTTTTCAAGCAGCATGTTAGATGTGTGCGATATCGGGGGATGGCAGGAGACCAGTGCATATTAGAGACGAAACATGCATTTGAAGGATATATTTGGAAATTATATACGCCAGTAAGAGAAGCACTGTAGAGGCATTGAGATAATTGGTAGAAAGCCATGCAATGTGCAGCCAAGCATATACCCAGATGTCCATGAAAGGAAGGGGATAGAATAAGGTGTAGAATCTCACTGACGCATGGGTGACTGATATCAACCAAAGGCGTCCTAGTATTATATGAAAGACCAACTATACTATAATCTCTGATTGTTTTAGCTGTGTAGTGTATTCTAGAAAAATCAGAATCCCAATGCTTATATGAATGTCTTCAAACACATTCGCGTTGGTCATTGGAGAGGAGAGATCAGTTCAAAGAGCTCAATTCCTGCCCTACTTCATTAAGTTAGATAATATCTCGAAATATATAACTCAGTATAATATCAAATGCACGTAATTTAAAAATAAATGCTGAGGAACAGTTAGTCTCCTTGACTTCAGTTTTGCTTACCTAAATCGCCTATTGATGGTCATTATAGTCACCAGTGTTCTTTGCAGTCATAAACATGAAAAATTAATGATTAAAAATTCATCAGAGGATTTAACCACCTTTTTGGCAATTCCTCAGTTCTTCCGTTTTGTCTTTGCGCTTGATCATTTGCCTACTTTTTCTGTGTGATCATGGATCTTTCATTCCTACCAACAATGATTACATAAATGTGGTGAGAGCCTGGGATTTGACCATTCCTGCTTCATTTAGTCCAAGTGCGCATCATCTTTCTAAATTCCTGTGTCATTTTCTCATAGTGTTCATGAATTCCTTGCTTATTTATTTGTTAAATTCAAATAGATTAACGGGATAAATTTGCATTGAAGTTATGTTTTATACATAACAGTAAAATCCTCTAGGTTTCGTAAATTACTCTGTTGTTCGGCTGCAATGTGCTAGCACTTTGGCTGGACAATCACTTATAGTCCAACATTAATCACTCTTATAATCCAGTGCATTTTGCATATTGTATCATCTCAGAAACTTCCGTGGCATGAGAATAACTCTTTCTTGGTTTTATGCTTTTTATGTTATCGAGGAAAGTTAGAAATTTAGATTGAATTTTCAGATTTCTGGCAAGCATAAAAAATAAGTTTACATTTCTTATTTTATCTATATTTCTAATTTTATTAATATTTGTTTTCTTTCATACAAAAAAAGAGAACACAAATGAATTTGTATTCGTTTTTTGATTAAGATTTTGAATATCTTCAGAATAATTAACATACGAAACCTAAACTGTTTATGTGTATATATACACATATATTATACATATATATATATATATATATATATATATATATATATATATATATATATATATATATATAAATAAGAAATTTTTATAATATATCAAAAACAAGAAATAATATATAATGAACATAACAAGAGATAACTTAATAACAATATAAAAGCAAAACATGAAGTTCGAATTTATAGAAAAATACAAAGAAGAACCTAGTGAGTCAGAAAGCAATTTCGGACTTAAGACCGAAAAAGTGGGGTTAAACTATTTTGTTGACGCCCACCTCCCCCCCTTGCAACTCGCTAGGAGGTTACCACCCTGAGATAATCCTCTGATCTGTTTATAATGATTCTGATCAAATGCAAAGACATTTTCTTGTAATAAGGGGTTAACAATAACATAATTTTTTCATTTTTAATTGCGTTAAATAATTCATATTTATCATAAATTAACTGTAGAACCCTAATAATATCATCAATATTGATGAAATTAAAAAGGTCCTCAAAGTCAAAGCTGTGCATGGAAATAATTAAGATATCCTTAGTGAGACTTTGAAAATCTCTAAGCTATTTTTAATTGTTGCTGTGTGTTGTGAGTTATCAATAATATTTTGAAGAAGAAATTGTAAAACCTTCCAAGACTTCGTGAGAAATGTTTTGTACTCTTTAGTAATACAACGGAATTTTATAGGACTTTTATGAAATTTTGGTGCTAAAAAATGAGTTGATATTTCATTTTTAGATAAATATTCAGCCTTTTGTTCAAAGCCAAAAGACGATTATCATCTCCTCTATTACAATGAATGGATTTTTGAA
Source organism: Trichonephila clavipes (assembly GCA_019973935.1). Taxonomy (NCBI): domain Eukaryota; kingdom Metazoa; phylum Arthropoda; class Arachnida; order Araneae; family Nephilidae; genus Trichonephila; species Trichonephila clavipes. The sequence goes on from BMAU01005520.1 coordinate 45,563, forward strand.
ATGCATTATTATTTAAAATGTAATTACTTAATATTTTGTTATAAAAATATTTACAGATTATTGCATAATTAGCACATACTTTTTCAACATATATAATCACGAAATCTTTTTGAATATTCTCTATTGATGCTTTAATATCTTTATACATAATTTCATTTTCAACACTTAAATCTAATTTTCCAAATTCTATTGCTAAATAAGATCTAAATTGATTGAAAGTTTCATTCGGCATTTCGTATTTATTTGAACGTTTCTGGTAGAAATTGTCTAAATCCTTTTTGAATTGTTTCATAATGTTAGATTTATTTTTTTGGATCATAAACATAAAACCAATACCTAATTTCATAAAATTTCTCAATAAATCTTCTTTCACGATTCCAAGGTCTCTCGTGACACCGTGCTCGTGATAACCATCAATATAGTCCCGATATAAATTGCATTTACATGACTCTGCACATAGGAGCTCCGAGATTTAGATATAATTAAATATAAATCTACCAAGTTTCTTGTTGTGTATTTGAAATCCTTTTTAATAATAGTATTTTTAATAGGAAAAACGAATGATATTTTTCAAAAAAAAAATAATTTTGTTATATATATATATATATAATATAAATGAGTGAGTGAATTTTAACGTCGCACTGTTCAGCTACGCGATGGCCTTTGGCGATGGACCACATAATTTTGAACCATGACCATGTGATATAGACGATACCTCAGCAGGCACCCCCTTCTCATAACTACCACACCACACCAACGAGAGGACCATTTAGCTCTCGATAGATTTAACGTACATCACTGCCCAACACGGTGGGTCTTTAGTGGTACTGGGCTTGAACTCATTTATTTATATTAAAGATTTATCTATCTGAGGAGAAATGTATACATATTTTTCTAAGAAAATTAAAATTATAAACATTTTTTGATGTCATTTGCATTTAGGCATTAATATACTAACGAAACTAAATTGGCAATTTATCTCATATTCTTAATAAATTATATTTATTTGCATATATCAGTTTTTGTTCATCCATTTAAAAAAAATAAGCTAAATAATGTCATTAATCTAGTTTCTTAATTAAGAAGGATAAAATTTGGACCTTGCTCATTTTTATTTTTCATTTATCTTTAGCAATGATGGTAGTATTTTTAAGAGAAAATTATTAAAAGTCGAAATATATTTCTTTCATTCCACTGCATCTGTTTCAAAATAATAATTATATACCTTAAGAAAAAATTGGTCTTAAATTTCTAGTTTCATAAATGGGTTTCTTGACAGTAATTTTATTGCAAAATGCATAAGGAGATTAAATCTTTTTCGGCATTTATCTTATCTTTTAAAATTCACCCAAATAAAAATAATCCGAATAAAAAAAATGTTTAAAAAGACTATAAAAATAATAATAGAAAAAAGACTCAAAAATCAAAATTTTTTTTAAAGAATTATATTTTCTTCTTATACTCAACAAAACAATTAATAATTTTATCTCTAACGTTGGAATTCTATTGTAACAATATAATCATGATTCTACGGAGATGTATATGTAGTTAAAAGATATTTTGGTAATACGTATATTTTTTTGTTACATAAATGCAAACAATAAATTCAGTTTTAAATAACTATAAGAAACATTTATGAAAATTGTACACAATAAAATCCAGAATATTTAATTTGCATATTCAAATAATGCGTAAACAGATTTGAGAAAACTTTTAGAATACCAAAATAACCCATTGTTTTAAGAATTCCATTTCTAAAAATTTAAATTTATAAGGAAAGTACTAATTTCAATCATAGACTAGAAGAATATTGCATTTATAAAACTAACAATGAACAACTTTTATATTTCGCTATTATTGCAAATAGTAAGTTAAACAGATATTTTTCTTATTTCAGGTTCAAATATTTTACTAACTAAAAATTATTTCACAATCAGTTACCATATTAAGGAAAATTTAAAACGTATTGTATCAATTTCATTATAACATTGCACACATATAGTGCACTCATACTGAAAGTACATTCAAAAGTTTATTTTTTTATAAAGAAGAAATTGCATTTCTTATAATAGTCTATAAAAATAAACTTTAATTACAAACTGTTTGTATGAACAGTTTGTAACTAAAGTATGTAATTATCAACAGTTTGTATTAATTTTATTAACAGTTTGTAATTACCTAATAGTAATATATTATTTGATAAAGGTTTTATGAAAGAATTGCGTTTATATTAACAATAACACTCCTAACAAGTTTTTATTTATTATTCCTATTTATAAATAATGTGACTGAAACACGAGTATTTAGTTCTGCTTATGGAGTAATTACTTTAGCTTAGGAATTTATAAATTTGAGCGACTGCTTGCATATGTGTCTGTTTTTACGATGCAATAAATACGACCAATAAGTTTAACTCCTTAAGTTTTGCCGAAAGTGTTCCAAAACAGGGTATTTTTTATTGCACATAAATAAACATAATACTTAACAAATTACAAAAGCGGAATAATTTTAATTCTATTTTTTTAAAATTTTATAATTTTGTATCACAATTATAAAATAAAAACACAATCCGCATGCTGCGAAGAATGCTTCATATATCTTACGAAAGAACTTCATATTTTTGTATCTATTTTTCATACGGTTGAGGATTTTGTGTGTGTGTGTGTTTGCATATATATGCACATACATTTTGAATATGTTGAAATAATGTTATCCTAATGATGAAAGAGAGATAATGTGTGTGTGTCCCTTTTTTGGATTATGCTTCCATTTTCACTTCTAAAGCAACACATTACACAATGCCTTGCCAATCCATGTACTTTGTCGAATATTTTCAAGAATCTAAATTCTTGTCTTTAACCCTCTCTCTGCGTTGTTATTTTATCAAAACTCAACAGTCCATGAGGGTCAGGGCTTATTCTGCCCATTCCAGTATACGTGATCATTGGGCGTGGTGGTGCATGAGCCGATGTCCCGATCAGTTGGGCAGTCTAACGTGAGACCCCCAGTGTTAAGTCCCCTAGCACGCTTGATACTGATTTACCGACCCGCTGCAGTAGAATGAAAGTCTGAGTCGACCTTGGCCAACCCAGGAATTATTTTATTAAAGTAGGTTCAAAAATGGCGTATGGTTTTTTATTGCGTATTTCAAATCTACATATTAAATCCACATTTTAGAGTTAAAATATACGGTAAATTTTTATAAAACATTTTTTTATTTTGAAATATAAAATTAGATAATCTAAATATGAACAAAAAAAAAATGTAAATGTGAAAACGTAAGTAAGAGCAGCATGGTTTGCTCAGCTACATATTCGGACCCGTGAGGATCACGGGTTGGGCAAATTTTGCTACATTTACGTTGCCCGCGAAAATTTTGGGATGCGGAGAGAGAGGGTTTAGGAAAATTTCCCTTATTTCTCACAAAGATAGAAAATCCCGGATGAGAGGTATTTTTGAACTATGCACCATCTGCATCTCTTAAGAACACTAGCATTAATAATCTCACTATAAGAATGAAAAATATGTTTAAATCAGAGATAGGGAAGAGAAAATATCAATGTCTGTACAGAAGCGTTTCTCAAATTATGAGCCGCGTGCCCCTAGTGGGGTAATAATCCTACGTGAGGGGTATGAGCATATCAGGAATAAAATATTGCTTTAAAAATATTAACTTACAAAAAATGAAGCAGAACAAAATGTTTCCTTACATAAAAAAGAAAATACACATCTACTCTTATATACTATACTTATAAATGTATAAGTACTGCAAAATGAATCTGATAATTGATTTATCAATACTCATTTAAGAACAAGTGTACTAATTAGTAGGGATTTCCATGGACATATACAAAACTCTATACACGGTTTAATATTTATCTTAGTTTTCTAAAACTGTGGGGTGTGCCCCCTAAGGGGGGCGTGCTAACCCTACGTGGGGGGGGCGAGCACATCGAAGATTCGAAAGCAAAATATTTATAATAAGTATTAATTTATTGAATGGGAGCACATCATAATGCATTTTGACATAATTAAAATTAAAAGCATAGTTACGCTGATTAAATATACTTATAAATGTATCAGTACTGCACAATGTTTTTGATAATTTATCAATACATTAAAAACAAGCTTAATAAATAGTAGTGCCTTCCATGAGCTTGTCATATGCAATATTTAATACTTATCTTGACAAATTTAATGGTTTATAATTAAATTCATATTATAGCTTTAGCGTCAAAGTATGTTTTTATTGCATTCAATACATTGTTATTGTAGAAGGGGCGCGCGATGAAAATTATCATTGAAAATTGGGTCATTAATATTGAAAGTTTGAGAAGCACTGCCATGCAGCGTACCTGTGACCCGTTTGTGGCTAATTCTCGGGAACCCGTATGGTTTACTGTAAAACCAGTAAAGGGTTTAAACAACGTCACTGATCGTCAATTCATTAGTTTTCTTTAACCTTTCCTTTCATATGTTTAACCTTAAGAGAGCGAAACATTGGTATTCCATCCCTCCTCTAAGAAACAGCCTTTTTATGTATGGCTAGCAACCAAAGCGTTTCTTCCGTCTTGACCATTTTCTGAATAACATGTCATGTGTTAAAATCCATAAAAGTCAATCACTTGAGTGAAACCTCTTATTTCCGGACAAAAAGGCTATAAATTTTCCACCGCATCCCTTATTTTTGTAACCATAAAAGCTTCTCTTTTTAGCAGGTGAGCATCAATTTTTTGTATTATTCATCGAAATGTGGCGGTGTCAATCATTGACAAAAAAGGGTAAGGTGAGATATCTGAAAATCCTCGTCCTGAAATGAAATGTTTATTGTTAAAACTAGCCAATTTTCTAATGATCGATAATATAAAAAGGGGGGGGGGATAAACATTAAATTTTATATCGTTGACCTTAGTAGCTGTCGTCGGAGGAAAAGTCGTTTATTGTCAGTTCGTTGTTATAATTTGAAAAAGAAACAGAAAGAAAAAAACCACTGTTTGTTAAATGATGAAGGTTAATTATTTCAAGCCCAATGTGTTAAATTTTATTCATAATGACACATATAAACATATACAATGATTTTTCGTTGTTCCATTTTCAAATGTTTATTTTGTATGAATGTCTAAAATATCTAAAAAATTCATTTATGGAATAGATACTCATATTAATGGAAAAAACACACATATTATATTGGAATTGATTTGACAAATATTCCTAAGAAACAAATGTAATTTTTAGGATATAAAAATTGATTAAAAATAAATTGAACTTAATTAACTTATTAAAAAACAAAACTCATTTCGCGGGTTGTATGGATAGAGTAAAACATTTTTTTTTATGAAAATAAGAAATGTTTACTGCATTGAACAGATTATAAAGTAGTAAACAGCAGAGAAATAAATATATTTATTACCAAAACAAAATTAATATATCCATGCCCAAAATTAAGGTCACAAACAGGATTTTCATAATAACGTTAAAATTCTTCTAATAAAATTGATAGATTTTGTATTTTATATATTTTGATAAACGGATAGTACAATATCGCATTTCAGTTCATGGGAATATATTGTTTAACTTTAGTTTTTGCGCAACTACTGCATTGAAAACATACAGACATATAGGAATTTTGTCTCAAGTTTTGTGAATATTTCATTAAAACGAATAAGTTAGTCTGCTTGCAGTGTGGATGACTTCTCATAATCGTTAAAACGATCCCTTGAGATAGAGCCGTTGGCAAGCTTGAAGATGGCCAGTCTCATGCGAAGGTGGCTCGATGAATAAAAATGCCCTGGGAATGTTCTCCTGATCCTGGTACAAATTCCAAAAAAAGTTGTACTGTCACCAGGAAGGTAGGCCAAGATCACTGCAAAGTATCCGCATCTGCACAGGATCGTTACTGGGCATGGTGGACAGTCTCCTCGGCTTGCTCATGAAAGGAAAAATGAATTTCTAAGCAAGCAGTCTACATACATTTTGCGGGCACCAACCTTTGCGGCCGGCGTTTATTTTTTGCGTCGCTTTGACTGCGTCCATCAAAGGAGACCGGCTATTGTGGTACTGAAAACATTAGAGGTGGGCACCAAACGAATGGGAATCTTAGCGTAGAAGGTTGCTATTTGGTTTCCAAGGTTTTTATTTTGACATGTAAGTTTTTATCCAATTTTTTTCTATAGAAATTTTTTGATTACTCCTCTCCTTAAGAGATTAATTATTAATCTATTTTCAAGATTTCATTTTACTATATTGTCAGGTTTATCATCCACACGTGTTAGAAATAAGCTTAACTTTGCAACATGTCTCTAATTTTCTTTTTTCTATTATGTCCAACATTTCTGCTGTACGGAAAAGGTGGATCCATAAAGCATTTCTTAACCCTATATCGCTGGCCTACTTCTGCAATAACTTTAGAAATTATAATAGGTCTCCAATTTAGTCCAAATACTTTGTATCTACATCTGTTTTTGTCTCGTGAACTCCAATTTCTATTTCCCTTGGCATTGTAAGTTTTAGAACTCTTTCATTTTTTCATGTTATTATTCTATATAAATATATATATGCATATTATGCATATATATGCATATTATGCATATATATATATATATATATATATGCATATTATGCATATAAACACATACATAATATATAGGTACATTGTTCTTTATATATTTATATTTTTAAAACTATTTATTTAATTGTTTATTTCATAGCTGGATACCCTTAAGAGAGAATCCTAAATATGAAGTGATTTTTATATAATCAATAGTTTTAAAATTAAAAGTATATGACTTTTACATTTTTTTGTGTGCTATACCTTCGCAAATATTAATATTTAATATCCTTTCTAATTAATTTTTGTGCTTATAATGTATTCTAAAGAAAGAGACTGAATATATTAAAAAGAAATAAGAAATGTATAATGCAAAGTTAAATTAATGCACTAAGTATTGTAAAATTAAGTTATGTTTATAAAATTACCTTAAAAACACAAGAATATGTATTTTTAATTAAGTTAATTGAAACGAAGTATAGGGAGATTTTATTTTTGAGCACGGAGTAATTTGCATTGAAAACTTAAAAAAAAAAAGATAAAACCTGAGAAAATTATTCTAAAACTAAAATACTTAAATATTTTAATAGTGCTCTTATTTTAATATTTTACCTTTATAATATTAAATACATAACTGAATTATGGAATATAATTCCAAACTCATTTAAAATACACTATTTTTGTGCAATACGGATACAGAAAAAATCGCATTTTGTGAAACTTACAAGTTTATGGCATCATTTAAATTTTTATTTATGTGCATAATTTTTAAGGTTGTAAAAGTTACATATTTTAAACTTTTAAACTGTACGTTTTTTTTTCAAATTAATGTAAAGTTTCTACAAAATTTTTCTCTTAGAAATGTTTTTTAAACAACAAAATTGTTTTTCTATAACATAAAATGTAGGAACCAACAACTTTTTACCACAATTCATTTTATTTTATTTATTTGTCAAATGAACACTCACAAATCTTTTTAATTCAAAAAATATGAAGTAACTACTTTTAAAATGTATCTTTTAAATTTAAAACCTCATTTTTTAAACAATTTTCATCTCTAGAATTAAATTTAATTTATAAAGCTGATTAATGTATAAAATGTTTCGTGGAAATACTTTCTTATGTTTGTTGGATATTTTTATTTCAAATTTTATACACCGAAATTATACATTATTGAGATTTCCCTCGGTAAACATACGAGAGCCTGTAATGAATACGAAAAACATTTTCAGACAGAAAAGTGATAATTTTCTTGAAAGTTTGAGATGTTGTAACTCAAACACACACATTTGTTTATAATGTTACTTTTTAAAAATTTTGAACGACATAAATTTTAAATACATAATTTTCTCGTTGTAGAATTCAAAAAGGTAAATCATTTAGTAATAATGGAATTAAAAGGAAACTTTAAGCACAATTTATGTCAGAAACGCTGAATGAAATCAGATTATGCAGTGTGGTACGTTAAAATATACTATTTCTCTAAAGAGTGAAGCCAGAATATAAGATTACTGTTTAAGCCCTTTTATGTGTGTAAAAATATTCGGAATTAGGATTCTATTAATTATTGTTACTCAAATACAGCCTTAAGGTATCCGACTACGTTCGGAACCGTGATTTTGCAAAAGCGTATAAATGGATTATATTAATCATATTTAGTGTCACTCAGATAAAAAAAAAAAAAATGTACATAAAATTGTTTAAAGAATAGTATTACAATAAAAAATTATGCAAGTACAATATTGTGACAAACAATGGGCATAGAATGACCCATTAACAAAAGATTCTCCTTTTGTGAATAATGCTTCTATTATAATAATATTTCGCCTGTATATAGCTCAGACCTCTGTACAAAGGCTCAACTAGAATTTTGGAAATGTATAACTTAGAAGTGGGCTTATCCACGTTTTACGACAACAGAGAAGATAAATTTTAAGAAAAAAACGGCAATAATTACTTCAATTGATTGTAACTCTGAAATTAATGTGACTTTTTAAAAAAATATCATAGTTGAGCCTCTGTAAATATGTCTGAGCTATATAGAGGCAAAATATTACTATAATAGAAGCATTTTTCACAAAAGGAGAACATTTTGAAAAAAAAGGCTATTCTAAGTTAATTTTTGCCGAAATATTGTATTTAAATAGTTTTGTCAAAATGTCCTTAAAACAATTTTATACATGTATTCTAATCTAAGTGACACTAAATGTCATGAGAATTGTCCATTTATACGTTTTTTTTTTAAATCACAGTTCCAAACGTAGTCACATACCTTAAGTGTCTCATTGCATTTAATGTTAAGAAAAATACTTTAAAATGGTAAACACTAGTAAATATAAATCTAATTGGAAATTAATGATACGTGGTGAATAAAGCTTCTTAGAAATAATTGGATCAATAGTATACGCAGCCATAGTTGAGTTGTTAATAAATTTTTTATCTCTCTTTTTGTGATCAAAATATATAGAAATGTATTTATGCAAATGGTTGGGTTAGTATATAAAAAATAAAGCCTCATTGCATTTAATTCTAAGGATGCCCTTCTATCTGCAAGTAAGTTTATTCAGGATCGTTTCCTATATATCTCAGTTTCTCGTATAGATTATTAATAATGTAAGCAGCTTCACTAATCGTTTCAACGACATTCGCTGATATTTCGGGATATTTTCACAGATTATTCTCCTCTAAAACCTCTCATTAAAGTTGTGGTTAAGTAGCACTGTTTATATTTATACATATCACGGTTTCTTCTGAAAGAGAATTTTTTATGTTAAACAAATTCATAAGGTAACTCAAAACTTGACAGCGAATAATTATTTTGCTTTCGTGGATTAATAATATATTTCTGAAATCATATAATTTTATAGTGTAAATCTTTAAAAAGCAATTAGGAAATTTTTGTTTACCCTGACAGAACTAAATTATATTCCATGCCATAAATCAGCCACACCAACTAAAAGTTGCTTTAAATTTTCAATTTCTATTTTCATTCTTTTTCGCACGTTTTCAAGCAAATAATTATGCTTTGTTTCTTGTTACAATTAATTCGATCTGTTGCTTTTATACGAAATACTTAGTGAAACTTCCTTCCAGGATATGCAATTGTGTTATTGTTTTACGTGGAACGTATTAAGGTATTCGACTACGTTCGAAACCGTGATTTTTCAAAAACGTATAAATGGATAATATTTATGGTATCTAGTGTCACTTAGATTAGAAAACGTATATAAAATTGTTTCAAGAATATTATTATAATTAAATATTATTTACAATATTTTGACAAACAATGAACATAGAATGACCAATTTTCAAAATATACTCCTTCTGTGAAAAATACTTCTATTATAATAATATTTTGTCTGTATAGAGTATATAGACCTCTGTACAGAGGTTCAACTAGAATTTTTGAAATATATAACTTAGAAGTGGGTTTATCCATGTTTTACGGCAACAGAGAGGAGCAATTTTGAGAACAAAACGCCGATAATTATTTAAGTTTGTCGTAACTCTGAAAACAATGTGAATTTTTCAAAAAAAAATATTCCAACCTTCTGGAGATGCCTTTGCTTTATATAAGCAAAATATTATTATTTTAGAAGCATTTTTAATAAAAAGAGACTATTTTGAAAAAAAAAAAGATTTATTCTAAGTTAATTTTTTGCCAAAATATTGTATTTAAATAATTGCTTTTTTGTCAAAATGTCCTTAAAACAATTTTATACATGTATTCTAATTCAAGGGAAACTAAATATCTTGAAAATTATCTATTTATGCGCTGTTTTGAATTCATGGTTATGAACGTAGTCGGATACCTTAGTTTTTTTCTATATTAAATATCGAGATTTAGTTCTTGTACCATTCACATAAGTAGAGCTCATATACACCAAATATTCTGACGGAAGCGCGTTTTAAATTTTCTTTCGCAAATTGAATGACTTTATATTTTGAAAGCTGCTGTATGCCTGGTTCATTTGGCTGTACCCATGTTTACTACTAAAATGATTACTATAAATCAACACTATTTCAAATAAAGCAAATGTGATTTATAAAAGTATATGATATATATCCATGCCAAAATCATGGCATCAAATGACTGGAAAATAGATCATCCTTCCTGCCCCTAGATTCCATGAATTAATTCGGGTTAGTAGGGTGTTGTTATCACAAACTGTGATATTCCCTCTTTAATTGGAAAACTAACGTAATATTATAGACATAATTTTATTATGCCTATCTGCATTAAACGCAATCCATAATGTTCGCTGAATTATTTACTACTACCTAAATCATTTTACTTTAGACAGTTAATCCACTGAAGGTGTATCAATTATGTATAACGTTGTTCGAAAGCTAGGGAAAATGTTTCGTATGAATACCCCCAAAAGATAAGATCATTACACATGTACTTTTCAGACTCCCTTGAAAAGAAAATATTTGCGTTGCATGCTAAGCAGAAAATGTATTTGGAAATTACAGTCTCACGCTATTCTATGGAATATGCGATATTTAAACACAAATATCTGCATTCAATTTGTAAAAAAATGTAAATTTAATTTTTTTTAAAATATATATTCCGTAATGACACATTTGAAAAATATTTTTATTAGATTCCACATTTTTGTCTAAATTACATTCGTTATTAGTGTTCAATTGCCTGAGATGATTCTCTTAGCTAACTCCCGGGACTTCTTTAAGTAGTTTGTAGTACTATGTTTAAATTGCATTAGTTATGTATTTTCATATTTTATGTTACTTTTGAATCTCGAACATTTTCTCACACAATCTTCATAAAAATGCTTAATCTAATTAAAGAAAAAGTTCAGTCTTCGATAGTTGTATTTCCTTTAACGTTGAATTAATTAAGACGCTTTGTAATAAGTTTTCAAGTAAGCTTTTGACAAAATAAAATGTCATATACGTATCCACGTAAACCTTAGATAGTTTTACATGGATATATTTAGCTAGATAATCTTTTATATATATGTGGATGAAGTCTGTAGTGGCCGTTGAAACAGAGACATATTCAGTTAACTTTGAATTTAACTAGGCATAACTATTAACTTCCCCAAGTTCTAGCATTTCTCGACAGACAGGCTCTCAAAACACTGTGAGCATGATAAGATATGTTAAGTGCAGAACAGACGTCTATCTGTGGCTTAGCACCCCATATTGAGCATCATGCATTCGTCTGCTCCTACAGGCAACTCTAAACACATGAAAACAGAACGACTGGGATAAACAATCTGAAAAGTAAATGTTTTAGTCTATGACTCTTTTGTCAGTTTTAAAGTTCTCAAAATGATTTTGGTTCATGTTATATAAGCATCATTCTCTATTAATTCTTCATTCTTAAACTTCATTCTTTATCTATGTTCCTTCTTACTTCTCTAACCCCTTAATATTTCTTTTATTTTACGTCTTTTAACTCCTTTGATCTCTTTCTTTAAAGTATTTATTTAATTACATATATATATATATATATATATATATATATATATATATATATATTCTCTTCGTAAAAGCTCTGTGAGTAAAGAAATTTTGTTAAATTATTTTTTGAAAAATACTTTTCTTATGTAATTGTTTTAGGATTTCCCTACTTTTCTTACGTAATTGTTTTGCGATTTTTCCGCATTAAGAGTTTGGGAGAGTTTGCTACATAATAGTAGTGAGTTTTTTTTTCATACTCTCTGAGTTTTTACATTCTCTGAATTTTTGTTTATTTTATTTTATTTGGTTTTTCCTACCGAGTGGCAAAGGGGGAAGGTTGGCGCCTTGAAACTAGTTTAACCCCACTTATTCGGTCCTAAGTCCGAAATTGCTTTCTGACTCACTAGGTTCTTCTTTTTTGTAGTTTCTTTTTTTATTTTCTATAATTTTGATCTTCATGTTTAGCTTTTATATTTTTATTACGCTATTTCTTGTTATGTTCATTATCTATTATTTCTTGTTTTTGATATATAATACAAATTTCTCTCTCTCTCTCTCTCTCTCTATATATATATATATATACTGATTTACAGTTGGACTGACTGGTACTATGTTGACTGGTCGCAAAACAGTTCTTAAACCGACAATCTTGGTTCCTAAGGACAAGAGTTTCCTATTGCACTCTCCTGTGGCTAATATTTCTTACTTTCGTGTCTGGTTATACTTAGGTTTATAACTATTTGTATGCATTATTATGGATTGCATATATATATATATATATATATATATATATATATAATTTATCTTGTATTTGCTACACTATAAACTGCTGTATTAAGAATAATATTTTTATAAATACGTATAATATTATTATTATTGGAGTTTTAATATTACAAATTTAAAGTAATAAATAACACATTTATTAAACAAAATTTATACTTAACTTATTATACATAATGAATTTTAAGTCCTGTTCTCTCTCTCTGTCAATATATATGATGGGATACAATACGAGAACTGTAGATTGTAATGGAAATCGAAACGTAGTTAAATAATGCATGTGCAAGCAAATGACTTCGAGTTCTGAAATTGTAGAGGGATCAGTAGGAATAAAAAATTCCCAATGACGCCCCAAATGTACTCGATCGGTGAAAGGTCAGATGACATTGTACTCCAAAGAAGAGCGTCTCATGCCTCAAATTTAGTCTGCTGATAAATGTGATCTGTGCGATATGCTTTATTCCACTCTGGTGAATATAGAATATTTGGTAAGGTAGAACATTTGACTATAGACCCCATCTAACTGTCAATATACTTATTATGTGTTTGAGATGTGAATTGCTAAAACGTTTGATGGCTTTTTAAAGCGTTATGCCCGTTTAAAGTGGTGTTCAATAATAAAGGTCTGATTGCTTCCTTTTCTCTTACACCTCTAGACTCATACATGTTAATTATAAAACAAAAATACTTAGGATAGACTAATTTATAAACATTGCATTTTGCCCTTTATAGTGTACAAGGAACTCACAGCTACTGAAATCTTCTACGACGATAAGATGGTGCTAGTGGCAGATAAGGGAAGCTGGCGTGTAAGCTGCTTTCAGAGAATTGTTGTAAAACTGTTCTCTTAGATATGGGATTATCCAAATCATTAAAGAAATTCTACGTAATATCGAGTGTTAATGATTATTGAACCACCATTGTACATCATTTCATCTCTACTTTTGTATATCTAGATAAACCAGCAGTTAAACGACGATTCTCATTTCAATCTACGATTCATTGGGAAAAATTACATGTAAAGTGGATGCATCATCTTGCTTTGCTGCATCATACAAGGCTAAGATAAAACAGCAGTACTAAAGGTAATATTTGATTCCTAATAAAATCGTCTGTATGCCAGCCGGCCTTTTCTTCCCATTACCTTGTGTTGTAACATTACCAACTTGTATTTCAGATCATCTGCATAATTTTCTAGACTCATATTCTCGAGATTTCATAAGATAAAAACAATTTAATATACAAATATTTATAGGGATAAAAAAATTTCAAATAAAATAACTTTAACATTCTGCTTGAAGGGTAAAGTAAGTTTGTGTAATATTTATTACTAGTACTTGATTTTGGAAATATTTTTTTTTATTCTGGATACTAAAAAGAAATTTTCTTAATAAGTTATACGGCGTATAAGTTTTTTGTTGAATTTCTCCAAATATTTTTGAAGGAAAAGTGATCAAAATTTTAGTTAGTGTAGAAGATGTAAAATTATTTATTTTACTTAATTTAGTTTGCTGTTAGAACTAATAGTAATAAATATTTTATACAATGTGAGCCAAAAAATTTATACATAACATTAATAAGCACATTTCTCTATTTATTTAATAATTAAGTTTAGCATCTAGGGGATGGACAGGAAGGTAACACTTTTGTATCGTAAATGAACATTCAGGAAATATTTTGATGTGTTAATACAGTTCAAAATTAATAGAGGAAAATTAAAATATGTGTTGACATCCAATTATGTGATAAACTCCTACATTTTCTTAATAATTCAGAGTAAAAGGTTTCTTGAAAATGCCAAGACTTTTAATATTTATATATTACGTTAATTTTGGTTGAGGTAAATATTTAAAATTTTTACCATTTGTGTATAATTAAATTGTTTTCAAAATTCTCAATCTTAAACGTAGCAAATGCTTTGAGGCCCTATTTTATTTTTCTTTAACTGGGCTCGTACTTAAATAATAATATTTTTAAGGTAATTAAATTTTGTACTTTAGATCCTCACGCAAAAGTCTATTTAAGAATAACGCAGTAGGTATACTTTTCTGTTGCATTTTATCTATTCTTGAAATATTTAGACATTTTAAGAAAGTTTAAGTTTGTTTAAGTGTTGTATCAGATCATTTCTTATAAATGTTATGAATTTAAAAATTTTGGCAACAAGTCGATAAAAAATATGAATGGAATACCAGTATTTACAAACATTTTTCTTGCTTTATATATATATATATATATGTGTGTGTGTGTGTAAAAAGTAATTATTTGTTTAATCAAATAAAACTATAATTAAAATATTTGTCATAATGAGTTTTCAATGCACTTAATATAACTTATTGATAAGAACAACGAATTTTATATTGTGTTATGTTTTAAAACTAACCAGCAGATAAAAAATTAATTAAGTCAAAATTAATAAGTTATTTAGGTGCAAACTTGAAAGAAAAACAATCAATAAGCAATTTTAAATGCGTAATATTGAACGAGATAACACCTCGAAGTAATTGGACATCATTCTTTCCTTGAGAAGTTAGCGAACCTTCCCAATCTCGGATAAGTATATCTTTCTTTTATGTAATCATTTTCCTCGTGTATTCTGAATTCTGAAATATTTCCTTCTGTGTTCAAAAATTGCTTTTGTGGAAGAACATAGGTTTTATTTTTTTTTTTATAATAAATGTCTTTTTTTGTGTAATGTAAAACTAATAATGATGCCAAAAGCATAAATATACAAAATAGCTAGTAATGAAATTCTGAAATTTCATTTCCCAATTTGTAGCTAAATATTCCAAGATTAATTTGAGTGTGTCTTCATGATTGCATACAAACTCAATATTTTGTTCTTCAAAACGCTCAACATTTACACAATGAAAGAGAAATATGTGTGGGGAACTTGATCCGTATAAATTTATGAATATCAAATGCAATGAAAATATTTCAATGTGTCTTCTCATCAGATTTTATTGGAAACAGAAAATGTTAAGCTTGGAGAAGTTATTTTAACGCTTAAATGCATGATATTTGTTTTGTTTTGAAATTTAAAAGTAATTTTTATAGAAATGTTAATATGGGTTACCTAAGAAATAAATGAACAAATGTCCGGGTAATAATATTGACTACTTATTTTTGAAAAATTTGTAAGTAGACATTTAACAACATGCAGCAGATTTCCCTAAAATCTGCCATATACCCAATAAAATTTTAAATACCACATTAAACATTGATAGCTTACTTGACAACAAATGAGACGTAGTTTTATTTTTGAATATATACTGTCCAACACACTGAAATTCATCACCCACCACATTCCAAAATCCATATATATATATATATATATATATATATATATATATATATATATATATATATATATATATATATGTGTGTGTGTGTGTGTGTGTGTATAACTTATATGTGTTCCAAAAGTAATGTCGTTTTTTCTTTCACATTATTTTGGGGTGTCATGATTTTTATTTCTTGTCTATGGTTATTACGTCCGTTTGAAAATTCACCCACTGAGGTTTTTGAATAAAATTAAGCGATATATTGTAAAGTAGAAAACCGACAACAATATACAATTAAGGGCTAAATACCAAAGATATATATGACAACTGTCTCGCTATCCAAGGACTGAGTCATTCAGAGAGATAATTTTGAATTTTATTCAGCATAAGTAGATGCAATTTGTTATAATGTGGAGAATACCAAATTTAGAACAATGCAAAAGTAATACTTAAACTTTTATTTACTTTTATTCTTAAAGGTATGTGCAAAAAGAATTTTTACCAGCTCTTATGATTCTAGAGTGGAACAGTTTCATTAAGAATTCCATCTATTTTCCTCTGGAAAACCAAATTACGATCTAACCAAAACCTTCTTAAATAAATTTTATCCGAACCCGTAATAGTAATTCTTTTTAAATTAAATGGAAAAAACACATAGCATTGTTTCAATTTTTATGACTTATTTTTGATCTAAAACTTCATTTAAGTGAAAAAATAAGCAGCATTTCCTTTTTTCTTCAAATATAAAGCAACATATAGGGTATCTTCAGAATAATTAAGGATTCAAATCTTCTTCACGTTTTAGGGATCACCATGCCAATTATTGGGGTGATTAAAGTAACTTTTCTCCGCTCTAAAAAAGACTTTCAAGGCGTCCGAAAAGTCTTCTCAACACCTAATTAATACTCAAAAAAGATACTAGATAGTTGCAGTCCGTACTTTTACAAAGTTAATCTTACAATCTTGTTCTAAGATACTTATTTGCATTTTGACATATCTGTAATTACAGAGCTGCTTTCCGGAACTTTGTCTCAAAATCTGAAAACTCATTTGAATATATATTAGTTTCCGTATGTTTTTGAGATAATTTTTATTTCAAAATTTAAAAAAATCCTATAAACCTTGAAGTATTATTCTAGAATTAAATATTTTAAAATGTTTATTGTATATTTTTCATTATGCTGTAGGAACGAAATTTTCGATTGAAGAAAGTCATTTTCGATATCGAAAAAAGTACTCATTCAAATAGACACATTCAACATTTTGATAAAGATAATTGATTTTAATGTAGTAGAATAACAACTCATAGTTATACTTTTTTGTCAATTGAAAAGGTTTGGAGAAGTTATGACAAACATTTGTCGGAAAAATGAACTTAAGTTTTGTTTTGATACTTCCCACAATTTTCAAGAAACAACTCCATGAGAAGTATAGATGCAAAATTAGATACTAATGTTTGTACATATAGTACCTCTATATAACAAAGTCTCTAAGGCCAGAAAAAAGTTCGTCATATGCAAAATTCGTTATATAGAGGTTTATATTTTAATATACTTTATAAACCACATAAAATAAATTTTAATTCATAAACACTGTACATTAAAATAGTAATTACTCACACATTTTGTAAATCAATATTTATTTATTTCATATACCTTACCCATAAAAAAGGAAGGAAAACTGCAAGGAAAACCAGAAAAATAATTCCAAGGAATACACTGTATATTCAACATTAAGTAAATAATTTTAAAATAAAATTAATGACTTTTAAAAACTTTTTCTAATGTAATTTTAAACATACATTATTTTATAATTTAAATTTCTAAATATACATTTCCACATGCGTTTTTAAATTTAATTACCGTAAAATTCGGTGTATAACGTGCACTTTTAACACCAAAAAACAAGGACAAAATTTAAAGGGTCGCGTTATACGCTGGGTATAAGAAATGCTAGCTAAAAAAGAGGATAAAAAAAATAGATTTCTACTTAGACCGGAATACCGTTTATTTAAAATAAATGATATAATTTATGAACTTAAGGGATTGTACATCTAGAAGCATACTATTTTTTCAAAAACATATAATACCTCGAATAAACAAGTTCAAAACATTATAGCATTGCGTACGTACTTCTTAAAGTCCTTCGTAAAAAAGGGGTTACGCGTTGTACGGCGAATATACCTAAAATTTAAAAAAATGCAGCTTGAAAGTATAGGTGCGCGTTATACGCCGGATTTTACAGTACTCATAAAATCTGTTAATTATTTTTATTTTGTTTAGTTTGAAAAAAGGCTTCGTTTCATAATATATGCAACTCACTTTACAATGCACCAAAACTGTCTTCAGGCTTATTTTTCCGTGTCTACTCTTAGATTTTTCTAGCCAGCCCTTGCTACCTAGAAATTCGTCGTATCCCAATTCCTCCACAAATTTAAGAGCTTTTTCCATCATGAAAGTTCCACTAATAGGAACATTTTTATCTCGTATGGTGTCTGTTCACTTCAAATCTGCCTTGTCGACATCTTCATAGACATATGTGCTTAAACGATTTGAACAAGAATTCGATGAGACATAATTTGATAGCTTATCTCGATTTTTTATAACAGTTTAGAAGCCTTTTTGAGGAATACCAAAATTGTAAGCAATTTCCTTTTTCTTGACGTCTTTATCTACTTCCTGAAGAATGAAACTTTTTTCTTTGATGCTCAAGTGTTCACGTTTTGATATTTTTGAGCTACAATAAAGGAAGTTACCAGTACACTCTCTGATCAACACTACAAGTGAACGGAAACTAGTTGAAAGACACGATGACGCAAAACAGCTCTATTGAAAGCAAAATAGGGTATCAATGATGTTTCTAGTGAACTGGACGATGGGGCTTAATGTGGTACTTAGATGAAACACCCAGAATTATATTGCTCTCGGCGAGTTAGATACCTAAAAAACTAGTTCGAGATTTATGACCACCATAAAATGTGTTAAGAAAGAATAACTTGAAATGTACAAAAATACCTTAAAAAAAGGGAGAAAAATTGAATCACAAGAAAAAAAAAGAGATCGTTATGTCGAAAATGTACTTTTTATAGGAAGGTTATTTTATGAAAAAATTATGAAATGCTGTTGGTTTCAGGAAAAGGTTCACTATGTACAAAAATTCGTAACATAGATGTTCGACTGTATTTATATAAATACAGAAATGTTCACACACTTCTGAATCTTTATAAATTGTATACAAAATGTTGTTTTTTATCAAAATATATCTTAATATATTTTTGAATTAAGTATTTTCTAATATTAAATTATCCTTAAGATCTTTTACCATTTTTGGGTTGATTTTTGTATTAATATAAAGTAAACTATCGGAGAATAAATGGAACAATTTTGAGAAATCAGACGTTATTACATTTTGAGCATTTGCTATCCTCCGTTAGTTACGCAAATGTCTAAGATGCACAGTAAAAATAATTTTTGTGTCATGTCCAAAGGGTGAGTGGGAGCGCACCCCTCTTTTTTCTATAGTATCTGTCTTTCATCATTAACACTGGATTCGAAGCTAAGGATGCAGTCGGCTGCTTTACATTTCGGTTCTTAAATCTGATAGATGCAACTCGCCTAACAACGTAATTTCTAATGTCTTTCCAATGTTTCGTTAAGTTTCCATGTATTTTTCTGTAACATAGAGAGTAGTTTTCAGTTTCATACTAACATAACTCGAAATGAGTATTTTGCAACCTCTTGAAAATGGCTTTACTGCTGGGATTTGAGATGTATCTTTGAGAGATCCAGAACTAAGATAGTCTGAGAGTAACATTCACTTGCTTCACTCATTATGACTCAGGATTGAAGAGCTATCTGATGTACAACACTCTGTTCAAGATGAAGAACCAAGAAAAACAACACTAAGGACTTAGACGAGGAAGTATTGTTCCCCTTGTCAGATTCAAAAATTTGTTGCATAAAATGTGAAAAATGCACGTGCTTTGAACATTGTAATATGAATTGTGAAGATTGCAAAAAAGAATCTCAAAATTTAAATAGGTAGTAGTGACAGTGATAACTAACCGCGATCTTTTTGATGTGTTTTTGCTTAAATTGAAACTTCTGTTTATATATATATAGCTTAAACGTTATATTTCTTCATGTGTTACATATGTATGTACCTAACTGTGTCAAGTTTTTTGCAAAATAGTTTATTAAAAAATGCTTTGTCAACATTATTTTTTTTATTTTTTAACACATGCAATTAGTTTTGTTCTCTCTCTCTCTCATAGAGATTTTTTTAAATATACGAATTTATACGTAAACATATTTTTTTCCCTTTTTGTGGCTACTTTCATGTTTTTCTGTCCCTCCCTGTAAGAAAATTGTAGCTTATTTGCTGTGTATAATTTAATCCCTAGTGGAAATTAAATGCGTGGGTGCTACAGGTAGATATATAGATACAGTACTTCCATATTTGATCTATTACTTCATTAAGGTATCCGAATACGTTCGGAACGGTGATTTTGCAAAAGCGTATAAATGTATAATATTTGATATTTAGTATCACTTATATTAGAAAATGTATACAAAATTATTTTAAGAATAGTATTACAATAAATAATTATTTAAGTACAATTTTTTGACAAAAAATGAACATAGAATGACCCATTTTCAAGATATTCTCCTTTTGTGAAAAATGCTTCTATTATAATAATATTTTGCCTGTATATAGCTCAGACCTCTGTACAGAAGCTCAACTAGAAATTTTGAAATATATAACTTAGAAGTGGGTTTATTCATGATTTACAGCAGAGGAGTGAAATTTTAAGAAAAAAACGCCGATAATTATTTAAAATGGTTGTAACTCTGAAAATAATGTGAATTTTTCAAAAATCATAGTTCAGCCTCTGTAAATATATCTGAGCTATATAGAGGCAAAATATTATTATAATAGAAGTTTTTTGCACAAAAGGAGAACATTTTCAAAAAAGGTTATTGTAAGTTAATTTTTTGCCGAAATATTGTATTTAAATATTTTTTTTGTCAAAATGTCCTTAAAACAAATTTCATACATGTATTCTAATCTAAGTGACACTAAATACTATGAAAATTGTCCATTTATGCGACTTTTTAAATTAACGGTTTCGAAAGTAGTTGGATACATTAACATGTAGGTAGGTATTGCCACAGTTCACATTGCTCGACAACTTTTTTATCGCTGTGCACTGGTCAACGTTTGATAATTTTCCTCAGAGGAGGAGGGGTAGACTTTGATTGCTTATAGTATACACTGCTTGGATTTAATAGACTTAACTTTATTGTATTTAAATATGCCTTCAGAGTAATACACAATAACATCAAAAAGTGAGCATAAAATGATTGAAAATGAAGTATAAAGTGATTACCATAAAAAAGTCAACCAAACCGGAGAGAAAGACACCACAGTAGATAAAAGGGAAGTAATTTGATGTTCCTTGTGCTGCCCGGTTATATTTGATCCACGGACTGGTAGCGGTCTGCGGCCCGAAGGCTGGGAACCACTGCTATACAAAATAAACAAATTATAAGTTTCAGTAAAAGAAATATCATGTACCTTATTTAAATATTTTATGTATAACATTACGCTTTAATATGAAATATCTCCAATAAAATGTTTGAATCATTTAAAAACGTAAATATGACGCGATGCATGTGAGAGATGCCTCACGCCTATCAATGGAACTTCTTGATGCGCGCTTATTGGAGGTTTAATTAACTATTCAATTTTAACTAACTCATTTACTTTATTAGAAGTAAAACTAAAATTAATGTAAATATAGTTATGCTCTCATATCCATTAAATCACATCTTCTTATAAAATGAATAACTTTACTTACTTTAAATATCCAAAGAGTCAAATGATCACCTAAATAAGAATAAGAATTTGGGATTAACGTTTATTTTTGTGAAATGTTTTATTAAATGTATTCCTTAGGGAAAGGGGCATTTTTAAGTCATTTATATCATAATAATGCTTTTCACAGTTAACATGGCAGTGTTTACAATTTTTGGAAATTTGAATTTAAAGGATATTCACAATTTTTAGCAAAGTTATATTTTTATAATGATGTAATAAGTACATAAGTTTTCAGTTAACTTAAACGGGGTGTGGGCGTTCTATATTTCTTCCGAAAAATATCTGTCTTAAAGAAATCGCGTGGATCAAACTGAGAGAGAACCAAGGATCTATTTGTCCTCTTCCCTTTTTTCTGAGACATACATGACTTTTTAATACCATACTTCTCAGTAATGGAGCTGTCCGATATCTTGTAGCCATTGTCTGCAGACACATACTAATTATTAAAAACAACTATCTTCAAAAATTAACGTACTTGACTATGTATTTAAATATAATTTTTCGGACAGAAATGTTACTAAATGTCGAGAGTTTTTTTTTTTTTGAAAAGAAAAAAACGATATTTTTAAAATGCTGAAATATATTTTTGAAGAAAAATTATACACTTATAAAAATTCTTAAAGAAACATTCACTTTGTAGATTTTAATTGCAAAATAAATGAATACAATAATCAATGAAAAGTAAATCGGTGAACATACCGTTGAATACCTGTCACTTTTGTGATATATATACGATATGTTGTTTCAAATCTCCTAATTATTTTATGAGAAATATTCGAAAGAAACAAATGTAACCCAAAACATCCCCATTAATCCGATTATGAGATTCTGATTCTATCATTTCTAACTCAAGGTAAAAAATAAATAGATAATGCTCTTTATGTAGCAAATAATCTTTTATACTTCCTGTTGGTAGCTATTTGGCTAAATAAAAACACACATGTCAGTCATTTCATAAAAAAGAGCGTATAAAAAGAAATAGAAATCCTTTTTGTTAAACTTGTAAAAAACCTGTGTTTTACTTATTAAATAATTTAAATACTGATACATTTATAAGTTAGTAAATGATAGATAGATTTTTGTGAAAAAATGGAAATCAAGTAAAAAATAAAGTCGTTACTTTATAACTCTATTTAATTTTCGTTAGAAAAAAAGTCCTTTTTTACTGTAGGAAAAAGTTTATAAATAATACTTTTTTTGTGTAAGTCTAAACGCAATATTAGATTTAGTTTGGTTAAGGTGAAAAAAGGATTAGAAACCCAGTAAATTATTGAAATTATTTTAAAATATTGAAATGCAATGAATTATCGACGTGTTTTCGTAGGAGGATTTGTAAAAATGTTTATGATTAATATTTTGTTTGTATTTATTGCTACTCACCATTACTGATGTGCAACAGCACATGAATGACTTCAAACACCAACATATTTTTTAGTCGATCTTAAAAAAAATATTTTTATTATTTTTTTATTAATTCTGGTTTAAAATATTTTTAGATCTACAAAATCATTAACATTTTAGCCAACTTCTATACATGATATTTTGCAATTGTGCGTGGAATAAATTATTTTTCATTGCTTGTTGTCCTTTCTCACCAAATATTTTATAGGGAATAAGACTGATTCATTGGAAATGAGATTAAAGTAAAATATTAATTATATTAAATATAGAGCATTTTTTTAATTATTTTTTAACATAATTGAGCAAAATTTATATAAAAGCATAGTAATTAGAATTGTTACATATATATTTTTAAACTAAATTAGTATTATATATATATATATATATATATATATATATATATATCAATCTTGAGCATTTTGGAAATCATTAACTATTATTT
Organism: Trichonephila clavipes; assembly: GCA_019973935.1. Lineage (NCBI taxonomy): Eukaryota > Metazoa > Arthropoda > Arachnida > Araneae > Nephilidae > Trichonephila > Trichonephila clavipes. The sequence goes on from BMAU01005520.1 coordinate 69,327, forward strand.
ATACACGAAACTCTTTAAGTATGCCATTTTTATAAACCAAATATATCAATACCATCATAAAACTTAAGGTATTAATATTTTGAATTTTCATTAATTGAAATTTAAAAATGAATTTGTGTATGCTTTCAAGTAATTATTAATATTTTGATCTAATCGAGTGTTTTGTTACCTAAGTAATTTTACATGGCGTCAAAATGACAGCCCATTCAATAATTTAAGGTTTAAATTTTGTCAAGACATTTATAATTTTATTTGCACTTGTTGTTTAACTTTATAGTAAGGGAATTGAAAGAACGCCTATTGCCAATCACCTTTGGCATTTTCAAACAAGAACATTGTCTGATAATAAACTATTATTTAATATCTAATGTTAAGTAAGAAATTGTTTAATTTCTAATGCATATTACTGAAGTTTACAAGTTTTGCATGATTATATACTATTTTTATGACTTTTTAACAATCTCATAGAATGCTATTTCTACATAAATTAAGCTATAGATGTGACTGTTATTTCATTATGTGTAGAAGCAGAATAATAAATGTTCATAAATATTTGTTATATTTTACGATACATTCTTTATAAAGCAAGGCGTTATTTTTAAGAAATAAACATAACTATAATTATTGAAGAAAAATTACCGTAAAATCCAGAGTATAAGCCGCACTTATAATACCAAAAATAAGGTCGAATTTTGTGGGTGCGAGTGATACGCCGAGTATAAAAATGAGAGCTTTAAAAAAAAGAGATGAGCCTAAGGAAAATAGACTTTTATATGTATTGAAATACCATTTATTTTAAAGATATGAATTATTTTATAAACTTAAAGAGTTGCAACTCCGGAAGTATACTATTTTTCAAAAGCCTGGCATAATACCTGAAATAAATGACTGAAAAACTTAAAAGCACTGCATATGTAAATTACGGGTTTCTTTGTAAAAAAGAAGGTGAATATTATACGGCGAATATACATCGAAGTTTTAAAAAAATGCAACATAAAAGTATAGGTGCGCTTTTTACGCCGAATTTTACAGTATATCACTGAAGCATGTATTATTAAAAATCCAACCCAAAGTAATATGCATCCTGGTCAAACGTTATTTCTTTTACATCAGACTAAAAGACAAAGATATGAATGAATATAATTAAAACATAAACAAAATAATAAGTGACAGAATATACTCGTTTAAAATAAGCACATAGATTCTCTGTTTCAAAATAATAGCATAGATACTATTGTTAAGATGACACAGTATGATTCATTTGACGAAAACTAGTTAAAAAATCTACTCTAGTTTTTTAGTCAAAATTATTCTTTACATATTTTGCTATAACCTTACAACATTTTAAAGTTCTAAACTTAATAAATGCAGAATTATGAAAGCTTCACCGTTCGATTTTATTGACATCCCTATTGCAAATCAAACCTTTAAACTGCCTTATCTCAAAAAGATAAAATAACTAGTTTGTCTTCATTTAAAGTGCTAAGACTTTTTTCTATTGTGCCTAGTATGCTTTGAACTTTTTTTATGTATTGCTAATAGTACATGTAATAAAAGTTGGTATTGATTTTTGGATCAAAGCATACTTATTTTTATTAAAATAATTAAACTCAGAATTTATACATTTTTTAAGGAATTTTCAATAAGCATTCATAAAAAGAAGTATTGTAAGAATACCATTCACGTTATCGCAAAACCCATACCAACCTTTGTTATACATAGTTTGACGTACTTGTAAATCAAATTTCACGCGTGTACGTAACTTTTTGTAGGGGAATAGTAGCATTTTATTAAAATCACTTCACAATTTTTTCCCCTTATAACATTAAATGGCTAGCTTTTTTTATGAAAATCCCTAAATTAAAAAAAATTGTGTAAATCGTACCATGTCCCTTTAATAATTTTTAACTGCAACTATATTGTCAAACGTATTGAAGTAAATGTAGAAATAAAATCACTAGTTATGAATAAACTATTAATAAATCTAATTGGAAAATAGTTTTCTGGTAAAATTAAAAATATATAAACCTGTTCGATCTAATTTAGAATAAAAAATTGTTATATGTATAGGATATTTCTATTACAAGTATTACGCATTTGGTGCAAATATTAAATAAATATATAACACCCCAAGAATAGTAATAGTAATATAGATGTATTTCTCTGTAAGTTAAATGTAATACAGCAGTGTGAAAATGCGCATTGCTGTTTAAAGAAATAGATGAATCATATTATAATGCATGAATGAAGTATATGAACATAAATAATCAAAAATTTATTTTAATTAGTAACAATATTTCAAATTCCCATCTTTAAAAGACTCAAGCTAGACTTTTGATAATTATGCAAATAATATAAATATGATTATGTGAAAACACTTAACAGCTCTTTTCATTAATATATTTCCCCGTAGTGTAATTATTAATTTATTTCTTACTACGTTTTATAAAAAAAATGAGAACTTAAATGATATCCGGTATAAGTATATTTTATAATATGCCAGAATTTTTTACTAAAATATTATATGAAAGTGTACTGATTTTTTTTACATACACATATAATTTTTTTCCTATTAAAGAAATAAAAAAACATTAAAATATCTAGTATTGCTTCTTTAATCTAAAATTAAGATTTTGGATATTATTTCTTATGATAATGTTAGAAAGTAACTAATCTTTCAGGTATTTCCTTATTCGAAAGTTTTTAGAACGATGTATATTATAATTAATCTAAAAATCTTTTATTTTTAATTTTTCTTTGTAAAAAATATCTCTATCTATTAAACTACTAGTATTATGTTTTATTTTTGTTCAATTCATATATTCAAGTTCGGTTAAATATATAGAACCTTAGTGAACTTAAATTCTCATACTCATTTTATTTAAAAGTTTTTTTAATGTTATTTTAAAACGTTTGATCTTATAATAAGGATTTGTAAAATAAAAACTTAGCCTTGAACACATGATTGAATAAATAAAATAAATCATTACTTAAATTTTTTGTTCAAGTTCTAAATAACTCAGAAACGCCTACAAGTTTTATAGAATTTTTCAATGTTTTCTGGACAGAAACTAAATTTTCTTTTATCCTGTCAAAATGTCATAACAGCCCCTTCCCATCCTTTTAAGTTTTAGAATCTGCAAACTGAAGTGAAGCGATTTTTTTTTTTTAAAAATTTTGAAGTGATGCACGTGAAAGGCAAGAAAATATCTGAAAACGAGAAGATGACTGGTTAGGTTTCGAAGCCAAGTATGTTGCTTGCAGAGGCAAAAGAGAAGAATTATTTCGTTCTTTATTGTATAAAGTAATTAATATTTATGTGCGGGGAATTTCAAATAAATGTAAATTAATTCGAAGTTTGATCCTTGATACCTTTCTTAAAAAAAACTTCTTGTAAGAAAATTCTGTATGTATGACTGCAAACAATAGTTTTATAGTATTTCAATTAGACCAAAACTGTATATCGTTTTCTGTCTACAAGATCCGTTTTAGCATACTTTTTTTCTTTTTTATTCAAAAATTACAAATAACAATTTTTGTAGCACGTCATTTAAATAATATAGATCTTATATTTTTTTAATGTAATTAAAAATAATCTTTGTTTAAAATTTACAAGATAATTCAGAAGTATAATAATCAGGAAAAACATTTACAAATGTCCCTTATATTTTTCTCTAAGTTCCGTACTTGGTGTACTGAATACGTTTAAGAAACTACTTACCCTTACCTAAATTGTTTCAGAATAAAAGTTTTCTTATTCTATTAACTGCCGATTAAAAATCATGTGATTAGATCTGGAGTTCCACCGATTTTCGCATAGGCGCCCGTATACGGTGTTTTGTTGGGGAAAAAATAAAATAAGCAAATATTTTCATTGAAGGAAAAAAAAACCTTCGCAAACATTGTAAAAATAATTTTATCGTATTCTTAAGTCTTCGAAATAGTTTTACTGATAGCAGCACAAAGAAAATGATCGCATTTGGAAAGAAGTATATACACGCTCGGTGCATTTAACGCACCGGTTGATGTAAAGGGGCTAAAGCCATGACTGAAAATTATCATTTTACTTAATGAGTACCTTCATGAAGGAAATTTCAAAGAGTGTTTAAAGTTTGGGATGTGAAAAGATAAAGGAAAAAATAACATGATAAATATTCATTCCTAGAGTATTATAGATGAAATTGACAGCATAGTATTAATCATGATTAGTAGTCCGTTGTTATTCATACTTTACTATTCAAATTAGTTTAAGAATGGCTAGTTTTCAATTGTTTTGAAATACCAATATCATAAGTCCAAAATAAAATAATATTAAACTTATTTTGATTATAACAATATGAAATATTTAATACATATATTAACGAAAATTAGATTATCTAAAAACACATAAAACGATAAAAACGAAACTTTAAATTTAAAAAAAGTAGATTAAACACATAACAAACGTATTTTCTTTCAGATTTACTTCAATATTTAAATATCAATTTCAATTTCAAATTTACGTATTTAAAATTATTTAGTAACAAATCGATAAGAAAATAACACACATGAATCAACACACTTAAAATAAAATTACATGTTTTGTCACAATTTATTTTCAAATATCCCCATTTTTTTTCAAATAAACAGCTGTGGAAGGGTACTTCTATTCTTACGGGAATTATGAGCAATATTTTAATGTGATAGTGAATTACTATCGTTGCATATAAGTCACATTGAATGACTTTAGACGACTTAATGAATAAATTGTAGTAAAAATAACATTTTATTATTACGAGCGAAACTCTGAAAATTTTGCGATACGCGCACACAAGAAGTAATAAAATAAAATTAACGGTTTAGTATAAGAATACAAAGTATTTTAACACCACAGACGACTTTTTACAGACTTACTTCAAGTTGAATACCGTAGAACAAATTTTCGACAGAAGAGAAATTGAAGTTCAGGCGAGAATATTATCAAAGCTGGGTTAAATCAAGAGAAATGCATTCAACAGCTGCAATTATCCTTTGGTGATGAATTTTCATGTCGTGCTGCTGTATTCAGATGGTTTAAATAATTTTTCAGTGGTCACAATTCTCTTCAGGATGAAGAACACATAGAAAGCCACAACCAGCAGTAATCCCAGCTAATGTGTCTGCCATACGAAAAATATTAATTGATGATATCGCTGTACTTACTAAATAATACAGATGAAACTTAACTTTGTATCCGCAGCCATATACAAAATTATTCATCATAAGTACTGCATATGAAAAATATCGTTTGTTTTTGGGTTCCCCATAATCTAACATAGCACCAAAAACAGGAACGTGTCAGAATCCAAATGTTGGTGACGACCGCGTTTTTTCTAAAACTGCAATGCATGAGAAAACGTGCATGCCTTTTTATGACGTTCCAAAAAGTCAAGAAAGCAAAGTATGGGTCTTTGAAGATGATCCCATGCCAACAATGGTGAAGAGACAACAAACAACGAAAAAAGTAATGCATTCCATTTTCATCAGAAGTACGGGGTTGATCAAAGCCATCAATGTGGAAGGATAAAAGACAGTAACAAAAAACTGTATACCACTAAATGTTTCCAGAAATTCTCCAAGAAGTTAATGTTAGGGAGCTAATGCTTCACCATGACATTACATCTTTCCATGCAGCCGTATTAGCAGCTTGATTTCTTAAGCAAGAACAAATTAAAGTTATAAAGCATTCCCACTTATTCTACGGATCTGGCTATGAGTGACTTTTGGTTATTTATTAATCTAAAAAAAACTTGCGTGGGAGTCGTTTTCATTCAGAAGAAGATATTGCTGTGGCTATAAATGCGTTTTTCATCAATTTCAAGAAATGAATGGTTTCAGGCATTTAATCTGTGGAAAATTCGTATACAAAAGTGCAATGATGTTAGCGGAGACTTTTTGAACACTCCTAAAACTTTGTAAGTATAATTTTAAAAAACTAAGAATATCTCATAAATTTCAGAGTTATAGTAGTATTTCATTCAAAAAATAAAATTAGGGGTTTCACACATATTCCTTGTTCTCTCTATATATTCTTGCCGTACTTTAATATGTAGATAGAATCATAGATCCACTACACTACATCTGCGCTACACTGTCTAAGAAATTAAACATTACGATAGTGGAAGCTTCAAGGTCTGCACAGGACGTTAGATGATTGCACACATCTCCATATTTTTGAAAGAGAAACTATGACTGCTGTGAGACATAAGGATGATGTCTTTGGAGCCAAACGATTTTCTTTTAATGTGTGCAGTTGGCACTAATTTTTTTAAAGGGTGTGTTGGAAAGTTAAAATCTTACTTTTTTGACAATTTGAAGATTTTACATTTTAAATTTTATAGATTTCAAACTTTTTAAAAACGCCTTACTAGGGTAATTAGAATCTCTTAAAACCTATTTTTAATAATCGTTAAAACTGAGTCACGCCCATTTGAATTGCGAGAAATGTACACAAAGTACATAATTTTTGCTTAAAAGTTGAACGTCTGATTTAAACCAAAAAATGTATATTTTGTTGTAAATTAAGCCTTTTGTTTTTTTTATTTCCTTGGCAGTTAGAAAACTCAGTGTATGCATTAAAATCAATTTCGATGTTCGATGTACCTTTTCTGAGAAACTACACACGCACACACACACACACACACACACACACACACACACACATATACATATATATATATATATATATATATATATATATATATATATATATATATATATATTGCATTATATCAGCCCTATATACATATCAAATTTCATTGAAATCTGTCTAATAGTTTTAGAGATTATCGATAAAATCTAAAAACTTCCCTTAATTTTGAACACCAGTATACACATTTAAGCATTTAAATAAGTTTTTATGAAATAACTTAAGATTTTTCTTTCCGTTTCGAAGCACAAGAAGAATTAATACCAATCATCTTACTAGTGTAAGGAATATATATATTGGTATGACGATTGCTTTGTCTTCATGATACTAAATTTATCTTAGGACCTTAAACTTCACTGACCTTACATGAATCTCGAAATAACTTAATTTTTATTCGAATCGTATTTAGTCACAGAAAATATTGGTTGCACAAATTTTAGTGATGAGGGTTTGTTATCCAAATTTAATGTTTGTTGATTAAGTTTATCGAATGCCTAGGGATTTCAAATTTTGTCCCAGTTAGTGATTGTAGATGAATCATTTTAAGTTAATATCTGAATGCATAGTTTGTTCCATCCATATTCAATATACGATAACAGTAATTAAGGGAATTTGATAATGTAGATATGTTACATTGTAAACGGAATGTTTACATAGTTATAATTTGTATTGAATATTTCACGAATTTCATGTTGACTGGAATTTGTTAGAACCTGGAAGTATATCTAATATTTTGTTATTGATTTTTATAACTGATCTTAGGATGGAAAAAAAATTACGTTCTAAATGAAAAGTATGAGAAAGACTGTGCAAAAAAGATTAATTTGTAATTGGTATTAAAACAAATTAAAAAAAGTTTGTAAAGCATATATGTGTGAGAGTGTGTTTCAAATATTATTTCCTAAAAAAGTGCTTCTATATTGTTATGCTATTGTTGATATGTTTAACACTAATTTTCATTTAAAAGAAAATGAAAAACTTTCTTTTTTTTAATTTTTTTTTATCCTCAGCGAATAAGTTTAAATATTTTTTTTTATGTTCATAAGACAGTTTGCTTTGAAATAAACGCTTGAATCGAAATATTTCGTTTAAGTTTTTTCTTGGAAACAAAGATTTCAGAACCATTACCATTTTCAATAACCGTCGTGACAGACTATGTAGCTTTTTATGAAATTTATTTTTATCAAGCTAAAAAAAATAAATAAAATGTTTACTATAAAAAATGGTGCATTTTAAAAAAGGTCTGTAAAAAAGTTTTTGAAGGTCGCTTGTAGAAATTCAAGTAATATAGTTCTTAAAAAAACATTTTTGTTAGAATTATTTATGTCCTTAGAATTTTAAAAAGATGTTCAGATATTGATTAAGTGAATGAAATTCAAGATACACTCTATAACAAGAAGAAAAAAAACGACGCACCAAGAACGAGTTGTCTGATAGAGACAAAAATTGGTGGGTAGAATGATTATGTACAGAATAACAAATGATAAAACTTTCAGAAAAAATTGAATAATTTATTTCAGAATTACACACCTAGTTACGAAGTAACGAGAACAATAAGATGTTGACCCACGGCTAGCTTGAATGCAAGCTGCCACACGACATGGCATAGAGTGAGTGATAAAACACCTTCATGTCTCCTGCAGTATTTCTTGCCAAATTTGCTCCAATAGTCGGGCCAAGTCATCAACATTCCCTGGTAGATGAAGTCGCCTACCCATCATATTCCAAACATGCTCGATTGGAGAGGGATTTGGTAATCTAGCTGGCCAAGAAAGCGTTTTAGAAGCTCTAAGACAGTTCATAGCAATACGGGTTGCATGTGGTCTGGCATTATCTTGCTTAAAATAAGATTAGGGTACTGCAAAAGGAACGGTAGCAAAACAGTTATCAAAATGTCGTCAACTCATTTTTGTGATGTAAGTGTGCTCTAATGGCATCCAAAGGGGTCCGGCTGTCAAAAGAAATGCCCTCTCAGACCATAACTTCTCGTTTAGGGTCTGTATGAGATACAATAATGAAAGCAGGATTGGCACACTGCTCTGTGCGTCTCCAGACCCGTCTTCGATGATCACCAGGACACATATAGAAACGAATTTGTCTTTAAAAATTATGCGTCCCCTGTCAGCATAATTTCAACCTGATAGAGCCGAGAACTACTGTAATCTGGCTCGACAGTGTGCAGGCCTTGAATGGAAGGTTGCGTAGCTGTCAGTACGAGCCTAAATTTCGCTCTACCACCTGTCTGTAAATGGTCATGGTGGACACTCGTGAGCGGGTCACAGGACTGATGGTTGATAACGATGAATCAGGCGCTGTGACAGCTGATCTGACAATCAATCTGTCCTCCTGATCTGCTGTATCCCTAGCTCGACCGCTATAATCATGACGCTGAAATCTGCCACTGTCCACCCATTCTTACCAGCATCTTCTAATGACCGCGTCGCGTCGACACATATGGCGAGTAATTCTCCGATTTGCCCAACCGGCCCCTTTCAATCCAATGATGCGACCTGTTTTAATCCGTGATAGTTGCTCTAATCCTGTGGCGAGGCATTTTTTCGGTTGTTGAAAGATATCCTAAATCACAATGCAGCAGAAATTTTGATCATCAGATTGAGAATCGCTTCTTATTGATATCTGCTGAGTCCGCACCTCCGATGCGCTGTAGCTTTCATTAGTCCTTCATTAGACACCAAATTTTTATCATTTACATTTTCGATAGATGTTTAATCTTGTATAATACCATGTGACAAGATTGTTCTAAATTTTCATAGTTACTTCAAGGTATTGAAATTCGACATAAAAATCACCTGATTATCAATGCCACTTTCAGAGTTTCATGTGTTCATATTTTGAAATTAATTATATATTTATTCAAAAAGCTTTGTAGCCAATATTCGCTTTAAAAAATTGGAAAATATAAATTAATGTTAAAACTATTCATACAAGTTAAGCAGCAATAAATGTTTCTAAAAAATATGCTGCATATATATATATATATATATATATATATATATATATATATTTAAATATATAAAATCAATCACAATTATCAATTGAAAAATTGAAATATATGAATCTTATAATACTAAATCCCATATCAAAATATCAATGGCGAATATAAAAGATAAAATTCCATCGTTTTCCAACAAAAATAAAAAATCCTAAAATAAAATAAAAAAATATAAAATATTCAAGTGCAATCTTGGACTTAGGACCGATAAGTGGGGTTAAACTAGTTTGATGGCGCCAGACTTCCTGCTATTGCAACTTGGTAAATTAATTGGAAAATATCCGTATTTTAATTTTTTTAAAAAAATTAAAAATTAAAAAGTTAAAATTAAATAATTATACTTGAAAAATTAAACTATTCGCCATCGCATTCTGAGAGATATTACAACATTAAAATTTTAAAATTTTAAAAAAATTTAGTGCATAATATAAGTGAACCATCAAACGCCCAAGATGATGCACCCATCTTTAAAATAGTTGTACAGGTAGAAAAAATAGTTGTATATATGTATAAAAAATATTTGAGATCCGAAAAGTCAAATTAAAATATATTTGAGATCCGAAAGTTCAAATTAAAAAATATCTAAAATCAAAATTTCAAACTAAAAAATCCGAAATTTCAAACTAAAAAATGCGAAAGTTCAAACTAAGAAATTCGAAAGTTCATGCTAAAAAATTCCAAAGTTCAAACTAAAAAATGCGAAAGTTCAAACAAAATATCCGAAAGTTCAAACTAAAAAATCTGAAAGTTCAAACTAAAAAATTCGAAAGTTCAAACTAAAAAATCCGAAAGTTCAAACTAAAAAATCCGAAAGTTTAAATTAAAATTTCTAAAAACCGAATGTACAAATTAAAAACACAGTATATTCACAAATGAAAACCGTAAATCATTAAAAACTCACCAAAGAGTATCCTAACAAGAATACAATCCATATCTTATATCACGACTTTTCATATTTAATATATCAATTACCACATCCATATTTTGCTCATAACATCTACCAATGCCATGCCAATCCAAACGATTCATGATCTCTCTTTCTTTCTCTCTCTACACTGCTGGACAATTGCTAAGGACGGATAATACTATCATCCATAGCAACCACAGAATGAAAGGAAGCAAAATGTGGAAAATTAGAATAAGTTCGGGATATTAGTAAGAAGAAGTATGAGTATGCAAATTTTTTTCCACGTCTGTTTATCACGTGATAGCGTTCATAAGAGCTTTAAAGGTTTTGACGCGTGTGGAGAGTTGCTGTTTCAAGTCAAAGTTTTACAGGAAAGATTTAATAGACGAACTTAAAATTTTTGGCATGTCTTCCCGACATCACATAGATGATTTTATGCGTAGCCGAATTATTGGAAAGATCGAAGAAGGGCGAAAAATAACAGATGTTGCCAGGGAGTTCGACATCGCTCACAGCGTTGTTTCACGGCTGTGGATGTCATTTAAAACTACTGGAATGTGTAGTACACGGCACGGGGGAGATCGTATTAGAAGTACGACGCCTGCAGAAGACAGATATAACGTCCTATCAGCAAAAAAACAGGTGCACCACAGCTCAGCAGGTGGCAAATCAGTTTTTTGCTGCCTCAGGAAAGCAGATCTCCCGAAAAACTGTTGCCAGACGTTTGAGGAGAGGAGGACTATACGCACTCAGACCTGTTGTGTGTGTACCATTGACCAGACAGCACGGTACTGCCCGTTTGCAATGGTGTCGTGAGCATCACAATTGGACTGAACAGGACTGGGCATGCGTACTATTCTCAGATGAGAGTAGGTTCAGTCTGTAATCGGATTGTAGACGCCAACTGATACTGATCTGCCGTGAGAGTGGTACTGCTTATCGTCCAGAAAATATCCAGGAAAAGAACCGATATCCGACATGCAGTATCATGGTGTGGGCCGGCATCATGATCAATGGCCGCACGCGACTACATGTGGTTGCGAATGGGAATATGACGGGCCAACGATACATTGATGAAGTTCTACTTCCTCATGTTCGTCTTTTCCGTGGTGCTGTAGGTGATAAATTTGTTTTTATGGACGACAACGCAACATGTCATCCAACACTCGCTGTTCAGGATTGTCTAGACAACGAGGGTATTCAACGTCTCGTATGGCCAGCGCGTTCTCCAGATCTAAACCCCATTGAAAATGTTTGGGATGCTTTGCGGAGGCAAGTTGCTGGTCGAAACTATCCTCCGACAAACAAGAACACCCTCATACGTGCACTCACAGAGGAATGGGATAAATTGCCTCAACAGCTGTTGGATAATGTTGTACAAAGTATGGTACGACGTGTGGAATGTTGAATCACACTCCACGGTGGACATATCCAGTACTGATACCTTTCTTTAAGGTGCCTGCTGACTTTTAGATGCATTGTTCCATTTCTCCGTACGCAGATCATATGAACATTTTTTGTTCTTTCAGATGTTTCACAGCTTTTGTACTTTCCAGAACAATAAATATTCTTTATTCTAATGTCTGAACAGTGTGGCAACTATATTTTATCCTACTAGGCCTCATGTCTCGCTTAATGTTATGCTACATAGCAAGTTGTGATCCGTCCTTAGCAATTGTCCAGCAGTGTATATATATATATATATGAATAAATACAAAACATTTTCGATTATATCAACATAAGTTTTAACGCTTTGAAACAAGAAATATTATAATCACAATTTGATCCATGTTTCCTTTTACCAGCCATGTTTTCCTTATTTTTTACTTCATCAAACCGCATTAATCTTATATCTTAACATAGAGTCAGTTTGAAAATTGTCATATGTAAAGAAATATATTTTAGAATAGTAATCAATTACTAGATTCATTTCGTAAATGATAAAAACTTATAAATCCTTTGGGTGGCACTCAGATAATCTCTAGTATTTAGGTTGTGTTACAATGTACTCATTTACTTCATTGAATGTAAATCGTCTGACACACGTTATGTCAAAAACACTAATAAATCATTTGAATATTCAAAAACGCTTACTTTGTATTTTGCACAAAATAATCTATCTTTTTTTGAAGCAAATGCAAATTACAACTTAAACTGATTTACGGCTTCTAAGGAATCTTTTTTTTTAGAAAGCAATCTTTTTTTATGTAGAATATTTCTTCTGCCGGATGATTAATGTTTGTACAATTAAGTTCAAGAAAGCTATTGCGGAAAATGCAGTCAATTTCAATAGCTAAATGAAATTTGCTCTATGTGTCTAGTTCAATAATCTGTTACTTCACATTTTATAATTTCAATCTAAAACTGCTGCCAATAAATGTGTAAAATATCTATTTTTCAAGATCATTTATTGTTAACCTCAAGCGGAAAAGTGATTTTGAATAAAGTGTATATAATTAATGAGGTTTTTAAAAAGTAATATGGAAAAAACCGTGAATTAGCAGATTTATATATAATAAACATATATATAGATGAGAGATAATATTATAAATTAATTACAATCCCTTAACCATAGCATATTTAAAAAGAAACTTTGAACGTTATCTTTCATTTGACTGCTTATATGTTATCTTTGTAATGATGACTATTTTTTCCAGCTGATTATTAAATAGAATTAAACAATTTGCGGTGTGCATCATAGCTAGAATTTAATAACTAGCATTGACTTCACTTTTTTTATAAATTTTTTATTGATACATTTTGTTTGTTAAAGTATTAAGCGTTATTTCTTTTAGTAAAACATAGTAAAAGATGCAGATTCAGGAAACATGCAATGACATCAAATGATAATACTGTTTCTTCTTATTTTTTGAAGAGACACCATATAAATCAAATTTCCTTCAAAGCATATTTTTTTTTTCATTAAAGGAAATTCCATGTGAAAATTGAAACATGCTAGAAACGTAAATAAGTGTAAAATAAAGTTTTGTTCTCAAAATTTCAACATTCTGAATGATCATACGTTGAATAAATTAACATGAATTTCTAAAATAAGAACTCAATGATTGGTAGAATTCTTTTACAAAATTAAAAAAATTAAAATAGCTGACGATTCTAGTCAGCCGATCACCGAAGCGTTTCTCGATACATCAATGCATCCCAAATTTCTCCGTACATAATTTTTTTCATATAATATTCGAATCTCTTTGCTGCCACCGGATGAACTTGGCCAGCGTTTCTCAATATGTGGGGCGCGCTCCCCCTTGGGGAGCGTGAGCATATAGATAATAAAAGATTATTTTTAAAAAATTAATTTACTGAAAGGAAGCAAAACAAAACGATTCTTATTCTTACAAAAATAAAAAAAAAAATAAATACATATTTACAATGTTATAATATACTAAAAATGTATCAATATTGCTCAATGTATTTGATAATTAATTCATCAATATAAATTAAGAACAAGTTTAATAATTGCTAGATTCATATACCAATAACAAATATATATATATATATATATATATATATATATATGGCTTTGTTATATACAAACTTTAAAACTTGTCTTGATAATTTATACGATTTATAAGTGAAATCGTATTATAGCTTTAGCGTCAAAGTGCATTTTATAATTCAATACACTGTTATTGTATGGAGAAGGGTGCAAGGAAATCTATGATTGAAAACTGGGTTGCAAATGTTTAAAGTTTTAGAAGCACTGGCCTAAGCTCATCCAACCTAACTCAGGCATAAACCCTTTTCTCCAGGTACTTATTTTTTCATCCAAATTTAAACGTTCCCTTTACTTTTTATCACACAAATGTAGCTCTTATTAAACTACGAAATGTGGATTCTATTCTATTAATACTTAATTTTGAAATGGTAAGTTGAAAGTATTTCAAAGCCATCCAAAATCTCATGATAGGAGATAAATATTTGAAGAAATCAAGTGCTTCCATTTAACCCAGTGCCATAGAGAGAGTAGTTAATTCTATAAAATAAAACAGTTCATTAAAATAGGTAACATTTATCGGCCTTCTCACTTGCTTTCTTTCTAAGACTTTTAGTTAAGTAAAATTTTTATGTGATAATTTACTTTCATATACTAACGAAAATGTATTTTTGAATATTTTTCCTATGCCGCATTTTCAGTGTTATATGTTTAAGTCTTAATATTTTACATAATTGTGAGTTTTAATTTATATGTATATTTTAAAAAAAAATATTATCTGAAAATGACAGATGAATTGTCTAACATCTGATAAGTATTAAATAAGGAGAGATGGGGAGTTATGAAGAAATAGAGGATGGTTCTTTTAACACTCTGACCGGAACATCCGCCTCTCAGACGGGAATGATTTGCTTTGATACCTGTAGATAATGCGGTGGTGTGCTTTTTGCCTTATCTGCTTTATCTGATCTCTTTTGTTTCATCTGCCTTATATTCAGCTGGACTCTACCCACTAAGAGGAACGGTGGTGGCCCTTGGCGATTTTTTTCAACTCACGATATGTGTAATTTTTTTTATCTATGACCGTCAATCAGTATACATATTCCTACAGTTTTTTCGTTTTTGGTATTATTATTTTTAATTATTTTTACGCGAATATAAATAATTTCTAATAAGGTTTTATAAAAATATTAGTCACAATTCTTGAGATAAAAGTATATTAATATAGTGTACCTCCGAGGGGTGTATTAAGACGATCGCGATCGACCGGTGGACCACCAAGACATTTTGAGGTGACCGCGTTCACGTAAAATCTAAGACTCACATACTAAAATAAATTTATTTGTGGTACATAAACGTCAATTAGACTGGAGTATCGGCTCTTCACAATGCATGTCACTATTTGTGGACTACACATGTACCATTACTGAAAGCGCATAATGACGCTTAACACATTATCTGCAACTATAAAAGGGAAATGCGATACCGCCATGACAGCATAGAATTGCGTCCCCCCCCACACACCAACCGTAGGGAAAAAATATACGTTGGCCATCTCTTTCCGCGATAACACAATATTAGCTACTGAAACATCACTCCACAGTTCATGCTTCCGTGGATTTGGATTCATGTTTTGATATTACGTCCCGCGATAGAAGGCACCTGACAGAGAACGTGTTCAGGACATACATTGGTTACAGATTCATCGGTTCACGTATATTTGATATTCGCTGCAATAAAAAAACACTCATACACCTCGATCTAGCTGTCACTCATATAGTTGTTATAACATTCAACTTGAAGAATTTATATTACGTGTGTTTTTGTAGAAAAAAATATATTTATAATCTGTCTTATTTTGTAAAAGAGGTGTATAATGTCGGAAATAAGTGTTAAGAAAATGAAAACATACCATTTTATTACAGAATGGAAGGAACAGTTTATCTTTATATTAGTGAGTGAAAAATGTGTATGCTATGTATGTCATACAAGTGTGGCACTTAAAAAAATAGGAAATGCTGAAAGAAATTTTAAAAGTATGCATATAAGTTTTGATAAATATTTTAATTTAAAAAAGCGAATAGTATAAACAAAAATTAAAAGAATTTAAATTGGACAACAATTGTGGGGGCGCAAAGCTGGTGGACATTACACGCGACCTATGGGTTCGTAGCCGAGTAACATTACCACTAGAAAAAAGTTATCACTCCGGTCCGGAGGCTGTTACTGGCTTATGTAGATACCCCCACAGAAGCGGGGAAATGGAAAGAAAAATTAAATAATAGTAGACCTGATTGGACTCGTTAATACTTTTAAAAACAAGTAAAATCTTCTCAGTTAATGAGGAACGAATAAAAACACTTCAAAAATATTTATGATGAAATTGTTAAAAACAGGGAGACCCAGTGTCTGAGTGATTAGTGCATCTCGTTTCCCCGCCAGAGATTCGGTGTTCAAATTCCAGGATCGACAAGGTCATCTCAGCCTTTTATCCCTTCAGTGGGTGTATAAACTACCAAGCTTGCTTGGGAACTGAAAACCGTGGGTTTCACGTCAGACTAACCACTTGACCGAAACATTTGCACATGCATCCATCACCTAATGTCACGTATACTGATATAGGCACAGTAGGTCTTGACCCTCATGGGCTGTTGCGCCACTAATAATTGCATTCATGCGTTACCCATTTGGCGATGTTGACGGGGAAAATGTGACTGATAATATGTTAAGTTATATTTATCTCTTGAGGAAAACAAGTTTTTCTCCTTCAAAATGACGTAATTTTAAAAGAATAACTTTTGGAATCTATTGGGCGAAGTAAAGTATCCTAACTTTAAAAAACTGCATTTCATTTAGCTTGATTATCTTGCACTCTCTATCTGTGCAAACCTGCAATTTCAACGATGAATGTAATTAAGGCAACATATCATTCCCATTTCACAGACGGCCATTTGGAATTCAATGCAAGATTAACAGTTAGTAATTATATACAGATATATTCAAGATTAGGGCGGTCAGTATGGAGACTAAGTTTTCTACTGAGACTACAAAATTCTACTTGAACTAACTTTAAATGAAAATGATTTTTGAGTTGTTTGATAATAAATGCACCGTTTAATATTATTAAATTTGCAGGCATAATTATTACTTTTGCATCATTCATTTCGATTAAACAGGGTTTTAAAGAGTAAGTTTTTTTTTGTAATTATCTAGGTAAGTATATATTCAGTATTTATTATTGTTAGAGTATACATATTATTGAGCGTTTTTGTAAATTACCAGATTTACGCCACTGGGTGGACCGTAACACCTTTACAAAATTAGAAGTACATTGTGCCATGTTAAAGTCTGCCCACACCTGTTATACCTCATAAAGACTTAAATATTAAGCAATTTTATAAGCGATAAGGACATTTAAAACAGTCCTTAAGGTAATAAAATTAAAAACAAATTTGTGTGCCCGTCTGTCAGGCGGATGTTTCTAAGAGCGGCAAAAAATTGATGTTCCGACCAGAGGGTTAAAGAGGAATGGTAACCTGAGAGAAATGCTGAAAAATAGCACTATGTTAATAAATGTAAGCTTCAATAAAAGTTAGACAAAGAATATTTTGTAATGTAAAAATAACAAATTTTAAAATATCTAAAATTTAATTGCTTGAACTATATAGTTTACAAAGTCAAAATATTGCATTCAATTTCATTTAATAGTACAAGAGTACTGAATTAATATATGCTAAAAAAGCATCAATTGTGATCGATGAAAATATTATTTTCTAAAGGAAATATGGACATGCAAAGCTATAGTAAGAGTGATACTGTCTATCCTCAAAGTCTATTACTGGGAAAAACATACTTTTTTTTACCACATCATATATGCTAGTATAATATCGAAATTTCAGAATAGGGGCAATAATAAACAAACATGATTTTAATATACGGCCAAATAAGACAATATACTTATTTAATGATTATATTCAATATCTTCATAGGAAGTACGCGTACATTAAATTAAATCCTTTCAAAATTTATTCAACAATTACAAGGCACTTCAGAATAACGTAGATTTGTTCCAATCTACACACTATGTTTATTACTAATACTTTTACTTCAAGCAATATTCATTATATTATCCAAGATTGAAAAATCGATGTGAAAAACGACAAAAAATTAATGTTTAAGAAGAAAAAAGATTGAGAAAAACCTAAATCACATTTCCTAAAGTCATCATATTTAATAAAACAAAGTTGTTAATGATCATTATCCATATTTAATGAATAAAAATATTCTTTTAGAATGAAACGTATCTGTATTTATGAATTATTTGTGTTTTAAAAGTAATTTTTAAATTTCTCAATAGTTTGCATGCATACCATGTTACATGATTAAATTACTTTTTTTATAAAGATAAAAACTTTAATGTCTATCCTCTAAGTAATTAACTAATTTTCTATATGTATTGCGTATGATAAAAATAGGTTTTTTTCTCTTTAATTTTCAATTTTCCATCTATGGTTAAGGGATTGCAATTCCATGAACTGACATTAAAATATTTTTTTTAATTTTGCATATTAAAACGCACAAAGGGGTATATTTATAATATTTTACGCATTTTACTTTTAAAGAACAAAACATTTTCTCCTTTTCTTTCTTGTTAAAGCCAATTTTCTTTATTTTTACTTCCTATAATTTACATGCTAAGTAAATTTATCAGTCCTATACATAATATCACTTTCAATGCACGCAAAGAGAGTTTTTTGTCAAATTCCAAAAAAGACAACATCAGAGATGCAAGTCACGTTCATTCAGGGTATCTCGTTAATATATTTTTTTGTGTTACAAATGCCGTAATGGTGACTCGGTGCAAATTAAACAAAAAAATTCAAGTTGAATGACTAAGACTGTACACTGAAGAATTCATTTTTTAATTTTATTTTCATTTTTCAATTCCCGGTTGAGCCTTTTCTTTGAGAAAAAGAATGAGGGAGACTTTCTACTTTATTTATTGACTAAAAGATAGGATATCTGCAGACTCATTAGAAAACTAAAATGTTTTTCGAGTTTTTTGAATACCCTTACCAATTATTCTTGTCACTGAAATAACGTATCTTTGATGTATAAGAAGAATTTAACGTATCCAAGTAGTCCTCAAAGTAATTGATAATAAGAAGAGAAAGAAGAAAAACAAAGTTTTTAAAAGTTTTACCATCTTGTTTTAAGATACTGACTTACATTTTGACATACCCATAATTGCAGAGATATATCTTTTATTCGAATATTGATTATTTTAATATAATATTAATGCGCCTGTAAACGCACTTCACATATATTTTTTTAAAATACTGTAGCTAAGAAACTACGATGTACTTTTCAAACAAATTAATGTGGAATATATTTTGGCAAACTATTTCCCCCAAAACTTAAGTAATTTCTCAAATAATCGCAGATATATTAAAGTTAATATGAAGATTTGCTACATAAAAACACTGAAAAATAAATTTAAATTTAAATTTTATGAAATAATACTGAATCTCGATTACACTATCTGATGATCTCAACGCAATATTTTGAGTCAATAAGTTTCTGTAAATGTTTTGGAAACCCACAATTCTGAAAAATTGCATTTAAATTAGATTAGCTAAAATGTTGCTTCATTTATTTACGCCATCATTGGATCATTTAATATAAATTAATGAATTTTCATGAATACTTTTTGTTAACTAAGCGTTTCTATTTGATATAAGTAGTTCATTTAAGAATAATTAAAACTCAATGCACGTACACTCTTAAAAATTAGTTCTTTATTTGGTACGCGGAAATTTTTACTTCCCATTACAGCTATGATCCAATGAAGCATAGTGTTTTGCATCATATTTCAAAATATTTCAGTAAATTTCATATAATCTACATAATCCAACAGTTTTCTACTGGTCGTCAGTCTACAAGTTAATTTTGTACCGGTCTAATTTCTTAGCCATTCAGGAGTCTGTAACCCCGTTTCTTGAAGTCTTTTATGAACAACTTTGTAAAGCAACATGGATCTCCATTATGTTTACATATGGAGTACTGATTATTACCTATAAAAATAGCGACGTTTAGTTCGTTATATCAAGATAGGTAGTTTCTTTTCATGTCCCTTCTGAAATGGATCTGAATCCTACGATTGGCTAAACTTAAACGATTGCCCAGGCCATGGACGTTGAAGAATAGCTTATCATGTGAATGTTGCAGTTTCTAAACTTGGAAGGCATTTTTATTGAAAGGCTATTGCATATGTCTACAAAATGGATACAAGTATGATATTTGAATCTCGTATTAAACCATAATACATTTTTTTGTGTTCAGTATTTAATATTTAATATTTTGAACAAAACTAAGATTGTCAAGCAGCTTTCTTGGCAAAACACATTTAGGCTCCTCAACTGTTTCGAAGGATATTATTAATGCACTGAATAGGGTCATTCAGATCATTTTTGAAAGCAAGTTATCACTGTTTGGTAAATCAGCTGGAATTACTTTGTTTACCTGTCTATGTGACGCGTGTGTCGTCCAAATATTGGAGCCATCAACGTGAATTCTTGTACAGTTTTGACGACTTTGGGGCTTTTATAGACATTATTTTTGTATGTTAAGAAATTTTCTATTGACTAAGAAACTATGTTTTAGGCTAATCACATTTTAGCTGTCATTTGCGAGTACTGTAAACTTTTATAGTCAGAAACTTTATTTGTGTGTGAAGCCCCTGTGAAATTCTGCTACCATCCATAATCATAATTTTTATTCTGATACACTGAACAAGAGGTATTACGGCAAAAGCAACAAGGATAAAAAAATGGTAAAACATATCTCTGTTTTTGTTATGTTGACAGATTGAGAAAGAGCAAAAATACAAACTGTGCAATTGCATGTTGTTCTGCGAATTAAATATTGAGATGGTAAATATAATTCCCTGGTAATTGGGTTAAGCATTGAATCGTTGATACGCTTCAATCAATGACTCTGATCACTGATCGGAAGACCACCTTTTCCAAGCCTTTTTTCTTCGAACTGGTCTAGCATCTACCTGGTTCAGGGTTTTATGGCTGTGTTAAACCATTCATGTCATGATATCCGTATTTGAACCAAATATTTACATTAGGGCTTCAATAAGTCTAATAGCACAATCTAATAGCACCTTAAATTTAAATATCAACTAATAGTATTCTCGACCCAAGCTTCGATAATTTGATATGATCCACTTGAATTGATAGAGCCACTTTTGCATGAGAATTATAACTTAACATCGATTTCTTCTCTATTTTATCCATCACTTTAACTCTTCTGTGGAAATATTTTAGAGCTCCAGCTAGTCTCAGTTCCAGATAATCCAAAAGTTTATCATTCTCGTATTGTGTCGCAAGGTATAATTTCTATAAGTATTATTTTTGCTATATATTATAAGTAGGGGGTTATTTTGTGGATGTACCTATACATTTATCAATATATATCCCTTCATTTATCCTTAGCAAGGCTAATATATGCTCACATACTATTTTTTAAAAATTATATTCTAAATGTTATAAGTTTCTATTTTTTACAGGAAATATTCATGAGTAAAATTTGCTGTAAAATATGAGTTCTATATAAGATAAATTTCAAAGACATTAAAAGTGCACATATTTAAAAACCAAATTTTTTCATAAACATTAAAAACGCTATTCAAAAATCCTATCTTCCTTTCAATGTAATTTTTCTTATAATGATTTAAAGAAAATGCGCTGTACTGATAGAAATAAGAGATAAAAAAAGAAGAAAAAAATGTTTTTAAATTACATACTTCCAACGGAACAGATTCGTCAAGCGTTAGCTTTAACCAGAATACATTCCCAAAAGTCACGAGACTATCCTACATACCTTTCCGTTTTCTCATTCTATTGGAAATCAAAATACCTCGGTAGATGTTTCTTTCAAACTTCTTGCACAATCTTCTGAATAAATACATGACATACAATCTCGTTAAAATTCACTCGAAAGTAAAATATCTCACAAAAAAAGGTACACTATGGGTTATATTCTTCACTTCTTGCATTCTTTTGTTACTAAGATTTTTTCTGAATGCTCTTACACACACGATTTTTTTCTATTCTTCGAAATGACTCGCTTTCTTTCAAGAAGTAACTTGGGTAGTATAAAGAATATATGGACATTTTTTTTATCATCTCTTATCAGTGAAAAGAAAATGCCATGGAGATAGAGCATGTTTAACTGTAGATTTGAAATTGTGCCGTATATATTTCAAGTTGAATGCTATGCATTCATTATAATAGAGTGTGATGTCTAAAACACCATTTGAACTCAATAATATCAGAAATAATTGTGGAATATATATTTAAAATTATATACATCGGTCGTGATATCTTTTAAAAATCAAATTTTGAGAAAAATCAATTTGTTACTCATAGAAATTTAAATTTACCTTTTGCTACGGAGTTATCTCTTAAAAGTTCTTCTGTGCCTTCTCAAGTCGATGAAAAAATGGAAAGTTCCAGCTGAATTAAATTGTCATTAACTGCATAAGAGGTTTAAACAGAATTACTTAAGACTATGCACAATAATTTATGTTAATAATGTTATTTTGAATTTCTATAATTTATTACGTGAATATTTAATTAATATTGGATACATTGAAATATATATTTTTTAATTTTTAAAATAGCCTTACAATTTATACATTTATTTTTTACGACATAATAAGATGACTGATAAACTATAAAAGTAATAAAATATTAACTAAAAGTTGGAATGTAGTAAATTTTAAATGTGTTGAGTTTCTTGCTGCAATTAAAATATGATTCAATAACATGAAGTTAAGAAAAAGGAAAAATGCTTACTTTTCTAAGTTATTTTGTTGTTAAGCCCATACTTATAAGCTATATATATATATATATATATATATATATATATATATATATATATATATATATATATATATATCAGAAGGGGGCCAAGGTCTACTGTGCAAAACTCAGTATACGTGACCTTGGGCTCTGAGGTGCATGAGTAGATGTTACGGTCAGGTGGTCAGTCTGTGGTGAAACCCCCAGTGTTAAGTTCACAAGTAAGCTAGGTACTCATTTATTAACCAACTAAAGAGATGAAGGGCTGAGTCAACCTTGCCCAACCCAGGGTTTGAACCTTGGACCTGTTATGTTGAAGTTCGATGCACAAACCACTCAGCCATTAGGCTTTAATATATCTTACTATGCTATTTTGTTTTTCGTCTATTTACGCTCATTTAAGATTAATTTTCTGTTTATTTTATGCATGAATAAATGATAACTTTCTTTTCAAATAGGGCAGCTGATCGGAATCTGAACGATTGCAGACCTGGTACATTCTACGACAGCTATATACACCATATAGGTAGATATCAATTACCGCGATGTAATTTCGACCCCTAGTTACTTCCTTTAAAAGGAGGAACCTGAGCTTTGACTATGAGAAATTGTACTAGAATATAGTTCTGCCGAGATCATCCAAGCCGAATAGGCATTCCAGGAATTTTTAACATGCCGCATAACCATGCAACACGTACACTGTTGTTTTTTTTGCTTCATGAAAATCCTCTACCTTGGGCAAGGTTGAATAATCAAAGTTGGGCGTATAAAGCCGAAACATGGCCAACTGCGCCCTCCAGCTGTCTATATGTATAATATAATTATTCTGAATTTTTTGTTTTGTTAAACACCACTTATTTATATATAAAATTTTTGTGAAACTTTAAAAAAGCAATTATTTTTATTATTTTTTTTACATTTATTATTTTATTTTGTATTAGAAATTTTGAATTGTTCAATAAAATTTTTGAAGAAAACAACGAAATAAAAGCGCATTTGTATATTTTTTTTTACCTCAGAACTGGCAATTCCTACACATTAGAATACAATTGAGTAGAATATAGTTCTCATAAATATAAATAGCATTTATTTGATGAAAATAAATAACTCCGTGTGAAGATCAAAACATTATGAATTATACTTTTTTTTATGTTAATTCACACCTAAGTAGTTCCAGATTTTGGAGTTTTTCCTTCTTGAAAAATAAATTACCTAAAAAGAGTATAAAAACTAATATATATTCAAATAAGAATTCAGAATCTGAGAAAAAAGTAGGTCATAAGTGCATTGTAATAACTAAGTCAAAATGCTAATGAGCTCCAAAATAAAAGACTGCAAGAATAACTTCGAAAAAAGCACAGTTTCAATTCATTTGAATTTCTCTGAAGGCTTTTTATTTTCTTTAAAAATGTCGTTTAGAAAGAAGTATGGTTGCTCTATTGTATGTATAAAAAATAGTTGGCATGCATGCCGTTGAACATGAAAGTTATTTTATATTTTAAACTATTAGATACACACACACTCATATCTTACTTCTTACCGAATTAAAACATGAAGCAATATTGACCTTTACATAAGGTTTTAAAAATAAAATTCATGGATGAAAATAAGGACGAGGAATTATTTACAGTGCCGCAGTTACAGTATCTGAAAAAGTGTATACAAGTTTCCCAGGACAAAGATGTTTATAATATTTAATTTTCGAGTTTATGGATTTGTGTATTATATAAACACTGCATATATATATATATATATATGATATAAAATATTTTTTTAAACAACAATGAGCTTTTTAAGGGTACAAGGACATGATCAAAAAAGATCATGACAAAAATAAGATTCCTAGTTTTTGTGACATATATCTTTTAAAATGTTTAAAAGATTTTCAAAAGTAAACTTTTTTTGTCTGCTTAGTAATATTTTAATTCTTCTGAAGATTCACGAAAGAATTTTTCGTTTCAAAAACTGTTTTTTTTAACTTAGACATAATTTTTTCGATCTTCGAATGTTATCCAATGGATTTCTCTATAATATTTGTAAGTAATCGTTATTACCAAAATGTTTATCTAATGGAAATTTTACTATTATTTTTTTTACATTTTGTTAACTTTAAAATGATTAGTTGGTAATACTGAGTTAAGACTGAATGGAGGATAAAGTATCACTTACCTAAAGAGCTCACATAATTCCGTTCTTATAACTAAAGATGTATTGTAAAGATTCATCTAACATTTTTATGTTGTTACATACAATCCAATTTTAATCACTACTGATAATTTGCTTCAAAGGAATGTCGATTGTATTGCATTTGGAATGAATATGGCACATGTTTTTTAGCCTTCTGTGTTAAGGAAACGTCTTTCAATTCATGCATCTTGACGATATTGAGCATCTTGATGAACTTAATACAGTTTTTGTGCTCTTTAATTCTTAGGTGAAGAGCATTTATTTTAGTTAATTGAAGCATATCCTTAATGCGAAACGGAAAATTATTTAGAAATATAATTTCAATTACATAAAAAATGTATATTGCAATAATTACAATAATTAATTTTTATCTTGAGATTGAGTATATTTCCAACAAATCATATTAAAAAAAGTACAATCATATGAATGTGTGGAGTATTATGGCAACTAAAACTCAGTAGGAATAATAACACTACCATATCATTTGAAAGAAGAAAATATAAGTAAATATATTCAAATTAAATTTCATGTTTGTTTGTTTTTAAATTTTGCTGTACTAAATTAGTTTTAATTTAAAAAAAAAATCGTAAGTTATATCATTTTAGATTTGCTGAAAATAGATAGTAGTTAGTAAGTATAAAAAAATATTTATTTTCCCAATACAAATCTATCCGAATAAAAAAAAAAATCTCCTATAGTATTTTCATTAAAATAAATATTATTTTATTCATTATTTTATTCTCTCAAACAATATTTTATTCATTATTTCATTCTCTCAAACAATATTTTATTCATTATTTTATTCTCTCGAGCAATATTTTATTCATTATTTTATTCTCTCAAACAATATTTTATTCATTGTTTTATTCTCTCAAACAATATTTTATTCATTATTTTATTTTCTCAAACAATATGTTATTCATTATTTTATTGTCTCAAACAATATTTTATTCATTATATATACGAGTATAATATGAATACATTCCCGCTGCAATATTTATTTTTTACTTTTTCGAAAACTATACTTTAATTACTTTTACCATTTGAATAAATGCTAAAACATTGATGTCGATTTCTGTTGATCAATTTGTCCACAAAATGTAAACGTAAGTATAAATAATAAAATAGTTAATGAATCCACTATATTATTCATACTCAAAGAGGCATTATATATATACACTTTTTTAAATAAAATTAAGATTAGAGTTTATATAATTACTGGGTTCACTTCAGTTAATATACGTAGAATATCACCCACATATATGTATAAATATTTGAGGATTCCTATATACTAAAGCCCTAAAAATTGTTTTTGCTAAGATTTTAAGAGAACGTTTTCACCGAGTGTATAGACGATTTTCAACTAAATTTATATCTTTGTCAGAGAAGAATTTAATCAGGAGTCTCTTGACAAAAATAATCGTGTCTTTTATGTTCAACAGCCATAAAACCCTTCTTACAATGGCGATAAAAGTTACAGAAAAGTAATAAAACATCGAAAAAAAAATCATTAACTCTGGTGTCACTGGTAGAATAACTCAAACCCTTTTTTACTTTAGGCCACACTGTATTGAAACTAATGAAATAAATGTTTAAAATATTGTACAATTTCTGAAAATTAATTTTTATTTTCATTGAATGTATAATATATAATAAGTTCATATGTTTAAAATATATTAGTAGTTGCGACATTTAGGCTGATTTTGCAAGAACTATAAAAAACATCTCCAGATTTTCAAATTACTACACATACATGATTTTCAAAACTTTTGTTGGTACACCTATTTTCTACATAGAGTAAACTATATTTTGAATTAGTGTTTGGAATTAAAAGTTCTTAGAATATTTGAAAGTTGTTTCAGATTAGTAGATACATATACCCGTCTTATTGGGGTGGGGGTCCATTCTAAAAACACAGATGAAATGGTGGTGAAGTGGTAATTAATGCGGTAAAAACTCATTTTAGCTTATGTCTTAAATTTTGAGAGAAAAAAGAATTATGCACTTATATAAAGCTTTACGGTGTTTAAATTTGCTGCAGTTTAAAAACTGACAAACGAATTTGCTATATTTGGAGTTTCTTTAAAAAAAAGAAATTCAACTAATGATGTATTTCTTATTTTACTCGTGTAATTTTATTTTTGAAACATATTTTACCGGTGTACTACTACTGTTAAATCCTACACTTTCAAGTTAAATTTTAAATTAATTATACTACTATTACAGGTATTTTCATGCATTCATATAAAGGCATTTTATCTATCAACTTTTGACAATATATAATGCCCTGATTTGAAAATTAAGGAAGCATAATCTATCATTTTATGATATATATATATATATATATATATATATATATATATATATATATATATATATATATCACACGATGAATATTTAACTATTTATTTTACGATTCCTTTTTGTGTCAAAGACAATATCAATTTAAGTTAATATACACATAAATTTATAAATTTTAATGAGGGAAAATGGCTTTTTTATGTATGGATATCTATGTATTTAGTATATGCATTCTCTATGTTTAATGCTGTTTTCACCTAATGTACGAGAGCTTCAACTAAAAGCGGGGCACATTTTCGGACAGAAAATGCCTGTTTAATTTCATGAAAATTTGTAGCATTGTAACTCATAAATTTTTTTATGAAAAAAAATGTAGTGCTTTTAAAATCTCAAAATATTCCACAAATATTTAATTTATCTTTTTAACATGCAAAAGGATAGCTCATTTAGCATTACGGTACAGGAGTAACGATTAGAAAGACATTTTATAAAAAAGAAAAAAAAAAAGGTGTCAACAAGGAAAAAAAATGAGTAATATGTTTCAAAAAGTGATTATCTACAGGATAGTAAAGCCAGAACTAAATATTAATGTTGGAGCACTTTTATACCTGAAAAAGTATTCCGAATTTGGATCCTATATTTTAGAATTAACCGAAGATAGCCTTAAGTTCTTGGCTAAAGTTTGATATAATTTGTGGAAATAATATCAATGTATTAAAAAAATAAGAAAGCTATGTTTAATGATATAAAATGGAAATAAAGCTCATCTGAGAAAATAAATTAAAATCAGAGACAAAGTGGGATATATATATATAGAGAGAGAGGCAGATAGATGGGGTATATATATTATGAAGTTTTAAAGTAACAGCAATAAATAAATTATGAAACATATTTTCTTTTGTAAAATTTTCTCATAAATCACGTATTATGTTCCTTTTAATTCTAACAAATTAAGCCCATGGAAGTTAAAATTATTACTAAATACTGAGAGCGATATTTACACTTAAAAATGGATCTTAACTTGTTGTTTGAATTTCTTTTTTATTCGAGTATTTAGTTTAAAGTAAACTTTTAACTAAAACATGTTTTATAAAATCTGATTTACATAACTACTCTTTTCAACAAAATCCAGAAGAGCATGAAAAAAAAAATGAGTTGTCTCCTTCAAAAGTCCATAGTGTACACAATATACTTTTGGGTTATTTTTAAATAATTACAATATTTTTCAGGACATATCCTTAAATTTCTGACATCTTATCATACCTACTAACAGATAAAAGAAATATTGTTCCAAAATGATATTTTTCTTCCGCCTAATTTAAGTCACTGAATAAACAGAACCTCATTAAAGTTTTAGTTTATGAAAATTTAGCATTATATAAAAAATAATAAATAAACCTTTTTCCCTATTCTATGTTGTCACTTTATTTTTCTATTTGCTTTTTAGTTTTTATTTAAAAGTTAAGATTTAACTTTTAAAATAAATAAAAACGAAATAACTTTCTTAAATTAATGATAAAGTTAAGATTAAAGTTTAATGGATTATGCTCATTAAAGACTGTCATAATAGGCATTTTTTTTTACCATCAATGTTTTTAAGAAGTTTTAATTCGTGACACTGCTAGAGCGTTTAATCATCTTACATTGTTGTCCTAACTATTGAGCCCGAAATACTATGGGAGTTACTTTTTTATAAACATATGAAACAATACCATGATTTTCTTACAAATTCTTCGAATACATTTATGGAAATTTTCTTTCAATGACTTTGGATGCTGCTAAGAAAATAATGAATCCTTTTTTAATTATTTTATATCCATTTATATGTAATGAAATATGTTACTAGTAAAATGAGTATTAATAAATCATTTAAGAAGAGTAACATCATAATAAAATATATCACAATAATAAAATTAAAAAGAAAACCTAAAAGAATATTTTTTCTCTAACATATAGTTAAATACAATATTCATTTAAATTTTATATAGTTTTCTTTTCAGAAAAAGGCCGAAAAAAGCTTCCAGGTATTTGTTTGGCAAAACCCCAAACAAAGAAAATATACAGCTGCACTACGAAATTAATCCATGTAAAAATTTGTATTAGACTAAAATAATTATTCAAAGAAATATCGTAAGTATAATATAATGACAGCCTTATTAGTTAATTGTAATATTATAGTCTTTAAGTTCTTGTAATTGAAAACGAGAGCAAAATTAGGAAGAAATTTTTTACAGTATCAAGACAAAAACGTGACATTTAAATATAAGGATAATTTATCGAAGAAATTTTTATTCATTTATTTATTTGGAATATCTATTATATATAAATTTATGTGAGCAGAATTTATCATTGAAAAAATATTATAATTCTAGTGTGAGGTTTTCTTGAAATGAAATAAAATTGAAAGGCAAAATGTTATATTTACAATATTTTTGTATATTTTAGCTACTACTACCAGTAGTTTGTAAACGTTCAATTTTATTCATTGATATATATTGTATTTTAAGATGTAACATGTACCTAAAGGGAAATAATTACGGAATTTGGGGTTCAATAACAAATATGAGAGCTTAAAATGTCTTTTACATCTTTAAAATAAAAGATAATAAAAAAATGAATATGTTTCGAAAAGCTCAAATGGGGAGAGTGGTTGTTCAAAAAGTTTTGAAAATAATTTGCTGAAATTTTTTGCCTGTGTTTTGTATAACAGTAGAAATATTTTGACTTTCAGATTTATCAACCACTGTTTTATTTAAAAATTTACAGTATTTTTTGTAAATATAATCCCAGTTTTTTAAGCAATTTCATAATCAATAAGATACAGTGCTCTAATTTTGGTAAAAATAAACATATATCTTATCCTGAAGGCCATTTCAAACATGAATAACAAAGAAACACATCAAAATTGAAAAAGTTAGAATTTGTTCATAAAATTAGTTTACAGAGCGGTCCCCGTTTATGTAATTTTTTTGTACATTTAGACCAGTTTCTCCCATTTTAATAATAATATGTTTTTTTCTGTTTTAAATTTCAGGGTTTTCCTTAAAATATACTAAATAAATCTAAAACTCACAAAAAATTCCCATATATCCATTTTTTTTTAAAAAAAGTTGTCAGAGTAGTCGGATACCTTAATCATAGGATGCGAATTCTTGAGATTTTAGAGTATTATTTTCGTATGAGTAGAAGAAGGATCATAATAATACAGCAGCTTCCCGAAACATCAATGTCGCATGGCTCAGTAAGTGAACGCACCAATCGACACAGGTACGCAAAGTTTGAATCTGGTGACGAGTCTCAGACATGAAGATTGGGGCAAACTGGAGACAGTTGTAAGCAACGGAGTGATGGCTGAAGAAAATCTGATCAATACTGTTAGAATACCAAGAACTAAGGGTATAATTCCTACAGCCGTTTCCAGTCCCCTAAAAATGATTGGCAAACTTAAACAAAAAATGGATAAATAATTTTTTCTGTGTTGGGTGAGAACCAAAAAACAAGTATTTTGAAATATTTTCTGAGCTATATCGCATCCAAAATTTATCCCTTTCTCAACCGAGTTGTGATATGTGATAAATAATGTATTTTTTATGGTAATCGACGATATTCAGCGTGGTGGCTGGATGCCGGCATAGTTCCACAACTCTTCCCAAAACCAAAACTCCATCAGAAAAGGCTCTGGAGACTCTTTGGTGGTATTCAGTCGGTTTGATACAGCACAACTTTCTAAAACCTGGTGAAACCCTCACAACGTGTAAGTACTGTAATAAAACCGTCGAAATGCACCAAAAATTGCACATAATCAGCCAGTATTGGTCAAAAGAAAAAAATATTTTATCTTCACCATGACAATGCATGTTTGAAAGATATTTCGTCAAACGTTGCACGTGTTGGGCTACGAATTTCTAAACCACCCATCATATTCAACTGATCTCTCACCTATATATTATCTCTTTTTCCAACAACTGGATAACTTTCGACAGGAGAAATGTTTCAGAAAACCAAGGGATACTGAAACGGCAATCAATGACTCTGTCGCCACCAGAGCTGCTGAATTTTATAATACTGACATAGAAAATTGATCCCCGTCGGCAAAAGTTTGTTGAAGATTAGGGTTGTTATTTCGATTAATAAAAATAGTTCCAGAAAAAGATATACTTATTTAGATTTGACCGAAAAAACTTAATTTCATATGTTACAACCTAATATATGTTTAACTTCATTCACATGACAAATAAGTAGTAGAAAGGGTCAAATTAATCTTCATTTTAATCCTGCAAATAACATTATTAGAGTTTACAGGTTTTTAAACTTTTGAAATTAGATATGTTTATCCACTGGATGCTTGAGTGAGTAAGTGAATATTAATGTCATGCTATTTAGCTATTCAAGGGCTTTTGGTGACAGACCTTGCACACAATTTTGCTCCATGGTTAAGTGAGGAGGACTACACCTGAGCTGACACTCAGCTCTCCTAATTTCCACACCACACTAGCCGGAGAGCCGGAGAATCAACATATTTAATCTACATCACCCCTTTCTACACGGCGGGTTTTCATTGGTAAATGACTATAACTCATGTTTTATCCACTGGAAACGAAACTTTACATAACATAACCTTGCTTTAATTCAGTGTGAGATGACATCGTTTATCAAGAAATCCAGGTCTTTTGGTAACCTTTCCAGGCATCAATAATGGAGAAATACTGAAAATTATGATTATATTTCAGTAGGAAGTGCACACATTTATAAAGACAATTATTAGTAAAGGGATATCTTAATTTATGTAAAATAATTGCATCCCTTATTTAAGATAAAATAATATTTAATTATACATGTATCGATTGCATCATCATCCAATATTTCAAAATCAAAGAGAAAATTATGTTTGTTAAATACTGTGATCAAAATTTTGATTACATCTTTAGAAGAAGATTGATTATTAAGATGTTTTGAAGTAGAGTAATGGGATGGTGATATGCTAATCATAATAACCAATTTTCCTCGGTTGGAATATTAAGTTATTGTATTTTCTTAAATACGCTAAGTTCTGATAATAAAAGCAACTTAAGATATTAATAAGTCTTTTTATAAAAGATTAAAAAAAATATATTAGTTTTTTTCAAATGTTAATAAAGATTATTTTTGTGTAAACGTTTGTGCATCAAAGCTCTAAAGAACTTTTTTATATTTTGCCATAAGATGTTGCTATGTTTTCAATCAAGATTTGTGGCAGAAATTTCTTTATGAACTATTTTTTATTTCTACTTTTTAAACGTTAAACATTAAAAATTGTGTATTTGTTTTATATTAATTAAAATTGATCAAAATTAAAAACTAATTTAGGTGGTAAGATAAAAATTTCTGAGTAGACCATTTAAAATAACCTTTAAGAACGTTTTTAACTTATATGTACTTTTAGCTTTAGCAGACACTGTGTAACAATCATTATGGCCCTTAAAAGGTTTATAATAAGATTAGCTCGCTAAAAGCATTCAATTCGAAAGAGCTTTTACTTTTAAACATTTGGAGAAAAAATAGGGGAAACTTTGGGATAAAAATGTTCTTAAAGGAAAATAATTACTGACGTCTAATCATATTTTCTATCATAAGAGTTGCATTATTGTTTAGGAAAGCTTATTTACTTTTAAGCATTAAATATCTGATTATAATATTGTAGAACTTTTTACTACGCTTTTTCTATCTTTGAAATTTTTTACCTTATTTCTTATTTATGCAGATTATTAACCACTGTTTTCAATTAAAGAAAGTCCAATGTGCTTCTCATATGAAAATTCTATTCTACATTCATTAAATATGATATATCTCTATCGGTTATTACTGTGATTGACCAACATATTTTGAGTGTGTTCCACAGGGGGATTTAATAATTCATAAAATACAACATTATTAATTATACATCTAAATATATATTATTTTAAAAAAAAACTGTATCTTTTTTAATTTTTCATATTTTTCTATTACAAATATTTATCTACCGATTGCTCTTTTAAAATTTTAAAAGAATATCTTGAAGTGTTTTTGATACTAATCTAACACTAAATAGTGTTCGAGTTAGCCTAGTGGCTATGGTCCCAATCACGTAATTGGTGTGTTTCGGGTTCGACATCTACTGCCACTGAAGATCCACCGTGGTGAGGGGTTGATGCATGTTAAATCAGGCAAGGCTCAAAATCCTCCCTATGAATTGCTGTTTGAATTTGGAGGGAGGATTCTAGATTATGTGTCGATCTCGTCACTTGACTAAGATCCAAATTATCTATCTTGTTAATTTTTATTGCGACGTTAATACACTTAAACACGCTTATATCAGATCAATTGCTTTTATTTTAATCGGATGCATATGTATTTTATCAGAATCTTACGAAATTTCAGGTTCATAGTTTAAGGTAATGTAATTTTTAAAAATGTTGTCATTGATTCTAAGTCGCACCTCTAGATCTCTACCCTTTTTTTTTTTAAATAAAATAAATAACAACATATGTAAAATGTTCATTAATGTCCAAATCTTTAGAAACTAAAAAAAAGTATTAGAAATAATAGAGAGTTAGTAATTAATTTTGACTAGCATTAAAAGCTTTCTAATACATACATAAACCTAAAATTACCCTTAAATTTGTACTTCTAAAATGATTCGTCTTTCCCATTGTTACAGTAGACTTTGGAATTGGTGTCGGCGTTGCCATTTTCCCACACAGCGTCGTTTTCCGTGTCATTCGATGCATTTATTACACCATTTTTTTAAATAATGTATTATAGAATAGCATAAAATGATTACTTATGATTTGAACATTTACAAGCAAAAAAATATATCATTTTTGTTACACTATCGACGTATATTCATTTTAGTCGTGTCAAATTTTTGCAGCCGTTGCTCTGTTTCTTTATTTTTCTGCATATAAAAAAGCCTCCTTTTTCGTACTTGTATCATAGGGAACTCTGTTTGATGGTATTACCTATATCTTCGATGTTTAGGTGATTAAAAAAGCTTATAGAAAAACTTAAACACGAGTAGACAACAACGATGTTACTGAAGAAAAACTGCAGAATAGGATGATTTATCGATGCAAGTGGCCAGAATGAACATTTAAATTTCTCTTTTTCGAAGGGACGAAAATTTAAATTCCCCCCAATTCAGCAAATGCTTTTGCCTTCGATTCTCAACTCCATTAGATTTTTAGCATAGTCAAAACTGGATAATTATTGCGGCTTAGATTGGAGTAAATACGGTAATTAAGTAAAACTTTTTTCAACAACCATAATTTACTTTCTTCCAAGAAATGATTTTACGCTTATCTATACTTTTTGTAACATTATGTTTTCCTATCCTTTTTGTATTTTCTTCATAATTTTTTCGAATGATGACTTCAAAAAAACTAAATATTTTAATTATTTTTAACTTTTGTTGTTTTGCGATTTTAGGAAAATTATGTTTTTTGTTTATTAAACTACATGTTTTGCATGCATTTGCTTATTTGTTATTCGTGTATACTTTAAAGAAACAAAATAAATTTTTAAAATATGCAGTAAAATTTAATTTAAGTTCTGTATACTCTCAAATGTATCTGTGTTTATTAAGACTACACGGTACCCTTTTTCAAAAAAAAAATTTTGGAGACAGTAGTTACAGTAAAAATAATTGATGTTTTATATTTAGACTATATTATTAAGCTGATTCTGTAAGCAAAAAGTCAGTTTGACCATACATTATTTTACAATTTTAAAAAATTAGGAATTTTTGAAGTTTTTTCAAACTTTTATAAAATACTCAATTTTTAAAATTTTTTAGTAACTTTAAGTTATTTATGATTCTTAGATTATTACAAACAATATTTAGTATGAATTTGAAAATCTATTCCCTTGTTGATTTTTAATAAATATTTTTCTAGAAAAACCTGGAAAAATCACGAAAATTTTTAAAATATCAACTTTGGCATTATTTAGAAAATAACTAGAGTTCTCAGCCCTAAATCCATTCTAATTTTTATGGAACATACATTTGGGAGTGTATACAAAAAAAATTCAAGGCTCTATCTTGAACAGGAAAAAAGACTTAGGGATTAGAAAACACTTATACCTTCAAAATTAAAAGTCTGAGAAAAACGCATTTAAAGTTTGCCAAGTCATTAAACAAGAACTTATAATGGCCGTAAAACTTTTATTTTTAATATGTTATTTTTCGATGTATGTTCTACATTAAAACACTATTTTTATTAAATATGATATAAAATTATATTTTTAATTCAAAATATATTTTTGCATAATATTGATAGCATTTGTTAAGACGTCAGTTTATTCAGCTTTATCTTAACCTAATATTTCACAAAAATTTTGAAACACGAAGCTTTTATGTACAAAATAATAATGATAATAACATAAGCTAAAAATAGTCAGGTTTGCTCAAAAAATTAATTTTTTTCAGTTTTAAATTGGGGCAGTTTAGGAAGTTTTTGCTGTTGTCGTACGACTTTAAAATACTAAAATATAGTACTACAATATGTTTAGTATAATGTAGTTTGTTACATCAAGGAAATATTCAGTTATATCTGCATCATTTGAATTCAGAATAATTGTATTCGGAAGTGTAATTGCAGAATCATCTGAGGACTGATTTTTAGAAACATCATTTTCAGTAATATCCCATCTCTTCGAAATATTGTTTCTCACATAAACCCAGAACGCATTTGCCATGGCATTTTCTCTACAGGATCAAATTATTGATAAAGTTTTTAAGTTATATAAACTATTTTAAAGCAGAAATTGGCCATGAAATTAATATTTATTAATTAATTATGAGAACTGAAAAAAACTCAAAAAAATCAAGCAGAAATTATTTTAGTAATCAAAAATGGAATTAATATCCATTTCAAACTAAAAGCTCAAAACTATTTTTAATTCATTCAACATAAGTAGTGAAAAAATGCTTTAAAAGGAAACCGAAACCAAAACCATAGCTCATAAAACTTCAAATATATTAAAAACTAATTTGTTAACACATCTGAAATTTCCTGGCAAGCATCTCAATGATATGAGCCACCAAAACATGCAAAAAAATTTTTTCGGTAAAAATGAAATTTTTAGTGTACTGTGTAGCCTTAAATAATTCAAAAAATCTGAAGTTCAAAATTGTTTAGCTTTTATGTAATTCAATCCTCAAAAATCCATCTTTTTACACAATTATTATTTTGTTTTCAAAGATTACAACTTTTAACTTCATTTAAAAGAATTTGTCATAATTTTTACAAAGAAATACGTTACGCCCCCTTATTGCATCATTATTACAACTAAAGCTTACTCTTTAAAAACTATTGTCACTATTTCTACAAATAGAATTTATTCAATCTCGAGTACTGGAGTAAATCTATGCATGCAAATTAGCGTACTTAAGCCATCACAGAGCTTAAGCCCTACACATTTGTCTTGGTGTAACCAACTGTAATGTTTGCTTAAAAGGGCAGAATTAGGTAACCTAATAATCCCCGAATCTTAACCATTTGCTACAATAGTGCTGACATTCTTTCGAATGCCTTGCTGATAAGAGTAAGATTTTCACGTACATCCTTCTCTTTCAGAGAGTAAATAACCATTCGCATTGGAATGAGAGAATTGAGAGACTAGAGCCATTAATGGTTCTTGCGCTTTTGAGCAAAACATGGAATATTCGAGATTTCCTTAGATTCCGAGGTCTTCGAATGTCACATTAGCATACTCAATCACGATACATAAGTTGATCCTCGGAAATCAAAAAATTACAATTATTTCGATGATTCATTTATTTAAGTCTCTTATTTGTTTGGAATTACTGAATATTGTTGTGAATTTTGTGTTACGACTGTTTAAAATAGTACAAATAATTTATATCTAGCTGTGTAATACTTTAATAATACTCTTTGTTGTATTTTTCGTATGCTAAAATTGTAATATTTGCAAGCAATTTCGTCCCTTACACTATAATGGTGATTCAATAGAAACTTGGCTAAAAATCTTGGTGAAAGAGTCAAATTGGCTTCCTTTTTGGACCGTTAATGAACACGTAAATCAGGGGTGTCCAACACGCGGTCCTTAGGCCACATGAAGCCCGCCAGTACATAAGTTGCGGCCCGACGACTTTTTAAAAAATAATTTAAATATCAGGTTTGTAAAGTTTTTTTTTTCCATTTTAAAATTTATTTCAGGGGAAATGTATATATATATATATATATATATATAGATAGATAGATAGATAGATAAATATCCAATGTATTCGCCTAATACCTGTTCTTGTTTTAAAATAAATCCTTTTTGATGATAGAAATGTCCTTTAGATTAAAATAGATTTATATTTTATCAAACAGTTACATTTAATTTTTCTATAATAAATTACTTTTTTAATAAATTCCGAATTGTATTATGCATATCCTTTATCATGGATGTTACATGATTCTCTGTGTGTGCGACTTTCATTTCTCCTCCTCCTTTTTTGTTTGGAGTGTCCAAAATCAAGTGACAGTCAGAGATGTTTAAAAAGTTTTAAAAAAATATTCAGGACGGTTAAGATAAAAGGCAACGTTTACATACGTATACGTTGCCCTAACGTATTTCAACAATGAGTAGCGAAGGATGAATTCAAAAGGAACACCGTAATTTTCAAGAAAATAGCAACTGTAATATTTTAAGCAATATTTGATCATTGCATTATTATATTATATAAACATTATTATATTATCTATGTCTGTATACATGAAAAATAATGAAAACAGTAATAATAATTCTTGTTTTAAATTTCCACTCAATAAACGTTTTTTTTTGTTTTCAAATCTGATATAAAGGTACATATTTTTATGTGCGGCCCGCGAGATTATAATGTTTTCCTGAAGTGTTCCACAAGGTCATTTGGGTTGGATACCCCTGATGTAGATAACATGTAGATGATGTAGATATCGTTACAACATTTTTTTTTATTTCTAATTAGCTGCAGATTGGTCATATGTTTACAACATTTTATTTAAGAAAAATAAATCATTTTTATAACTTATATTTGATTATAGAGCAGCAATTATCAAATTGTGTGGTGCACCTCTTTGGGGTGCGTAATCACACTACGTAGGGGGAGCGGGCATATAATAAAACCGAAAATAATAGATTTTTTTTTAAAAAAATTATAATAAAATATATATATTTAACTTATTTAAAAAATATATTATTTAAAAGTAACTTGTACAAAAGTTTATACTTATCTTAATAATTTATACGGTGTATAATTAAGGTCGTACAGTTGCTTTAGAGGTATAGTACATTATTATTATATGCAAAACATTGTTATTTTATGGCGGGGGTGATGAAAATTATATTCGAAAATCGGGACGCAAATATTGGAAGTTTGGGAAAGAGCACTATTGTAAAGATATTA
This sequence comes from Trichonephila clavipes, assembly GCA_019973935.1. Lineage (NCBI taxonomy): Eukaryota > Metazoa > Arthropoda > Arachnida > Araneae > Nephilidae > Trichonephila > Trichonephila clavipes. The sequence continues at coordinate 108,136 of BMAU01005520.1, forward strand.
ACAACCTAATAATGATTATTTATATAAAAAGTAATATGCGTAAATTCTGCCTTACATGTTTCGGACCATCAATTTCAAATAAGGGGATATTTTTTTCCCAAATAAAATAACTTTTGTTTTCCATTTTTTTTTCAATCTACTGATCTGTTTATTGACATTATCATGCATATTTATTTTAAAAAATGACCATTTACTTCGAATTTCAGCTCATAGTATGTTATTTTGCATATCTATTTACTTTGTTGTTCTATATTACCAAATATCATATGCTCTGAATCTATTTTTGTTGGCTTCTGAAGTCATACTTCTGCCGGATAATGAAATTTATACTTCTATCAGTACAGTTTTATTGCATATTTCTTCTTTTATCTATTGCTTAGTGATTTCATCTCCTTATAGCATGTACATAATTTAAATTAGTGGATAAATTTGAACATTTCTGCTCGTTTAATCTACAAGACCACGGTATAAAGATTCTTGCATTACAGGACTTATATTTTTTTCTGAGAGTTTAAGGTATCCGACTACGTTAGGAACCGTGGTTTTGCAAAAGCATATAAATGGATAATATTTAGGATATTTAGTGTCACTTAGATTAGAAAATGTATATAAAACTGTTTTAAAATATTATTACTAAAAAAATTATTTAAGTACAATATTTTCACAAGAAATAAACACAGAATGACCCATTTTCAAAATATTCTCCTTTTGTGAAAAATGTTTCTATTATAATAATATTTTGCCTGTATATAGCTTAGACATCTGTACAGATGATCTACATTTTTTAAAATATATAACTTAGACATGGGTTTATCCGTGTTTTACTCCAAAGAGGGGAGAATTTTTAAAAAAAAAATCTCGATAATTATTTTAAGTGGTTACAACTCTGAAAATAATGTAAATTTTGCAAAAATCATAATTGAGCTTCTGTCTAGAGGTCTGAGCTATATATAGGCAAAATATTATTATAATAGAGGTATTTTTCCCAAAAGCAGAACATTTTGAAAAAAGGTTAGTCTAAGTAAATTTTTTGCCGAAATATTGTATTTAAATACTTTTTTGTCAAACTGTACTTAAAACAATTTTTTACATGTATTCTAATCTAAGTGACACTAAATATCATGAAATTTATCCAATTATGTGCTTTTTAAAATCACGATTCCGAACGTATTCGTGTACCTTAAGCCTTTCTTTCACTTATTTCAGTTTGCTCAGTTATTATTTATATTATAGTTATATTATTATATATTATATACAATGTCATTTTGGAAAATGTAAGCAAAAACTGGTATTTCTGCTTTTACCTGAAGTATAACTACATATCTTATAAACTTACTGAGGCATAAAATTGTATTTGAGTTGAAAAACTTACCCCTGTGCAATAATGATCATAATTTAATGATTATAAATATCATAAACATTGTTTGGTTAGTTATTTTTTTATTTGCATTAATTAATATAATTTAAATCTATTTTTATTTTAAATAGTAAATTCAATGTATCAAATTAAACTGTAAATGTGCATTTCAGTCATATTTTCTTCTTTAAATGTAATAGTTTACTTAGTTTTAAAGCTTGAATAATATGTGTATTCCATGCAGCTTAGTATGCATACAGATTTTAAAAACATGACATTTTAAAAACATGTTGACTATTTTTGTCATTATTTCCTATTACATTTTAGACATTCATTAGGTTATACCATAATATACGTTAACACTTGAAAATCGTTACATAATATAACATAGCACCTAAAATGCACTAACATTTTTTTTAAAAAAATAAAACTAGATGTATTTGATTAATTTTTTTAATGTAGTTTTTAATATAATTAGAAATTACAGATACATGCATTGTTGTGAAGGCTTTATTAGAAAATTATGATTTCACTAACATCAATATTTTAGTAATAAAAAAAGATTACAATTAATTTTTGTTTTTAATTGCTTTTTGATTTTTCTGGGAACCCATTATTCTCTCTTTCTCTCTTTTTTATTAGACAGCATCTATATATTTAAGCCAAGTGCATCTGTTGAATACTTGATTCATGTATCCAATCAGTTTCGAAAGCTGAATTAGACAACGTTGATATAAGGACGTTTGAGTTCCCTTGGAGGAATTGCTGATAAGGTAAGCCTTTCACGTTCATACATAGCTCCTTAAGTAGTAAATAAACATACACACATCGAAATTCAGGATTGAGTGATTAAGAGCTCTAAACTGGCTATTCTCCTTTTACTGATTAGTTTTGAAAGGCTTAAATCAAACATTTTTTAATAGATGAATCACGGTATTTGCTAAAAATAATACATAATAAATTCCTTATTTTTAATCTTTTTCCTTTAAGATGATCCTTATAGGATAGTTGGGGAAACTTCTAGTAATGATAATGTTCCTTAGGCTCTAACAATAGTGGAAGTAACAAAACACAAGTAAGGCCTTTATATATTTATCTTTTTTTTTTTGAGGATTATTCGTGAAATTCTAATTTCACACAGAGCTGCTTTTAAATACTAATTTCAAATACTAAGATTTAGCAGGGCATTTCTAAATAATATTCCATTTAATTATACTTCTTGTGTTCAAAAAAATAGATTAGAAAGAATTTTCCGTATACAATTCAATATATTTCTTCCTGACAATCATTTATTATGTGTTCACAAGAAAATTCTTTTTAATGACAAATGTTGCAATGAGTTTTGTTAGGGTCTCCTAATAATCACCTTTGGGAAAACTACTCTTTAGCTGTAATTTTAGTTTAAAAACTATTTTACGTAGAGTTAATTTTATGCAAATGTAACTACTATTTAAGTGCCTATCGTTGAGTATGCTAGTTAATGGTTAAGCTTTGATCATTAAACTAAAATCCAAGCCTTAGTAAACAATGACTAAAGGTCGTGCCCATCTTAAGCTTAATAATCAACAGATAATTCATCAGGAAGGGGTTAAGTAACCAAAATTGGAGCTGACCATGCTATCGGGCTTCAAGAAGAATCGCACAAGGAGCTTTAATCAAGATAAATATGTTCGATAATTTAGTTATCTGATTAAGGGTTAGGAATTTTTATTGCTCACAGTATTTAGTTATAAAATTGTGCATTTTGTAATGGGCCAAAGATTAAATAAAATTAGTGATTTTATGATCATGTCTGCTTTTTCCTCGAATCCTATCACTTCTTCGGGACATGACAAGGTAATTGCATGTGTCACAAGAAACATGCTACTTAAAATAATATTTATTTTTGTCAAATGCTTTTTTTTTATCTTCTTAGAAGAATTCTAGGTGGAGTTTCATAGAGTACCCCTTTGAAGAACTGTAGTTTCTGCTAATGTGTATTTTAAGCAACTATGATCACTAAGGAAAGGTATAATGATTTGTTGTAAATGTGTGAATATTGCTTAATATATTTTCCAAACACATATAATATAATTGCTTCGATCTTTTTCTTTAACATTTTACATTATATGCACATTTTTTCTGCAGATTTGGAAAGTATATCCTTATGCTTCTTTAATTTAAGTATAAAATTATGAATTTCTACGAAGGTGATACTGGTTAATATGCGCAATATTGACATTTACTCGTTTTGTTATTTCTCATATTGTCTGAGTAAATTATACCTAAATCATTTATCATTATAATATTCTATTCTACCTCCTAGTTTGGCTATCAAAGATAATAACATGTTATTGAGCCATAAATAAGAATGTTGAAACAAGTTAGAATCGAGGAATTTTTTAAAGTTATTTTTATACGACATAATTGTGGAGTTCTAGAAGACATTTTAGGATTAATATCCGAGAAAGTATTTCACGGCTACATTAACTTAGAAAGACAAACAACATAGCAAGACAATCTAATTATTTAATATAAATTGTTCTTACAGCTTTTTCTTGATAATAATAAAAGTAAGTATATATTTGCAGAATTCTGAATATAATAAATGAAACCAAAGGAAATATTATTCGGTGAAAAACTACCAATAAATCTAAACCTTAATTCTGTCTCGAAGAACATTACGGTCAATATTAGTGTCTGTATATTACAGTATTTTCCACACGGGGTCTACAATTAATTAATATTTTCTTTAACCGTTCCATATAGCTATTTCTTTTTTTCACACGTGATCGATTTAGGGATGAAACCTACAAATACTAAAACAGACACTTGGAATGAATAATTATATAGTTATAAAAGCTTCAGAAAATGTATGTGGGTTTCTGAAATAAGTAACTTCAAAAAACAAAACCTGAGAAAATTAAATAAAGTTAGTAAAAGGAATATTAAAATTTACAAATAATAAGTAAGAAAGGTTTGCGTGGAGAAAATATGTAAATTAATTAGAATGCGCTGATTATTCTGTAAGGTATTCACCCTTGGGTGAATCCTTACTTCTAAGTTATCTTCGTGACCTAAAGGTGTGGGAATGAATAAAGAACCAGGCGTTGTCATGATCTTAAAATGTTTTTATTAAGATCTTAACTTAAACACTAATAATGATAATATCTATATTTTAACTTTGCGAATCTGAGGTGAAAAAAGATACAATACGTATTACCAAATAAGCGCGACTTTAACCACTATATTCCCACCTATTCCTAATCTCTACTTATACACAGTTCCTAATAGGTAACAAAATTATACTACCTTAATCTCTTGGTTAATAATAATCCTTTCGGATCCTAATATCTTTCTTGATATCACGTGAAAATAGTATCCACCTTGGCTTGATCGTTCTGTCATGGATAATTTCACACTAGAATAACGGCTGACTTTTCTGACTTCAGTTACGCGCTTTAAACTCAATCTAGCGTAATCACTTCCCGATAGGTCATATGGTTACGTTAAACTCCTGCTATTTAAAAGGTTTCTAATTTGCATTTTCACGCTTCAATTTTGGATTTAGTTGGAAAGAATTTTCCTTTTTCGGTCTCAAAGAACCCAAGAGGAGTTTTAGTAGACAACGCGGTGAGCCCGTCACAATTCTCCCAGTGGAATACCTGAAAAAGAAATATTTTGAATTTAACATTTGTAGATACGTTGTTGAAAAGTATATTGTTGGTATTTAATTTAATAAAAAATACTTTCACCATCAAATCTATGAAAACAAGTAATTTTTTTTTTAAAAAAAGCTACGCAGTAAAGCGTTAATAGCGTTTTCCAGGTAAATGGTGATTGCTTTAATGCAAAAATATTTGAATCATCCAATTATATCGGATATTAATTTTTCTTAAAACTCACTATTCTTATCTGAGTTACATATTTTTAGCTATTTTATATTTATTTGCAGGCAATGAATGAATTTCTCGCTTATCGAGGTAATTCCTGAAGTTATATGACTCTAAATAATTTATTGTTATTGCTATCAACCTCCCGGAATTAAGTTTCTTATTGTATTCATTTTGATTCAATGATTTGGATTTCCAAAACTGACGTATGTTTATCTTTTACGCAGCTGTAACATCATCGGAGTCGATTTGCACAAAACCCAATTTAAGCTCATATTCTTAAAATAAAAGAAATACGATTTATCAAATTTCTATTCTGTAAGTCAAATAGTTCAATTACGCGATTTTTTATATCTCTAATGGACAGGTAACATTTCACAACTCCTCTTGAGAGCAAAACACGTTCTCATCGAATTTCTACTAAATAAAAGAAACATGTTGCCAAATTTCAAATATGTTCGGTTAATAGTTTAAAAATAAGAGCTTATGTTTACTGCCTTGCAGAGTCCAGTTTCTCAATACCCGTATAAAGTGGATTTCACAACTAAACAAAAAAAATCACGTCTTCCAAATGTCAAAGCAAGAATACAAGTAATGGAGATCTTGTGATATTTGCTTAAGTTCGTTCCTTCTATCTCTCTCATACATTTTCGGTCTTATTATCAGAATGCGTTACTCCACAAAGGAAACTTATTTGATATACGAGTGCTACGCGCCAAGCACTGTATGGCGCGTTTCTTTAATCGCGCCGAACAATACAAATGACGATACACCTGACCTCACGATGTAAATACAAATGTAACTGTATTGTAATGTTATAGCTCATCTTGAAGAGCATAAACAACTGCTTGACACGTAGCACTCCGATGTCAAATTAGCACGCCAAATGGATCATTGATAAATAGGCCGACGATATGTGTATATATATATGTATATATATATGTATACGCATATATATAAACATATGTATATATATATGTATATGCATGTATATAAATATATATATGTGTATATGCATTAATATAAATATATATATATGTATATGCATATATATAAATAAATATATATATATATACACTGGTGGGCAAAAATTAAGGACGAAGTCGAAAAATTAGCATATCAGCTGAAGGAAGAGGCAGAGCGGACAGAAAGACCAATCAGGAGATTAAGTAAGGTGATGTACGGTATCACATGCGCAGATATGCAGGTAGACGTAATGGGGGAGTGTCTGAGTAGTATAAAGCATGTTGTCGGTGTAAGATCAGTATTTCTGGCAAAGAGATTGCACGTCGTATAGCAGTTAAAATCACACCGAGTTGCTGCCTCAGCGAGAAATGGCGAATAATCAATCTGTTAGACGACATCTGGATGCTTTTACCCGAGGTCGAATCATTCGGAAGTTGGAGGAAGGCCGCAGTGTGACAAGTGTGGCTGAAGAGTTCGGAATTGCTCACAGCATAGTTTCACGACATTGGAGACAATTTCAAACTACAGGAACAGCTATCCGGGGATTCAGTAGTGGTCGTAGACGAGGAACCACACCCGCAGATGACCGGTACATTGTCTTACAGTCTAGAAGAAACAGGCGGCAGACAGCGGGAGAAATCGCTAGACATACGACACAGACGACTGGACGACCGATATCGCGTTTTACCGTGGCCAGAAGATTGCACGGTGGTGGTCTGTTTGCACGACACCCTGTACGGTGTGTACCTTTAATGCATGCACATCGGAGAAGGCGTTCTCTGTGGTGCCGGGAACACCGGAATTGGAGAGACAATGAATGGGGACGAGTACTCTTTACAGATGAGAGCAGATTCAGTTTGAGTAGCGATTCTCATCGCATACTCATCTAGAGAGAGCGGGGAAGCCGCAATCATCCCTCGAACATCATTGAAAGGGACAGGTATGGAGGTCGCGGTGTTCTCGTTTGGGGAGGCATCATGCTTGGTAGTCGTACAGACCTTCACATCTTCGACGCAAGTTCAGTCAACGGGACCCGTTATTGTAACGAGATTCTTCTTCCATATGTGCGTCTTTTTAGAGGCGCTATGGGTCTACAGTTCCTTTTCATGGACGACAATGCACCATGTCATCGCACAGAAGCTGCGAACAGAAGCTGCGTCACTCTTAGAGAGTGAGGATATTGAACGAATGGATTGGACGGCACGATCTCCGGATCTCAATCCCATCGAGCATGTATGGGATTTTCTAGGCAGACGCTTGGCAGCATGTACATTACCAGCAGTAACGATTCGGGAGCTTCGATTGGCGCTGCAAGACGAATGGACAGCAATGTCTCGACAACTCATTGACACCCTCATTCTCAGCATGGGCAGACGCTGTAAAACCTGCCTAGCAGTCAGGGGAGATCCTATCTTCTACTAAAGACCGGATGTTTCTTGCTGGACACCCATCACAGGGATGTTTCGGCCTTCAGTCGGATTGCGCTCCATGCTACTTTTTCAATACAGCTTCTTTTTATCCCTCTGATTTCTCTTCTACTAAGTGTTGCTTACATTACACATGTTCCTACGTATTGGGGATCTTACGGTATTAAATGTGTTGATTTGGAAAGCTTTTGTACAAAGTTACATTGAAAAACGGTCTCGTCCTTAATTTTTGCACACCAGTGTATATATGTATATGCATATATATATATATATATATATATATATATATATATATACATATATATATTTATATATATATATATAATATATATATATATATATATATATAAATATATATATATATATATATATATATATGCATATATATATTTATATATATATATATATATATAAATATATATATATATATATATATATATATATATATATATATATATATATATATATATATATATATATATATATATATATATATAGTTTAATTTTCTACAAACAAGAGATAAATATCCATCAATAACATTCGAAAAACACATAGACAGTAGGAAAATCGCACAATGAAGGACACATGAACAACCGAGATTAAAAATTATAAAATATATGATGCATTATTATAAACATCACAGATTTAGGGCAGCTAATATATAAAAAAATTTATAGCAAAGTGAGGTTGAACATGTTTTTTGGCCAGCCATCCTTCCTCCTTTATGTAAATAATACTGAGCAAAAACCTATTGAAAGTAATTGATAGGAATATCTAAATCTATTACAAGATAGAGGTAACTTACCTAAAAATTGCACTTAAAAATGCAGAGCTCGCGCTAAATCTGAATGCAATAAATAAGTTATTGTTAGATTCTGGATCCTAATGCAGATTCAAATGCATGTGAATGGCTGAAATGTATATATAGCTTTTAACAAATAATATAAATAAAAATTAAAAAGAGAGTTTCAAATTATACCAAACATTTAGTGAAACTAGAGTATATATGAATTAAATAATAATAATTTTAACTAATATTAGAATATGGAGATAACTATAACTAGGAAATGGGTAAATTTATAGTATTAAACTAATATTAATCTAAGAATTTTTTATCCTTACAATTTCAAATAGCTTTATTGATACAAATATTAATAAAATTGATTGGGTAGTTATGATTTGTTGACACTATAGAAATCTATTACGTTGTATATAATTAATAACAATATTTCTGAATATAGAAGCATGTATTACCATCCCAATGATGAACTTTTATAATTTTGAAATTAAATTCTTCTCTTTAATCATAAGTACTAGAAAATATTGAATTATCTTTTAATTTTATATGTATATCAACACAATTTGCTTCATTGTTGTTAGTATTCGATAAGATATTGTGGATAAAATTTAGTGTTAGATATAAAGTTGACTTGCTTGCCAAAAATGATTATGCTATGTATAAAACGATAAATATAATATTTAGAATTATTAATAAAACTACTTTCAAAATAATGTAAACATAAATTGTCCAGACAGTTGCTCGTAATGCCACCTTTTGGCAAACCTTTAATCTGCAGATAATAATTACCATTATAAAACGTAGGCTGTTCAATAAGTAATAATACATATTTTACTGCCGCAAAACCACTCATCGGAATGTTAATTTCTGTGGCTTAAGAAAAGTTTGTAGTCTGTATTAATAAAAGCTATCGATAGATGGCGTATACAGACTCGTATTCTTGAGTATCATGCGATCGAACTGAAGCGTGTTTGTGGGCAACTACGAGACGCGCCCAATTGTCGAAATGGAATCAAAATCTGCAAAAATCAGCAAAAAGAGACCTTTGATATGATACGATATGATTAAAAACTGGAACAAGAAGGAAATGATATCTTAAAATGCTTTATCACAATAGTCGAAGCTTGATTGTATTACTATGATCCAACCATAAAAAAACAAAGCAGTGAATACAAACATTGATCTTCACCTACTCTCAAAACAGCAAAAACTGTGAAATCAGCTGGTAAAGTTATGACTAAATATTTTTATGAATTATTGTGTATCAACACTCTTTTGAACCCGGTACAGCCATAAAAGACTCTTCCTACATGAATGCCCTGCGAGAAACGGCAAAGCACGTTAAAAGGGAACGTCCATTCCCTCGAAATGGCTTCCTATTGCACCATGACAAAGCCGGACCACATATTTCTCGGTGTGTACTGTAAGTTTCGCAGCAGAACAACGTAGAGATTTTACAACACACTTCCTACAGTTCTGATCTCGCTCGATGTGATTTCTGTCTGGCTCCTCAAATTAAGAAACCGCTACGAGGCAAACGTCTTGCAAGCAACAAAGCTTGTGTAAAGGCTGTGTAGGCGGTTTTGATACAGCTCTCACAAAACTGACTTTACATGTTTTTAAGAAGTGGACAGAACTTTGGGATAAATGCATTACGTGCCACGGGAGTGTTTTGAAAAAAACCATGTAAATGATGACGATTAAAGGTATTCAGTTTTTTTGTATAATTTTAGTCTTATTACTTATTGAAAACAACCCTCGTATATATAGATCTCTTTCTAAGTAGTGAACTAAATCTACCATAATTAACAATATTAGATAAAGTATCTTTATGTAAAGTTACAAGTATGTTAATCAGATTATCAATATTACTAGAGTAAAATGATCTTCAAAATCTAAACTATATACTGAAAAAATCTTTTTTTTACTTTCGTTTGTTCAATAAGTGATTTATATATATATATGTATAAGTACGACTTTGGAATTAAGATTATTTATTGTATCATGTAATATTTCTCTCTCTCTCTCTCTCTCTCATTGAGAATTTTGCCTGTTTTGCTGATATATGATTAACCCTCTAACCGGATAGCACGGAAAATTCCTTCAGTGTAAAGATGCTTCGAAAATCGACTGCACTGATTTTTGTGCCTTCAAGTAACGTTTTCAAAAGCGGATTACCCGCACTTTTCTGAAACCCTTTCCCCCTTTTAAGGTTTAACATCTTGAAAGATAATGAGGGACGGAGGAAGCAACACAGCAGGAGTTTTATGTCTCGCAGGAAACCCCGTGTTTTGACCCTGGGGCAATAGTAAAAAATCGGGGAGAAATTTCTTTAGAACCCAAGTAGTGTTTGTTTGCTAGCTTGTATTTTAAAAGTTTTCAAAAGTCCCAACGCATAAGTAAAATATGTTACAATTCCCTTTTGGTTTCATATTAATTTCAAACTGTAACAAGTTGGGGCGTGTCAGGGCAATCTGCTAATTTATATAGTTAGACAAATTATCTTTTTTAAAGTATATTCTTTCGCTTCATTTTTCTTATCTTAATCAATGCTTTCAGTTTTTGAAACATGATTATTTAAGTACAAGATGCCCCCCAAAAATATAATAAAACACCAAACACTTTAAAATTTGAAATCTTTTCAACTTTCCAACCACTAAAAATGAATAAATTTAAACTTCATCAAATAATTTGTAACATTTTCTTACACTTTGATAAAAATAATAACAAAAAAAAACTAATTAAGATCTATTAATTTTTTTTTGATTTCAAAACCCAGTGTTCAGGGAAGTTTACGTACAGTGCCTAGTTATACATTGTTAAAATACACCGAATTATATTTGAATTTTAAGTGCTTGAACTTCAGTCTACATCAAAGACAACATGAATGAATATTTTCGCACATTTTTTTTAAAACTTGAATGTTTGAATAAATGGTAATCAAAAATATACGGAAACATTTACAGTAGACATTTATGCATATAAATAAACATAAAAATCAATTTTAAATTCGAGCTATTGAAAAACATTCGAATTATATATTCTTCAAAATATCTATTTATGCAAAATACCTCAACATTTATCTTTTTTTCAAGGCTAACTGAATAAGTAATAAAAATCTGGATATTTTTTGAAATCTCGACAGTATAAAGCTAGAAATTTTATGTTAGAAATTCCATTTGAAATTTCGAAAAAAAATGTATCGCAAAGTTAAAAATTATTTACCATAAGTTCTAGCAACTCTTTGAGTATAATATAAATTTTAAATTTTATTATATAGCTTATTTGGTATTTTCTAATATATTTTGAAGATTTCATACAATTCAGTTGAAAAATGCATGCTAAGAGCAAAAAATATACTAAAAAAACCGAGGAATATACAATAAAGTTTTACATAGAAGCAAAACTGAGAAGCTAAAGTGTAGGAATGAAAAATTTTGAGAATATCTGAAGTAGTTTTCGAAATATTTATTTTAAAATACAGAAAATTTGTGTGCGTTATGTTATACTTAATATTAATTAAATGGTTAAAATAATATGTTAATAACAGTCATGTAATCGTGTGATGACACATTCATATACTAATAAAAATTATAATGGTCATTGATGCGAATGTCAAGAATTTTATGAAATTTTAAATTCAGACATTAATATATTGAGATGTAGAAAATATAAAACGACCATCTAAAATACATGAAAAATGCAGTCTGCTATAAAATGATCTTGACAAAAAAAATCCGGCATTTTCACTTACTATGGCAGAGGCGGCTTAGTCTGGGGCGATCTGGAAAAACAGAGAGAGAACCGCGGTTTTGATGGATGCCACTCTAGCTTTTAAAGTTCCCTGGAAAAATTATATATATATAACTTACAATTGCAAAAATAAATCTTGTAATGTTCCATACATTTTTATAACAATGAATTGTGGAATTGGCTTCCAATACATTGTTGTTTTTGACAATATGTAAGGTAACCAACCCTACTTTAGATAGATTTGTACTACTTTTTCGTAACCGTATTCATTTTAATATTAATTCGTGCAGCCGAAATACACCTTTTGTACCCTTAAAATTTTATATTAACTATAATGGTTAATTTTAATTTATGCAACTTATGAAATGTTCATAATTAACCATTTCCGTCTAAATAGTTTACATGAAAAAAAAAAAGTTTGGACTCCCTCATTCATTAGGGATTTATATAAGATTCTAACATTAAATTTTAGTTTTCTACGAATAGGATCGAGTGGTAGTGTATAGTGCTTCCACACCACAGGTCTGGGGTTCTATTAACGGGCTGCGAAAGGTCGACTCTGCCTTTCTTCCCCCTACATTGGGTCGATAAATGAGTACCAAGCTTGCTTCGGGTCTTAAACACTGAAGGTCTCTCTTCAGACAGACCACCAATTTGGGACATCGGTCCATGCACCTCAGCGTCCAATGGTCACGTGTATTATGATGGGCACAGTAGTTCCTGGCCCTCATGGATTGTTGTGCTTCTGAGTTTGAGTCTTAAGTTTGAGGATTACCTCCCTTTGGGAATACCCCTTAAAAAAACATGTATTTCCACTTATTTGCAATTAAACATTTTTCTTTCAATTACGTTTATTTCAGAAGAAAGTTTTATTTTTCAAATGTATTTGCTTAATAACATGTATATTTGTGTATTATATTAAAAATTTGATCAATGCAAAATTACATGATTTAGCTCCTCTAAAAGCTTTTAGGATTTTACAACTGATCTTACAATCCATATACGTTTTACTGTAGTATATTTAAAAATGATAAATACATTTTTACGAGTGTGTGAGCTGTTATGCCTCGTTTATAAATATAAAAAATTGCTTTCAGCTACAGTTTTTAAAATGTACAGAAATAAGTGGAGAAATAGGATACTTACATATTATGAATATTTTTGATTGTAGTAAGATGTATTTATTTTTCCGTTTCTTTACAATTTGAATAGAAGCTGTAAGCCATTTTGCGAATAGTGTGATATTGAGTATAATTCCATAGGCTGTTTAATATTGTAAAGTGTTTTACTTTGAAACCAGCACACATTAAAATAAGGCTCATTTGCAGTTATATGATTAGCTTCAGTGATATTTAAATTTTCGAAAATAGTCTACACGTACGAAAACATTCTTTCACAACCGCACACCACATCTCATACTATATCTTCCCTTCAGCAGGACATATTTGTGTATACTGAAAAATTTAATACTGGATACATTTCCAAGTGTTAAATTTGTTTTTAAAATTTGGTATGAATACATTGTGGAACTGTCGGTTAACTTTACTGAACAAAATTGTTTTAAGTGTACTGTTTTGAAAGACAAAATTAATTAGGGAGAACTTTTCTCACAATAGAATTTGTAATGACTGAATTGTGTGAAAATGTAGTTATCGATGTGTGACATTTTTCCTTGTAATAAAAGAAACAGAAAGATAAGAAATTTAACTTGAGTAGAAAATGGTTAAAAGTAATGTCATGCGCTTTTGAAGAAGTATATCCCCCATTAAAATTAAAAATTATTGACTGAAAGTGTTTTATGTCCATCACAAATGCCGATGTAGAAAAGATATTTTTATTTAATACAAGGAGTTCGAAAAGGAGAGTACTAGGAATGAAAAATTAGATTTTTTCCGAAAAATATTCAGTTAACATAAAAATATCATTTATATGATTTAAATTTAAATAAATTAAAAGTATTGAAATCATTTTTTATGTTATTTTAAATTAAAAATATAATTGAATAGAGAAAGATTTGTTTTATTTCATAAATATGCACCATTTATGCGTTATTGTTTAAAAAAAAGATAGGGCCTTTACTCTTTTTACCTCATAACTTTTTTGAAAAAAACATGAAAGTTAGCGCGTTTTCTTACTCTCATATTCAAAAATGATTACAGGATGTTTTTTTCTGGTTCAAATCGCAATACCAAAATTTTTTTTTTTAATTTTTAAAAAATGACAGAAAAATAAATTTTGTTTGAAGAAAATATAACTATTTTTAAACTTTTAACACGCCATTTATTTCATGTTTTTTTTACCTTGCATTTGGTTTTAGTTTTACTGTGGCTGAATCTATGGGGAAAACAACAGAGTGGAACTACGATTTTCATACAAGATTGCCAAAGGCAACTTAACAGCTAGCTGTAAACGATTGCTATCCTGGTTCTCAATGATCAAATACGCCGAACCAAGTTATAAAGTTGTCCCCTTTCGACCTCCCAAGTTTTAAAAGGGGGAAAGAATTGAAGTCTGTTGCATTTTTGAAGAGAATAGCAATATAAGTGTAAAACGCTTTCGGAATAACTTTTCAGGAGGAAGGTATCCAGTTAGAGGGTTAAATCCATTTGTAACTGTCCAAAATTTGACTGGTTCTTTATGAAACTTGTGAGTAAGAAGTGTATGTGGAAGTTTTAAATTATTATTAATTTGAATTCTTATTTGTTTATGAAAAGCCGAAATTCGATTATTTATTTCTGTATAAGAAACTGATGACTTAATGAAAGCTGGATTTTATCAAAATATTTGTTGATTATTAAATATAAATAATAATATTTACAAATGAAGGCAAAATTTCCCGGCACTTTATCAAAATAAACTAAAATACATTTATTTTGCAGTTTTTTAAACTCTTTTTTTAATATCATTAAAAAAGTTTTTTTTATCTGTACTGAAGCTGTATTTGTTAAGCTGCTGTGTAATATTAATTTGAATTCATTGAATGTCTCTATAGGCGTACTATATTTAATAGCTATTTTGTATATAAATTGCTCAAAACCATTATATAACTTATCTTTTATGCTTTTATTATTATTCGATATGATTATTCTAAAACCAGTACCTTTATTCATTATGTTTCCTAGATTATTGTATTTTACAATATTGAGGTCACCAGTATCAATATGCGTGTTATATTTATCTATGAATTACTTAAATTCATCACATTTACTTTTTAAGTTTTCTTGCTTTATAGACACATGATAGCTAAAAATTGCTCTACTTATTTTTTTTTTTTTGTATTTAAAAGCTTTTTTAATAGTAATATTTTTTATTGGGAAAGATGACATGTGTTTTAAAAAATGCCATAAAATTAATAATATGATATGATTCATTCATATATAAAAGTGTACAATATTCTGTTTGATGATTTTTGTTTACATTAACTTTTATGTTATGTTTATGTTTCAAAAACTTGTGAATGTCCTTTATAACATGCAAAGCATGCCAATCATTAATTTTATGTGAAATAAGTACATCTTCTGTAATATATAATTCTGTCTTACTGAGTCCAAACATAAAAGATTTAATGTGTGTTTTATATTAACCCTCCAAGTGTTTCTGTCTTTCCTGAAAAATTATTCCGAAAACGCGCGTTTACTGCTTTTTTGCAAACTTCTTCGAAAGGGCAAACGGTTTCATTCATTCCCCCTTTTAAGTTCACGGGATGTCCAGTGGGACGATTTTATTGTTAATTTAAAACCGGGAGATGACCCTTTCACAGCTGTAATGTTGCCTTGGGCAAAAAAGGGTGACTTTTTTGGTTGTTCGCCTGATCTGTCCAGTCACGGTAAAATCACAAGAAAATGAGAAAAACAAAAAAATACAGAAAGTAATGACGTGTTTAAAGTTGGAAAATGTTTGTTTATATTTTAAACAAAACAAATTTTTTTCTATCATTTTTAAAAATTAATTTTTTTCTCCAAAATAAAGTTATTTTGTAAAGTTTTATTTTGTTAAAGTTAAAGTTTATAAAGAAATAGCGAGTAAAAAGCACCCTGCATTTATTGTTGAACTGAGACTATGAAAATACAGCATATCTTAATTTTTTTTAAAAAAAATTATAAGAAAATAAGAACAAAAGATCATTACATACGATGATTAGATTTATGAAATAAAATTAATCCTCCTGTATTCAATTATGTTTTAAATTTAAAATAAAATAAAGAGGAATTTCAACACTTTAAATTTATATAAATTTTAATCCTATAAATGATATGTTCATGTTAAATGAATTTGTTCGGAAAGAGTCTAACTTTTGTTTCATAATGTTCTCCCTTTCTAACAACTTGAAATAAGTAAAAATATCTTCTCTACAGAGACATTTGTGACGAAGAATAACACAAACTTAGTCAAAATTTTTTTTTACTTTTAATGGGGGATATGTTTTTCTTCAAAATGTTAAAGTATTTCCAACTATTTTCAAGTCAAGTTTAATTTTTATCTTTCTGTTTCTTTAGTGTTAAGTGGACAATTCTCATCGGTAACTACATTTCACACAATTCAGTCACTACAAATTCTATTGTGAGAAAAAGTTCTCCCCAATTAATTTTGTCTTTCAAAACAGTAGACTTAAAACAATTTTGTTCAGTGAAGTTAACCAACAATTCCGCAATGTATCCATACCAAATTTGAAAATCAATTTTAACATTTGGAAATGTATCCTGCATTATTTTTTTTCAGTATACGTAAAGATTGCCTGCTGTGGGGAAGACATAGTATATGATACGTGATGTATGATTTTAAAAGAATATGTTCGTACACGTGTTGAGTATTTTTAAACATTTAAATATCACTCAAGCTGATCATATAACTGCAAATGAGCCTTATTTTAGTGTGTACTGGTATTAAAATAAAACACTTCACTGTGTTAAGCATCCCTTGAGTTTATATTCAATATCAAACTATTCTCAAAGTTTCTTATAACTTCTATTCAAATTGTAAAGAAACTGAAATATAAATATAACTTACTGCAGTCAAAAATATTCATAATATGTAAATATCCTATTACTCCACTTATTTCAGTACATTTTAAAAACTGTAGATGAAAACAATTTTTTATATTTATAAACAAGACATAAAAGCTCACACAGTTATAAAACTGTCTTTATCATTTTTAAATTATCTACTATAAAACGTATATAGATTGTAAGATCAGTTCTAAAATCCTAAAAGCTTTCAAAGGAGCAAAAAAACATGTAATTTTGGATAGAACAAAATTTTAATATAATACTCAAACATACATATTATTAAGCAAATACATTTGGCAAATCAAAGTTCCTTCTGAAATAAACGTAATTGAAAGAAAAATGTTTAATTGCAAATGATTGGAAATAAATGTTCATCTAAGAGGTACCCCCAAAATGAGGTAATCCTCAAACTTAGTGGCACAACAGCCCATGAGGTCCAGGAACTACTATGCCCATCCCATTATAAGTGAACATTGGGCACTGAGGTGCATGAGGAGATGTCCCGATTAGGTGGTCTGTCTGAAGTGAGACCTCCAGTGTTTAAGATCCCAAGCAAGCTTGGTACTCATTTATCGACCCACTACAGCGTGCATTAAAGGCAGGGTCGACCTTAACCAGTCCGTTAATAGAACACGAACCTGTGGTGTAGAACCTCAAAACACTACCACTCGACCCTACTTTGATGATAAAAAAACTTAATGTTGGAATGTTTTACAATTCCCTAACGAATGAGGGAGTCCAAACTTTTTTTTCATGTAAACTGTTTGGACGGAAATGGTTAAATATGAACATTTCACAAGTTGCATAAGTTAAAATTAACCGCTATAGTTTATAGAAATCTTTAAGAATACAAAATGTGTATTTTGGTAGCGCGAGTTTTAAAAGGAATACGATTACGAAAAAGTAGTGCAAATATATCTAAAGTAGGGTTGATCACCTTAGATATAGTCAAACACAACAATGTATTGAAAGCGAATTCTACAATCCGTTGATATAAAAATGAATGGTAAATTACGAGCCTCATTTTTGCGTTTGTAATTTTTATATTTTTTCCTGAAAACTTTAAAAGCTAGAGTGGCATCCATCAAAACCGCGGGTCCCTCTCTGTTTGCCCAGCTCGCCCCAGCCTAAGCCAGCTCAGCTTTAGTAAGAGAAAATGTCGTATTTTGTTTGTCAAGATCTTTTTATTGCAGATTGCATTTTTCATGTATTTTAGATGGTCACTTTATATTTTATACATCAATATCTTAAATTCTGAATTTAAAATTACATAAAATTCTTGACATTCGCTACAGCGACCATTATAATTTTTATTAGTATATGAATGCGTCTCTCAAACGATTAAATGACTGTTATTAACATATTATGTTTACCATTTAATTCAAGATAAGTGTAACGAACAAATTTTCTTATCTTTAAAATAAATATTTCGAAAATACTTTAGATGTACTCATAATCTTTCATTATTACGGTTTAGCTTCTCAGCTTTGCTTCTATGTAAAAATCTATTGTATATTCATTAATTCTTTTAGTATATTTTTTGTTCTTAACCTGCAGTTTTCAACCGAATTGCATTAAATTTTCGAAAATATATTAAAAATATTAAAGTTGATATATACATAATAAATTTTATATTATACTCAAAGAGAATTCTTAGTATACTTAAGGTAAATAACTTTTAACTGCAAGATATTTTTTTTTCGAAATTTCAAATGAAATTTCTAATATAAAACTCCTAGTTTTATACGGTTGAGAATTCAAAAATATCCAGAGTCCAATGACTTCTTCAGTTTGCCTTTTAAAAAACAGAAAAGTTGAGGTATTTTGCATAAATAGATATTTTTGAATAATAATTCGAATACTTTTGAATAGCTCGAATTTAAAATTGATCTTTATGTTTATTTATATTTATAAATATCTAATATAAATGTTTCCGTATATTTTTGATTACCATTTATTCAGACATTCAAGTTTTAAATAAAATGTGGGAAAATCTTCATTCATGTTCCCTTTGATGTAAACTGAATTTCAAGCCCTTAAAATTTAAATAAAATTCGGTGTATCTTTACAATATATAGCTAGACACTATACGTAAACTTCCCTGAACACTTGGGCTTTAAAATCTAAAAAAGAAAGAAAACTAATACATCTTAATTATTTTTTCTCATTATTGTTTTTTTAAAAGTGTATAAGAAAATGTTTAAAATTATTTGATGAAGTTTTACTTTATTCATTTTTAGTAGTTTAAAAGTTTAAAAGGTTTCAGTTTTTAAAGTGCGCTCGGTGTTTTTTTTTAAATTTTATTTCTTTTCTTTTGACATTCTATGAT
Organism: Trichonephila clavipes; assembly: GCA_019973935.1. NCBI lineage: Eukaryota > Metazoa > Arthropoda > Arachnida > Araneae > Nephilidae > Trichonephila > Trichonephila clavipes. The sequence continues at coordinate 127,646 of BMAU01005520.1, forward strand.
GAAATAATCATGTTTCAAAAACTGAAATCATTGATTAAGATAAAAAATGAAGTAATCGAATATACTTTAAAGGGACTTGGTACCCTTTGAGCAAACTTCTTTATTTACGTATTTAAAAAATTATATTTTAACATTTTATACAATGTTTCTATTCAAGAAAATGTTACCAGATGAAAATTTTCATATATTATTCACACAATTTTAAAAATTTTAATTTTTTGAAGAAAATTGGAAAAATTTTAAAATCATACTTCTTTTGTAAAAATTAATTTTTTGATCTGAAATTTTTTTATAATATTTTTATGGATGTTTTTAACAACTTTAGAGATCAATTTTAGAATAACTCCATTCGTTTTCGAGAAAAAAATAAAATGTTGATATACAGGCTAAAAATCAACGAAAAAGCCAACATGTCTTACATTTTTTTTTTTTTTAAAAGTGTTTAGTTTATAGCAAAACAGATCCCCAATTTTATTACATGCTTTATTTTTAACACGCAGGAAAAAAATTGAAGTTATTGGTAAATAATTGTCGAAGGAGTAGCAATTTGAATGCACTAAGGTTTCGAAAAACACAAACTGAGAAAAACCACGTTAAAGTTTATAATTCTGAAAAAATAATTATTATAAGTTTAAATAAACTTAAAATACCACTTTAAGATATTACTTATACGTTTTTCTTTAAAATAATTGCATTTTCATATGTTTTCAACCCACACATTTTTACAAATGATCAACTTTTAGAGAGTACTAATTGCACAAGGAAACTCAAGAAAAACTTAAAAATTGTTTTTTCTGTCACGACAGAACTTTTAACTGTTTTTCTTCTTATAATATTAAAGTATTACATTTGTATGAAAAATATATCAGGAATAAGAACTAAATTATAAAATTATTAATATAAAATGCCTTAATTTAAAAATTTTACATGCACACATTTCACAAGGAAGAAAAATTACATTATTGTATCGCCTCAGAATAATTCTGCTTTTAATACTACAAATTCTTTTTTATAGTTATTATTTCTATTTATAAAATAGATTTTTTTATCATAACGCATTTTTTAGCTTTTTTTTCTAAAAAGGGGCTGAATTGCCTAATTTGTTTTCAAATGAAGTTTTATTCGACTTCTAACTTTCCGAACGGCCGCGGTAGCCGAGTGGTATAGGTATCGGACTATGGCTTGCTTTGTGTACCACTAAAAAGACCCGCCGTTTGCACGTTAAATCTCAAAGCTGAAACGTCCTTCCGTTGGTGTGGTGTTTTAGGGTGGTGCCGAGGTGTCTTCTGACCATGGTTCAAAATTACGTGGTCCGTCGCCAAAAGCCCTCGTGTAGCTGAACAGTGCGACGTTAATATTCAATCAATCAATCAATCTAACTTTCCGACATGCACAAGTGATATATCAATCGAAAGATAATAATGCAAAGAATAAGATTAAATGAAAATAAAAAAAACGATAGGTTTGTGATTTTTAGGGTGCCAAGTCCTCTTAACATAACAAAAGAAGCACGATAAGAGTTTTTATTTTTCTATAGAATATAAGAAAAATGTAAAATAATTCCTTAATTAGAAAGTTGATTCTTCTTGAGAATAAAATATGTTTTGTATGACTAGATGCAAAAGATTTCGGTTTGTTCAATTATATCTCATTTAAAGTGTTTTAAAAAGCATTTGCAGTGAACAGTAGAAAGAAAGAACCTGTACACCTGTCTAATGGCACGTAGGGCCCCAACAAGCACGCATAAGTGCCGCAACATGGCGTGATATGGAACTGATTAATGTCTGAAGTAGTGCTGGAGGTAATTGACACCACCATGAATCCTGCAGGGCTGTCCATAAATCAGTAAGAGTAAAAGGGGAGGGTGAGATCTCTTCTGAATAGCACGCTGCAAGGAATCTCAGATATGCGCACTAATGTTCGTCTGTGGCGATTTTGGAGGTCAGCGGAAGTGTCTAAATTCAGAAGAGTGCTCCTGGAGTCAATATGTAGCAATTCTGGACTTGTAGGGGGGTCGCATTGTCCTGCTGAAATTCCCCAAGTACGTCGGAATGCCCAATGGACATGAATGGATGCAGGTAATCAGACAGGATACTTACGTACCTATCACCTGTCATAATCGTACCTAGACGTATCAGGAGTCATATCAGGGCAACTACACGCGCCACATACCCTCACAGAGCCTCCAGCAGCTTCAACTGTCCCCCGTAGACATGTAGGATCCATTGATTAACATTTTGAGGACGGCTGGCCGATATAAAGGCCAAAAGGAATAGATCCTTAAAAGACGGCTCTGGCCGGTGTATCGGCTACGCAATGCTTTCCCCTCTTAACAGCTTTCGCAACAGCATTAGGCCTATTACAGCCCTGGAAAATCATTTGCTTGACCGGTTTCTTTTGTATTTAAAAAGGAGGGGAATACAGTTCCCTCTTTCACCCTTATCTAGAAATCCCTCTTTTTTCCCTTATGCTTAAATTCTCACTAGCGGAGAGTGCATAGTTATTTTTTCAAGCGATTTTGTCATCTCGATTACCTAATCATTTCATTTTAAACTAATTTGATTTTTAAAAAAATGCCTAAACGTAAAAGGGGACTTACCACTGATGAGATTCAGAAAGTTTTAGCAGATTTAGAACATGAAATTTTTGATGATTCTGATTCCGATTGGGAGTTAGAAAATGAGGAAGATGATCTGATCTCTGCTCAGCAAAAGTAACACATTGTTAAAAGTTTTGTGTAATAAACGCTTAAAATAGTGTAAATAATTTATGTCTGAAAGTGTAATATTACTTTCTGTGGTATTTATTTTATGTTAAAATTGTAATATTCGCAAGCAATGCCGTTTCTTAAATTATAATGGCAATTCAATGAAAAACATCGTGAAATGTTAACGATAGAGTCAAGTTGGCAAATGTCTAGCTACTGTCATAGCTCGAGCTTTATTAGAACTTTGTAAGACTCGCCGTGTAGGTGGAGTGATGCACGTTAATACTTTATTCACCGCATTAGGATTTACTGCAGGTTTTTTCATACAATATTTTTTTGGAACACTACATTGAAAATTAAGGGATATACATAAACAAAGTACTCAACTTTCGGAAATTTAATCTGTTAGAGCTAATTAATTAATTAAACATATTCCACTGTAAAATTAATTGTATACACCGTTCACTTAAAATAAATAGTCAAATCGTTTTCAAAGAATATTCCTGCTAAGTATTGGTAGAATATTCCTTCTCTAAATTGGAGCGGTGTGGTAGTTGCGAGAAGGGGGTGCCAGCTCAGGTGTCATCCACGTCACTTGACCATGGCTTAAAATTACGTGGTCCGTGACCAAAAGCTTAACAGTGCGACGTTAATACTAACGAACTCCAAAACATACAGTACAGTAATTATAATTATTTTTATGCTTAAAAATGCAATATCCACCTATTCAATTAAAATTACAGCGTTATAATTAATTACTAACCACAAACAAATTTTGAAAACTTGTCCAAATGATGTAGTGTGAAAGAAAAAGTTTATTTACTTTAAGTACCATAACCGATAAAAGCATTTATTGTGAAAAAAGATGAATTACTTAATTCCAAATGCGCATAATAAAATCATAAAAAAGGCATTCAAAAAAAGAGAGATTTATAACAACCTCTCCCTTCAAAACTTAGTTTTATTCTGAAATAAAAAAAATTAGGAATTATGCTGATCACAGGAATTAATTAGAAGCGAGCGCCATGCGTAGCCAAAACAAAAAGGGTTTCTGAATAAATAAAAATGAAAAAAAACGATAGGTTTGTGATTTTAAGGGTACCAAGTCTTCTTAAAAAGTAATTTGTCTAACTATTTAAAACAGCAGATTGCCCTGACACGCTCCAACTATTTACCATTTCAAATTAATATGAAACCAAACGGGAATTATAACATATTTTATTTATGCGTTGGGATTTTTCAAAACTTTTAAAATCTGAAATAAAGCTAGCAAAAAACACTAAGTGGGCTCAAAAAATTTCTTCCCCGATTTTTTACGATCACTCCAGTGTCAAAACACAGGGTTCCTTGCGATTCATAAAACTTCCTGTCAATGTCCTGCTGTCTGTCTTCTACCTGTCCCTAATTATCTTTCAAGATGTTAAGCCTTTAAAGGGGGGGGGGATAATTTCAGAAATATACGGCTCAAACGCTTTTGAGAACCTTACATGAAGGCAAAAATATACGTGCGGTGCATTTTCGAAGCAGCTTTAGAATGCAGCAATTTTACGTGCGAAACGCTTGGAGGGTTAAAATTGTTTTTAAAGCTATTACAAATATCTATAATACTATCTGTCAGTACTTTTTTGTCTCTACTTAATATTTTATTTCTAGTTCCTCTAGTTTTTTTATTAGTTATTTTATTAATCTGATTACTGTAATAATAATCTTGAGAGATTTGTTTAATTGCATTTAGATTTTTTTTCATAGTATAATAGATTTAGTCTCCATAAAGATAATCTGCATTATAATTTTTAATATTGTAATATTCCCACCACAATTTTTCTTTAATATTAGGAACAACTTTGATAATATTGTGTGAAACATGTTCAAAACATTGTGTAGTAAAGTGCCGTGTTTCTATTTTATTTGAAGTTTTAATACTATTGAAGTATTTAGTATCTGATCTATGTCGCTTAATTATAATATTAATTTTATTAGATGTCTCTCCTATATATTTAAATTAGCATTTATTACATGTCAATAAGTAAATAAAGTTATATATCTTACAGAAGGTAAATTTGGAATCCTCTTTGATTTGATCATTATGGATCCTTTTACAAGTTTTACAACTTTTGTCGCCACATCTTTTGTAAAAAGAAACTTTATTATTGCTAAATTTACTATTTTTGAAGCTTATCTTAGTATCTATTACATTTGTAAGCATTAGAGTTATTTGAAACATTATTGCAAAGCAAAAAATCTTTTTTTTTTTAGAATTGTTTAAGCATTCCTTATTCCAGAATACTCTAGTATTATATGTATTAAAAAGTCTCGTTGAATCTCTACAATGAGACCTGCATTAAAAATTTTGTCACTATCTACTGTGTTCATCGTTTCTGTAGTATATAATATTAAAAAAACTAGCCTTACAGATTATAAAATACTACCAATTATTATTATAAGAATTGCTAAAAATTTAAACTAACTAACTATTAGTCATATATATACTAACATTCTTACTTCCAAATAGCTTCACGACAAGAATAAACGCATGCTGTAGAAGAAGGCTTTATCGAATTTAAATCAGAAACATATGTATAATGTAAACGGGACACCACCACACCGGTATTTGGAAGGGAGAAAAATTACCCCAGGCGATGGATGGAAATAACGTGGCCACTTAGATCTCTAAACATAACATCATTGGAGTTCTTTTAGTAGGGACACGTGGAAAATATTTTTTATAAGTTTCTAATTTGTAACATTGATGAATGTGCTTAATTCATGGAAGTCACATGATAAAAACAATTACGTGTTCTCCAATAAAATCAGAACAAGCTAACATTAGACTTGTAGTTCTGCTTGTTAAAAAAATTTAGGTACAATTTCAAATAAGTCAATTGCGTTAAGATTTTTAAGTTTTAAAATGCCTCAAAATTAAATGATACATATAGAATTCGTGTACTTTTAAGTGGAGTGCAATTTTTTACCTATAAATGTAATTATTGTTGACAAACATTAACTTTTTAAAATAAAGTTTCTGCATAGTGCTAACGTTGGCAACATCAAAATGCATGAATTATTTAGCTGGAAAGCGTGTTGGCATTTATAGTGTGACTATGACATCAAATGAGTTTATGAGCTGATTGGCCAGAAACACGTGATTGTCTTTATCATGTGATTTTGACATCACTTAAATTGAAAAATGTAAATTGAAAAATCGAGTTAGATCGGCCATTCAGGATGGTAGTTCTGAAATACTTCATTGGCCATTGCTAGAAATGTGGTCTGGTCTCGATATTTTACTAGCAACTATTAGTGCGCACATCGAAATCATGCTATAAAAGATATAAAAAAAGTATTATTTTAGTTAACATAAAACACAAAAGTGGATATATTTGTTTGTTTACTTGTGAGTGTAGTCATACTTAACGAACGTCCGGTATATAAATAGATAATTATATACAATGCAAAAAAAATGTGTTAAGTTAGATTTTAACTCCTTAAACTTCAGTCTATTTCGTATTATAATTTATCTCGCATAAAACAAACCTGAGGCTTTAATATGAGATAGCAATCTTCTACTGATTCTTAATATTTTCTCTGCAATCACATTAATCCATTACGAGGAGAAACAAGACTGGGGCAGTACAGGAATGCTTTAGTGATACCTTCTTCGATTACATTACCACAAGGAATTTCCCGCAGCTAGGGAATTGCAAGAACTTGTGCGATGTGTAATCTGATCAGAAAAAAGGGATAATAAGTATTAATGATGCTGGTTGTGCTACAGGATATTTTGTATGTTTTCTTTTACCTGTATTATTAGTTTCGCGTTTTTATGAAAATTGAGCTCAATAACAAAATTCTATTTTCACATTATTTGTGGATTTTTTCTTCTCTTTTCTAGACTGCCATAATGAATACATTAAAATGGTATTTGAAAGAACTAAATTTGTATCTCTCTGTTATTTTTCTGGTACATTTAAGAATACTTTTGGTGGCATGCATAATATCCTTCCTTTAGTTTTCCTAATATTACTTCACATAATATTACTATATCCCATATATTCCATAATATTACTTCCATTAGTTTTTTAGAAAACAATGGAAACAAACACTGAAGTATATGCTTTGAATTCATCAATAAGTGACATGCACAAGTAAAACAATAGTTTTTACCTGAAAATTGCTGCCGAAAATAAAACATTACAAATAGGACTGTAATTTAATGCATTTTGTTATAAAATACGGTTTTATACATATTCTTTGACAAAAAGGAAAATTAAGGCAATCACATATGGGCTTTTGTTTAAAATTTGATAAGTACTTTATATTAAACTAAATTGCTTGATGTTCTCTATTTTATCTAGACTTAAAATTGTTGGGCTTAGTATCTTAACAGAACAACTTCAAGAAAGGAACAAATTGTTGTAGAGATATAGTTAAAGATAAGAATACCCATACAACGGAAAAAATAACGTAATATAAATGCAGATGAACATGTATATAAATGTTTGCAATGAGATTAAAAGTTTTATAAATTCTTGAAGAAAACGAAATACTGTTGCAAAACTTCCATTTGAACCAAGAAAAACTGTTATATATTATCAGATTTTATTACATTATGAATAAGAAAATTCATGTTTTGCTTATATTTGCCTCTAAGATATTTCATCCCAATTATATGTTTCATAATATAAACTGTTGCTTTGTGGACATCAATAACAGAAAAGAAACTATACATACGAGAATAACTTCAAAAAGAGCTTGAAAATGCTTGAGGAAATGAAATTGTATTTGTCATTCCCCAAAAATGCGTGAGAGACAACATAATGAATTTGGGATTTGTAAATCCGTTTAGTGAAATCAGATTGCATGTTCTTTTATAAAATTTAGCATTTCCGAATGTTAGGTATGAAATGAATTACTATTTATTCCCTACAGGTTTGTGTGTTTCGTATATATATTATAGTATTAATATAGATATCTTGTTGTCCTCTTTATTCAAAGAACATCTGTGCGCATAATATCTGATAATAAATAAATAATTTGCTATTGATATAGTATATAAATGTCATTTGCTTTCATTGAACAGTTATAAAGGAATCAGGACAATTGTTAAAGTTCAATATAATTATTTGAATCTCCATGGGTATGTAAAGTAATAAAAGTATGTAGCAACGCTTTTGGAAGAGTACTTTTAATATGTTTTTAGCATCAACTATTCATTTTGTTTTTCTTAATAAGTTATTCTATCGAAAGCAATTCTATATTGAGATAAGGAAATATACATATTAAATATAAATTTATTTATTGCAAAATATATTTAACATTAACTTGTTATAGTGATACAAGCATACTGCATATTGATATATTATTTAGACATTAATTATAACCGTATTTTCTTCGCTTCCACATTTTTTTCCCTTTGTAAGCTCATCATTATAAAATTATATTATCGGTATTTATTGTAATTGTGTATTCTATGCCGTATATTAAATTATCCTTGAGGCCCATCTTGTTTCATCATTTTTGTACCATCGTGCAATAATGATCAGACATAAGTGCCAATAACTCTTTATCATCATCATTTTAATTATACTCTTAAGTAATTTCATACAGAATTTCCCTTGAGTATTTTTAAAAATCTACACAGCTCTTTTAGTTCATTAACTTTTGAATACCAATGTTTATATTTCTTTAACAGGAACTAATTTTACAATATTTTTGAATACTTCTTGATTTAAATAGTATCTACTTCTTTTGTGGAAGCCTTTGAATCAAAACACTTAAATAAGCATTATTTATATTACCGTGCTAATTAACAAGTATATTAATTAATATTCAGTACAATTATTGTGTTGTTTTCAAAAGTATTTCTAAGAACTCTTCGTTGACAAAAAACTTTCTACCTTGACAAGTAATATAATGACAGTTTTCAACCTATGACATCACATTTTTCAGCTAATTAAAATTACTTTCGAGTATAAATATTTACAGTTCTTAGAAAAGCTTTTTTCTTCAGTCATTTGAATTGCATTTCAGTCTTCTAAATAGTAAATGAGGCGAAGATATATGAATATAAATTAAGAAAATAATAATTTTTTTTCTAAAGAAAACGCTGATGAATTGCTACGAATGAAAGAATGATTAAAATATATTAGTTTTTTTAAACATGTTTAACATATTCATTGCCAGAACAAAAACAATTATCTAAAAAACGGAACATGAAATTGCAATGAATCTGTTAATTTTAAAAAATATCACAGAAACTTTTAAATACCTTATTTAAACACTTTATTTTTATTTTTTTATGCAGGTTTCATATGTATTGTAAAATTTCTTAATCAGGACATTTTAATGTCATGATAATAAGTAAATGAGTAATTTTTTTACCTAAAATTTATCTTTAAAAAAACGTTCGCTTACGAGTAACGTATATTAATCTATAATAGAATTAAAATACTCAAGATAAATTCGAATTTATGTAAAAGACAATATAAGGTTAAAAAACTTAATGGGTTTCAAGGGATTATAAATTATTGAGAAGCGCTGTATAAAAAAATGTGAATATGAACACTTATAAAATATGAAATATATACATACATATAGTGATTTAATACAAAAATATCATCCATTAGGTAAAATCATGAAATAATTGCACAAATATATTAATTAAGTTACTAATCAAAATTAAAATATTAAACTTAGTAACTTTCAATTTATATATAAAGCTTGGATGCTCTATATACAGTGTAAATTGTTATTTACAGCATAATGCACACAATTTTACAGCTATCAAGCTTCAGAAATATTAATAAAACAAATAAAGCCTAGTACCTTTGAAAGTTTAATAGGATAAACATGTTCATTATTTTTTTGCATTTACTCAAAATAATAATTATTTTATCTAGCATAAATAAGTGATTAAACTGTACAAAAATGGAAAGTCATGTTTAAAAGTTAAATACTTTATTATTAACATAGAAATTAGTAGAATCCGAAGAATACCTTTTGAAATTTCCTACGTAATGTGTTACAAAATCTTGTCTAAGAAGGCTTGAAATTGAGCACAATTAGTTTTATAATAGTCGTTAGAAAAAGATTTGAAAAAGCGGATTAAAACTCCTTCAATTTCCTACCGATAGAGAAGTTATGGTTACATGTCATTACTAAAAATGCCCTATTAATGTAGGAAAGAGATTTTATCTGATGAGAACACTCATTCACGCAGGTAAAAATAGATTTCTAAAACTTCTGAATGCAATTACTTGTGTAAAAGGCTAAAAAGGCTGCCTTAAAGAAACGTTACTTATAAACTTGAAAAAAAACCTTTTATGAAAATAATTTTATTTAAATAGAGTAAATAATACATTAACACTATTAATAAATTATGAAGTTAAAATTAAGCATATATATACGTTCATGGAACACACAAAATTGTACTTTAAGGCTGCTTTCTCCATATGTACGAGAGCGTAAACTTGACGCGAAGCACATTTTAGGACAGAAAAACTACCTCAATTTTTATAAAAATTCGTGACATTGTAACTGATGCATTTGTTTATAATATAGTATTTTTAAAATTTCAAATTATTTCAAAAATAACTAGGTTTTCTTTTTAACGTGTAAAAGGATAGCAAAATTAGCATTAAAGTATAGGAAAAAAATGCAAAACACACATTTTATAAAAGAAAAAATGTGTTAACTCTGATAAGAATGAGTAGCTTGATAAAATAAGTGATTATCTTAAAGATATTGAAGCCAGAATATAATATTAAAGTTGGAGTCCTTTTATACGTGATAAAATATTCGGAATTTGCTCCCTATTCTTTAACATTAGCCGACGGCTGCCTTAACACTTTAGGAAAGGTCTCAACCAATTGAGAGATTGGTTGATTTAGAGGTATGTAATGAAAAACAGGTTGTTATCTCTCTTAAAAATATTTTTAAATAATATAATTTAAGTGGAGATTGGAACAAATCTCAAGCAAAACCAAATTTTCAATGGAAAATCAATGTTTGTTTGTTGTTCTATTAAAGTTAACTGTAAACAAGTATCAATTGTATCGTATAATAAACAACTATACGCACAGATATAAAATAAAAATTCAATGGAGAAATAAAACAGCTTCCCCTGTCTATGATTTATTTCTGGGTTTTCTTGAATATATGAAAATCGGATACACACACAAGTTTTAAATATACTTAAGCATTAAAATATAATAGTCACTCTCTAAACATGAACACTTGATACATTTTTCTGTTACTTTCTCCAATTTGAACATAATAAACATTTCAGAGTATTTCTAAACAATTACATGGAATAAAAAAATTCGAAACTTTATAGACTTATTTTACTAATCTTATTCATTTTTTAACCTTGCAATTTCAACAAATGTAGGAAAATTTAGAATCATATGCGATATCTATGTTCTATTAAAGAAACTTTTTAAAAAAGTGATTTATTTATCTGTATTTTCAATCAGCAGAATAATGCACACAAATGCGGAAACTCAGCAGGCCTTTACATACGCTGAAGTACATCTGAGATCATTTCCTTTAAGCCCATCTGATTGATCACCAAATGTATTATGAGAAAATTCCGGTGCTCTTCTGTTCTTATGCATAGATGAGATCTCTGAACCAAGGCCAAGGTTTAAGTCAATCCATTTATCGGAGGTTTGACCAAAAGGAATTGTCTGCTCAAATGAGTGGGATTACGCAACTTACTAACCTTGGTTCCTTGCCAGTTCAGATAAGAGCACTGACATTTTTCGTCAGAAATATCTGATAAGAATAAAGCTTTCACTCCACAATTGATAAGAAGCTTTCACAAGGCAATGCGGGAGCTGAATGATTAGAAATGTTAACAGGTTTTTCTTTTTTTTTTTGTTGTCCTTAAAGAAAAATACACCGTTAGTTCTGTTAACGGATTGCATCTATGTTAATACAAAGTAATTTTATCTTTGTCGTATTTCTTTAAGTAAGTATTTGGAAACTTGAAAGTGAAAATGCCTTTGTTTGTGAAACTTTCCTTTCTTTCAGAAATTAGATTTGTATAAATACAAGGATTTAACTAAACAAATTACGAATTACGATACAGAGATCTAGCCTTCTGTTACAAAACAGCTGAAGGAACTTCGAATTTTGAGTTTGAAGAATATATTTATATTTAATTTCAAACAACATTTTATATGTTAATGTTAGGTATTTTTCTATCTACTTATTAAAGCATTAGCTAAATTAGGATAATTTTTGCTATGAAGGAAGGGAACAAAAACTATGCGAGGCTATGTTAGAATATAAGTATAAATATTTACTCGAGCAAGTAACTATTAAACTACTTAATCAGAATATATATTTACATGGTTCAATATAACACAGCTTTATTACCTGTGAGATAGAAGTATAATGGTTTTTTATAATATAATGAATAGTATGATCAATGTATTTAGAATTTATATCGGTATGATATATATATATATATATATATATATATATATATATATATATATATATATATATATATATATATATATATATATATAATAATTTGTAATTTAGAATATTATATATATAAATATTCTAAATTACAAATTATTATTGCAGTCCAATTTGTTGGAAAATATGACTTTCAGTAATAGTTTTACAATAATACTATTTTAAAAGTTCATCTATAATGTTGTCTACAATATGGAATTCCGTAAAATCCAATTAAAATCGTTTAAGATGTTTTCTTACAAAATGTAACATCAATGAAATAGTTATATATAGCTTTAACGTTATTCCTGACTATACATTACACAAAGATATGATTTCTAACCTTTCAGTATTTTTAAATGTGATTACATTTTTATTTAAATTAATTTCTTCCAGCTAAATTTAGTATAATTAATTAGAAATGTTATACATCAAGAAATGTACACATAAATTAATCAAAATAATATGTAATAATATCGAATTACTAATAAAGTCACGGATTCTTTAGAAACCACAAAACATTATTAAACTGGTTTAGTACATAAGTTTTTATGAAGGGAACATTTATAAAAGTTAAAAATAAGAAATCATTTACAGCTAAAAATCAAATATTTATACAGTTACTATTTAATCTGATTCAGTTTCAACAATTATTATTTCTTTTCTAGCATCTCGTTATGAAAAGTTTCAGTCCTCATCTTTTAGAATGTGATTTATTATAATTTTTTTTTTCAAAATAATACTACATGAAAGTATTAAAGGGAGGTATTTAAATGTGTCAACTGGGTTAATCAACTATAATTTTTGAACTAGAAACAAAAATTCTTATTTTCAAAGCACTCACTGCCTACTCTTTAACATAAGTTTGAAAATTGTCATCATTTAAATAAATTTGTTTCCAATTTACTAAAAAAATTGTATGTATGTTAATAATCAATCCGTTTATACACCTATTTCTTTGAAATTAAAAGAAAAGTTGACGCGGAAATAAATTTATCAGATTTTGAATGCTTATAGTAATATAAAGATGATGTAGATAATTATAAAAAATGGTAATAATATCAAGATTTGTTAAAGTAAACATTTTGCTAAAATTGTAATATTTTCAATTTCATAATTAGGAAAAAAATGTGTATTTAAATAATTAAAAAGTACATTCGCAAATTGTCAGCTAAGATTAATATTCGCACATGAATTTGTGCACTGGCGTGAAAAAGTTACGTAACCAATGCATATTCTTAGGAGTTTCCAAACTGGACCATTTTCAAAACAAATTAGTAAACGTGACTAAGAAAAGATGTTTTAGTTACTTGATCAAATTTGATCATTTTCTTTTATTTTATGCAAATTAAGACTACAGATGAGACATGCACTTTAAATACTAATCTATGCTGGTCAACGTTTTATTATATTTGTGAATGCTTCCGAATATTTTTGAAAGTTTGGGGATATTAGGGATAGACAAACCCCAAGCGGATGCACCAAAATGACTTCAATGTGTCACGAGAATATAGTTTTCCTGATTATGAAAACAGTTGCAGGAGATTAGTATAATATCTGAAAGACTGAACGCTATCCCGCATCCTGATGATGGCTACTTGGATTTAACTGTAATTCATTAAAAGGGTGATGAAAGCTTTCATAATTCGCACACTCTGTTGTGTGGTACCTCAGTTTTCAAATGTCTTAGTCACCGAAAGCTTAATGAGGCAGAGCTAAATACCAGGAAAGCAACGGTTTGCCACCCTTTCCCTCCTGGATACCTCATTTGACATTGAAGGAAAATATCATTGATCGTTGGAGCAATTAGACTGTCTTTTCTTCATAGATAAGTGGAAATTCAGTCTAAACAGTAGGTTTCGACACATTTACATGTGTAGATAACCAGGGATGTAGTACCCCCAGCATCATGAATGTGGAACACTATGGAAATGGAGGTCTATGGTTTGGCCGGCCATGGATGGTTCACCGGATGGCAGCACCAAGCTACATGTCCTTCAAGAAGACATCTTGACTGTTTTGAAGTACATGTATGATATTTTACATCCCTGTGTGAATGTTTGCTTCCATTTTTATGGATAAAACTAGTGCAAGGTATATTTTTGCTCCAGATTTGAATTGGTCGAGGGTTACCTGTAGAATGAAGATATTCAGAGGAGAGATTGTCAGATGGTTCTTCAGATCTTAATCACCTGTTTGGAACGATTTAAGTAGATTAATTGCACCCCATCATATAACTCTCTCAAACAATCCCAAAGCTAAGAAGTTCCTTGGTAACAGCGTGAGATGTTTCATCCCAAGGCGTCATGTTCGGTCTCGAAAACAGCATTAGCATTAGCTAATTCCCTGTAAAATATGATTATGAATAAAAATGACTGACTCAAAGAGATCATCTAACGTATCTTTGGTGAAAAATAGAAAACTAGATTTAAAAAGATTTCCAAATTAAAAATAGTAAAAACATTATACACCAGAGGATAAATTTTAGAATGGAATTGTTAAACGGACTCCTAATTTATGGTTAGAGATTTATTTGTACATATGCTAAGTCACAGTCTTGGAATTTGTCAAATGAATATATGTAACATTTTGCAATTACTCTGCAACAAAATATTTTTGTTCTGTGAGCTACAATCATTTTGATTGGGCTTATTTATATATACTTTTTGAAAATATAAAAATTAAAGAACATTGGCTAGTTATTTAATTAAACATTTAACAGTAGTTTAGTATTTTAAAGTTTGTACGGCAATCAAATGAACAGAGTACTAGATATTCAGAGAGAATACTAGACTTATCATTTTAAAATTTGGAAATCATTCCATAATCATCCTACCTCGTATATCTGGAAACAATTCTGTGAAGTAATAAAGGTTATTAATTGTTATTCTGGAATTTGATTCAAAATCGCCCTTTAATGTAATATGAAAAACAAGATTGCAATTAGAGTAAATTCATATAATGATCTTCCACCTTATAATAGATTAAAACTATGAGGCTCATTGCCAATTACTTAAGAACCACTTCGAAAAATATGTCAATTACCATTAGTTACGTTTATTCATATAGATAAACGTTTTATTCATATAGATTACGTTTATTCATATATTAAAAAATGTGAACACATTCATTAAATTAAAATAAAATAGTAAGCCTAAAGATCCGAATATGTTTAAAACAATTCTACATAAATATAAAGAGTTGTAACTAGACACCTATTTAGAGTTGCAGAACAACTTCGATAAGGATTATGTGGTAATAATCCATTTATAACGAGTCTCTGGAGAAAAGGTATTATGTTATTTTATTGATTTTAATGAAAGTTTCAGGGATGATTTAACTATATTATCATTATACACTAAGGCATGGTAAAAGAAAAAATAATTATTTTTTTTTTAAAAATGCGGTTTTTTTCACGTGTTTTTTCTCATTAAACTTTTAAAACTTTCATGACACTGAAATAATGACTTCAGAGACACTGTAAAAATGGAATAAATCCTTATTTGATGAAATGCTGCTCCAAGAAAACTTTTTTGTAATTTAATAAAAAGTGACATCTACCCTGTTGTGAAATCCCTTATCTTATTTTTTTGTGAATTAAAACAAAAACAATATACATGTGCTTAAAAACAAATTCAAAATAATAAATTAAAGAAAATGTATCAAAAAGGGGTTTAAGTGTGAATTTAGTTTTATTGAAATGTATATTTATACATAAGAACTTTAAATTTTCATTTCGTCATCTCTCGAGTTTTGTTTTTGAACAAGATAAAAATATCGTAAGGTATTAAAAAATATTTCGCAATGACTTTTTTAAAATGAATAATGAAGGAGAAGAAAAAAATAATATGTATTTAAATTAATATATTCTCTCTCCGTACTTTTGCTTAAAGAGAGAAACAGGGACCAAATACTTGCCCTCTATTGTCCAAGAAATTGACCACCACGATAGCGCAGGCTTGATGGTATGGACATCAGATTGAATTTATTGTGAGGCACAGTGATGAAGTCGTGGTGCCCTATTTTTCCTTTTCAGTGGTGCAGTGGACCTTGATTCTATTTTAAGGTATCCGTACACCTTCAGAACGTCATTTTCGTCAAATTTTTCGATTTTTTTAATTTAAATGTTACTTGAAAATACGAACTGTTTTCTTTAAAATGGTGTTTAAATTTTGTTTCTATCTTATTTAGAACTTAAGTTATGGGGATCTGAGTTTCATTCGATAGCAACTTTTTGAACCCGGAAGTACAAGTCTGCATTGCGAAGTAGAAAAAATGTTTGTTGACATTTTTATTTTTCAAAGTATCGTTTAAATATGCAATAGTAAGAAATTTAAACTTTTTAAAATATGAATTTGAGTTTTCAGAATTATCAAGAATATAATTGGCAACAGGTTTTTATTTATATTTTTATCTAGAATCTGGCAAGAAAATAGAGTGTTTTACTGTTTGTTTACATTTGCTTATGATTGCGTAGCTCTTTATAAGCTTTTGTTTAATCCTTTTTTATAGCAGAAAATTTTAATTTTTGTCATTTAAAATGGGTAATGCTAAACGTAGAGTTAGTGCAAAGAGAAAACGCCAATTTGTAGGTAATGGATCTACCATTAAACATTCAAAAAATAGCAGCGCAACATCTACCAACGCCAGTTCAAAAATTTAAATACCTATTGCCTTTGATGAAGAAATAGCAGAATATCAACGTAAACCACTTACTGGTAACAGAATAATTGATATGGAAGTCCTTTTAAATTTGTTTTTACAACTTTGCTGCCCAAGATGTTTCGAAGAAGGTATCCTGCTTTCTGAGGATTCTACATATGGTTTGTGCTCAAATTTTGTTATCAGGTGTAAACATTGTGACTTTTACTCAGGGTTTTCTAGTTCAAAGAAAACTTTAAACTGTCCTGAAGTAAATACAAGATTTGTGTATGGTATGAGACAAATTGGGAAATGTTTTTTCAGTTGGGTTTAATTTATGTGGTACGTTAAATTTATCCAGGCTCAGTAAAACTGAGTACACTATCATGACAATAAACTCATGTTAGTGAACTATCAATGCAAAAAGCAGCTTCTGAACTGTTAGTGCTACATCCTACTAAAAATAAAATTGTTGAATGTGGCATTTCAGTTGATGGAACGTGGCAGCGTAGAGGTTACTCTTCCATGAATGGGTGTGTCGCAGCTTTGTCAGTTGACACTGGTAAAGTAGTAGACATGGAAATATAATGTCGTCATATTGTCCCACCTGCAGAAAGATTTCTAAAATGCCTAGAAGCATTGAGTCGGAAACTTTTGCAGCAGATCACGTGTGCCATAGCAATTTTCAAGGTTCTGCGTTAAAAATGGAAGCTGTTGGTGCTACGAGAATCTTCCAAAGTTCTATTGTCAAACGAGGCCTTAAATATGCACATTATTATGGTGATGACTCTAAGGGCTTTATCAGTGTCAAAGTTACTTATGGGAAGGATAGCGTCTCAAAATATGAATGCATTGGTCATGTTCAAAATAGAGTAGGTGCGAGATTGCGCAAACTAAAGTCTAAAAATAAAAATCTGTCTGGTAAAGGCAAACTCACCGACTCTTTTATTGACCGATTGCAAAACTATTATGGGATTGCTGTTCGTAGCAATGTTGGATACCTATCCGGTCTTCAGCAAAATGTTATTGCGGCTTTGTTTCATTGCTCATCAAGTGTCGAGAAACCGATGCATGGGCAGTGTCCCATCGGAAAAGATAGTTGGTGCTACTACCAGCGAGCACTGTCTTGTGGCAAAAAGCCAAACGAAAAATATAAAGGATTATCAAATGAAGTACTAAACACGATTAAGCCTACATATTTAGAGTTGTGTACCAAAGAACTGCTTACTAAATGCCTGCATGGCAAAACACAAAATTCAAACGAGTGTTTAAATGGCGTTATATGGCAGAGAGTACACAAGGAAGTTTTCATGTGCCTCAAAATTTTAAAATCTGGTGCATTGGATGCTGTGATCCAATTTAGTGATGGATACAAGAGTTGTGTTGAATTTTTAAAAACTTAATATATATAACTCCTGGTTATTTTACTTTAACAGTATACAAACATCTTGACATCAGTAGAATTAACGACGCAGAACGACATTCAACACCAAATGTAAAGCAGCGTAGAAAACTTTTAAGAGCTACAAGGAAAAAAATCAATGTTTTAGAGAGTAAAGAAGGTGTTATTTATAAATCAGGAGCATTTTATGTATATCAAATTGTGTTTAATATTAACATTTGCAGTTCAAAGTTTATTTCTGATTTATCTCAAAATGAATTTGTTTAACGTATTGACATCTGACAACGTAAATATCAGAAAAAGTTGTGAACCAAATTAGTTCAAATTTTATAAATATATTTGTTTTATAGATTTAAAGAACCCCTACTACTTTCATAATTATATAGTTGATATGTTTTTAGTAACTAAGGTATATATCATGCTCGTAATATTTTTTAATGATTTTTCAATGTTCTTTTACTCGAAACTTGATAAAAATTGTAATAAATTGATTATCATCAGGAAAATAGTACCAGCCCTAAAAAATGTTATAATGATCATCATCAAATTTACAGAAAAGGGATATTTTTGTTTACATGTGAGTTATGTGCGTTATTCTAATAATCAATTTAATTACTATTTACACTATGCTTTACTCCCTAAAATTTTTTATGTACTACAAGTAACATATTAAATGTATTTTGCAAAGTTTTAAGTTATATTTCATCAGTAAAAAATATTTTAATAGCAAATATTACAGTTTTTAAAAAAATTTTCTTCGAAGGTGTACGGATACCTTAATGGATGACAACTTGAAGCACATAGAACTCAGATGGTCGATGCATTTCTTGAAAATGAGGATATTCGCTGAATGAATTGACCAGTTGTATCTCCATACCTCATCCGTATAAAGCAGGGATGGTGAACCAGTGGCACGTGACAATATTTTTAAGGCACGCCAGCGATCAAAATGGTGTATGCATTTTATTTCAAAATATCTAAGTTCAAATATTACGAACAAACGAGATGGATCCATCGTGGGATGGGGAGCACACTCGTTTGCTACTGCATTGTCTTACTTACGCCCTGGACTACACTTGTTTATGATGCAAAATTTGTCTACGCATAGCATAGTCAATTTCGATGAAACAACTGTATTTTTAAGTTTGTATTATATTTACGATTCAACATGGCTAGTTCAGCTAAATAACAAAAAGTGGAAGATTGTAAGTGTAGCAGAGAATTTTGAATCTAGAAATATGGCATTATTAGTAAAAGCGACAAAAGCGGTGTGTGTTTTACGTTCTGGAACAACGACATGCTTAACATCGTCTGTAAAACGGCACAAATCAAAATTCTCATGTCAAAAAAGTGAACCACAGCAAAAATAATTAATCGCTTAAAAACCATTTGGCAGATGGCTCCAATTCAGCATGCATACTACTAAAAGTAACATTTACCTATCCTAATATAAGTGATTTGTCATCAACAATCTGCAACAACAGAAGTCAAACTAATTTTATTTTGATTTGAATTATCCGTATAACTAAAACTTTGCAACTATGCTGGGCCAAAGGTATTTTTTCGTAGCAAGTAAAATAGTTTGAGTTTTTTTTTGTTAGGGTTTAGTTTTATTATTTTCCAATCACAAGTCAAAATTGTTTCACTGCACGTCTATACCTCATTAAACAATTCTTGAGAAAAAAAAATGGCACGGTGATCCAGAAAGGTTCGCCACCTCTGGTATAGAGCATGACTGGGACGCTCTGGAGATGAAAAAAACAGCTCGCAATATTTCTCTATGAACATCTAACGCTAGCAAGCATTGTTTTTCTGAACGAGTGGGACAAAAGAAACTCATAAAATCCATAATTTTTGGTATAAAATCATGGTCTGAGGCCTGTTTATATGAACGGGAGGACTATACTCCCTATTAATAATTTTTTATTATATTCTGCAACTGTTGATTCATACGTTCCGACTTCAATGAGTGTTACTTACGATCATGCGTGTGAATTTTTTTCTACTGAATGGTTATTTTTTTGCATTATATAAGCCCTACATACATACCAAATTTCTTTCAAATATGTTCAGTTGTTTTAGAAATAATCGACGGAATCTAAAAATTCTTCTTAATTTGAACACTGGTGTATTTTTCTTGTCCTTAATAACGCTATACATGTGATTCTGTATACAGTATACTTATATTTTCTTTATTTTTTCGCTGAGTGTTACTGTTGTTCTTTGGGAAATTGCTTCCACTCAGGTATCTCTGGACAGCACATTTATTTATATACAAATACAAAAAACGATCACAGATACTGCACACAGCAAACAAGACTGACCCAAAAGCACACAGCACCAGGTCAGCTAGTGAACCCCGTGGATGGAATGCGAGAGAATAAAGCGGGAAAACCACGCGTGGGTGGGTCACACAGTTATTCTTCCGCCAAAAAAATATTTCACTTTCTTCACCGCAACATACCCCTTTTGCGAGTGATACATTTTTTCAAACAATTCTAATATTATAAACACATACACAATACACATAAAATACAACAATAAATACAGTGACATAATATCAAGAGAGTAATGAATTTTTTTGCATTGTATACTCTAACTTTTTGACATCCATGGCTTTCGTAAGAAAATCTGCAATTAAAAATTCTGTTTGGATATATTCTAATTTAATTATAGCATCTTCGATTAAATCCTTTATAAAAGGAAAACGTTAGTTCATATGCCTTGATTTATATGAAGAACGGATAAACTTTATCTATTGAACTGCTGCTTGACTATTTGAATTTAAAGTTACATCATTATTTATAAATTGTTCACATTTTAATTCAGTTAACAAATTTACAGACTAAACTATATCTTTACAAATTTCAGAAATATAAAATAACTCGGTTTCACATGTTGATAAACTCTTTTGTTTACGACATTTCCATAAAATTAATGAATTACCAACTAAAACTGCACCTCCAGAAAAATATTTTCCGTTTTCTGCATTTCCCCAACTATCATCTGAACTAGCATTTAAAATACCAAATTCTTTTCATAAAACAATTTTTTATCTTTTGAGCCCATCTAAAGTCTTAACACTCTTTTGGCCAAATTGTAATGTCTCTTCTCTGGATTATGATTAAATTTGGATAAATAAGACGTTACAAAGGAAATATCAGGCCGAATTATGTTAGCTAAATATAAAAGTTCTCCAGTTAATTCCTGATACCTAGTAATATCAGTAAATTCATTTGTAGAGGGAAAATTTTTACCTTCCTCCATCACAATTGAAGTTTTGACACTTTTAAAATTTTCTAACTTATGTTTGACTAATAATGAATTAATTTAGTCAAACTGGGATAAACAAATACCATTTTCACATTTTTCAATTTCCATGCCTAAAAACTTATTAGTTTTGCTTTCAACCACATCAAATACATTTTAATCTTATACTAACAATATCTTCATACATTTTATCATTGTTACAAAAAATAGCTAAATCATCTACATACATATATAATATAAAAACGCTTCGATTATCAGTTTTAAAAAAAACACAATTATCAGAAACTAACTTTTAAACCAAAATTTTCTAATTCACATTTTTTATAATATATCAGTTACTACCAGATTGTGCCAAAATAACCACAAATACTCTTTTTCAATTTACAAACTTTGTCATCTCCAATTAATTTCTCATAACCATGAGGAGGTATAACACATTCAAATTCTCCTCTAAATCACCATATAATTTTGCAGTTTTTACATCAAAGAAATTAACATTTAGTTTTAATTTAGCTGCAAGTGTAATTGACAATCGAAAAGAGATTCACTACTTACAACTGTTGAATACGAATCTGAATAATCTATGCTTTTAATTTGATTAAAAATAGCTGATACAAGCCTTCCTTTGTATTTTATAACTTCTCCAGCATCATCTTGTTTTAAACTCCTTTAGGTTTTATTAGATTTGATTTTTACGGCTTTTGTCCGATTTATAAAATTTATGTTTATCTAACGAATGCAATTCATTCTTCATTGCCAATTTCCAATTTTTCCAATTAGCACTATTTTTTGCCTAAACAAAACGTTTAGTACATTATTCGTTAAATGAATTGACATCTGATTAGATTTCAGTCTTTCCGATCATCTAACAGGGATTTGATTTTGTACATCCTTCAATTCAGGTACCGGTAGTTGGATTTTGCCTGTCTGAGGCGATGACGTGATCTGAAGGGGAATTGTGTGTGAGTTACCATTCTCAATTGCTAAAGGCTCATTATTTATTTCAAAATTGGACGATACTCCATTCTCTGTATTCTGGTTAATTTCACTTCTTTCGGGAGGGACTTAAAAAAACGAGTCAATATTCCACATGTTTCATTTTCAATTTCACCTAAATAATTACGACTTTTTAAAGATTCATTGAATTTAAACGATCTCTCCTCAATTGCTTTTTGATTTTTCATATTATAAATTCGATATTCTCTCATTTCTCTAGCATATCCCAGCATAATTCCACGTAATACCTGAAACTTCAAATTTATTTTTCAATACTTCTGGACGGTGAAAATAGGGCCGCACTTCCATATATTTTGAGATAATTTAATTTCGGTTAATTTCCTGTCCAAATTTCTAATGGGATTTTTTCTTTCTCTTTTCGAGGTGTAACATTAGATACCTGAGTATTACAATGAATAGCTTCAGCCCAAAACTTTAAAGGAAGCTTACTTTGATATAATAAAGATCTAGCTCTTTCTAGAAGAACACGGTTTGCTATTTCTGCCTTACCATTTGATTCCCTATTGTATGTAATAGTTTTTTCAAGAAGTATTCCTGATTTAGCCGGGAAAGTATGTAGTCGTTCATTTACAAATTCTAACCCATTATCATTTCTCATCTTTTTAATCCTTTTACCAGTTAAATTTTCATATTTAGCTTTAAACTGAGAAAATATTTCAAACCCTTCATATTTATTTTTTAAGAAATAAATAAATCACATGCCAGGAAAATCATCTACAATTACCATAAAATATTTTGCACCACCATATGATTCGATATTAATTCAATGCTTCTCAAACTTTCAATATTAGCGACCCAATATTCAATCATCTTTTTCATCGCCCCCCTATACAATAACAATGTATTGAATTCTATAAAACTATACTTTGACACTACATATACAATACGAATTTATTTTCTTATGTGCCACCGACGTAAGTAAGCGTCTCGCTCAGTCAAAACATTAACTTTCTGGACGTATATATACGTCTTTCTGAAGTACGATCTTTTCTGCACACTGCTATCTATGCAATTATTCCGAAGGTTATGGAATGTAATAAAAGGACCTAGACAGTGTTTGCGAAAGATTTACTTATTTCAGTGGATTTGCTTATTTATTCTTCTATCCTCCCGCCTCCCCCAAAAAAACATCAAATTACGCACAACTACGTGGTAAACGGTGGCATTGGAGAGAGAATCGCGTAACTTGTAATCGGAAGTAAAGGAATTAATTATAATCCGTACAGATTATCAGGATAAGTTATAATACAAGCCCATGGGGTCACTGGTAATTATCCACTGGTTTTTAACTTAGTATTGTTAAGTTAATAACAAAATACATTGCACAGTACTGATACATTTAGAAGTGTATTATATCTGTGTAAATATGTATTTTATATTTTATTATATCAAAAAGCATTTTGTTTTTTTTTACTTTCAGTAAATTAATAATTTTTGAATTATCTTTTGTTTTCGACTTTTCAATAGGTTCGCGCCTCCCTAATATAGTTATCACGCCTCCAAGGGGGGTGCGCCCCACAGTTTGAGAAACTCTGTATTAATTGGTCCACTCAGGTCGGCATGGAGCAACTAAAGAATTTGTCAGCTTTGACTTATATCTATACTATGATGAGTTTTTCTGTTTACTTTACTTATATCACAATTGCATTATCAATATGTTAATATAATCTTTCATTTTAAGCATATATTTACAATTTAAATGACATAAACTGTTATACGAAATTTCATAATTATTAGTAAATTGGTCAGAAATATAACACTCAGAATTATACATAGGTTCTAATTTAATTTCTAGTCTACCATTATTTTTATATGATTTAGTTATTAACGTATTATTTTATCATATACCAATACACAGTAATTTTCTGATTTAATCCTACAGACTTTATTCATTAAACATGCTACAGACAGTAAATTACATATTAATTGACATCAGTAATTGTTAGATTAATAAAATTACAATGTTTTGTACTTACAGATTTAGCTGAAACCTTTCCAGTTCTTCGGCTCACCATTGTAGAATTTTTATCGGCTAAATAAATGTCCATAACTTCTGGCCTCATATTTTTGAGCCACACAGATTCTTTAGCCATACGACAGAATGCACCACTATGAAGTATCCATGTATTGTCACAAAGTTTTTCTTCTCAATGGGAAGCTGTAAATACGTGTCCATTTCTAGACGAATTGTTTCTTTCGGTTATATTCCTTTGGCTTGTACTTGGAGAGTTCTTCTTTTATAGTAACAATAATTTGCCAGGTGATTTGATTTTCGGGAAATATAGCAAAGTGGTTTTTTTTTGGTTTTTCATTGTTTCTCCTGGAATAAAATGCTTCAGCATTAATCCAATCTATACGAGTTTTAATTGGTAAGTTGAAAGTTGTTTCTTCTTCCCTTAGCATTTGAAGAATTTCCTCCATAGTCTTTTCCCTCTGGGTCTTCAAAATCTCTTGCACTTTGGAGAATTTTCCTCTCAATCTTCTAACGGTATGGTAGACGAATTCCCTCGGTGTAAAGTCCAATCCTAGGAAGTAACACTTAGTCGATATACCCAGTGCTCACTGCAATATAATCAGCTACAATTTCGCCTTTTTTCATGAGAATGTTCTTGAGTTCATTGACCACGTCGATTTTTCGGTCTTCGCCTCGGTCGATGTAAGTCGCTCTAATTTTATCCCACAGCACTTAGGCGTTGTCTTCCGCTGCAAACTGCACCGCCTCTTCATCAGCGAGCGTCAGCTTTATATACGACACAGTGTCTAAATTTTTTAACTGTCACTCGATCTCCAGGTTTTTTGTTCATGATTAGAGAGTCTAATTTCATTAAGCTAAGGGCAGCTTTCATCTGAAGCTCCCATATAAAATAGTTTGTTCTGTTTAAATCGGGAATTTTTTTTTCCATTATAGGTAAAAAGGTTTAAAAAAATCACAAAGCTAACTAATACATTACACAGATGAACTACGCTCTGGTACCACTTGTTGTTCTTTGTGAAATTACTTCTCTGGACAGCGCACATTTATTTATATGCAAAAACGAAAAACGATCACGGATACTGCACACAGCAAACAAGGCTGACCCAAAAGCACACATCACCAGCTAGTGAAACTCGTGGAAGGAATGCGTGGGAGTGAAGCGGAAAAATAACGTGTGGGCGGGTCACGCAGTTATCCTTCCACCAGAAAATTAGTTCAATCGCTTCACGCCAATCGTTACCCAAATGAATATCACGCCTATCCAGAGCTTACCTGTATTCTTGTTCTTTATCTAGCTTCATATTCTCCGTTCGATTTCCTATAGTAAATACTCGAGAGAAGGAATTTGATTGATTCTATTGTTAGTAAGCTATACAGTGGTGACTGTTGACGTATGGGAAGACACTGAGACTTGTTGGAACTTGATGTCATTCTCAAGTAAATCATGAATAACTTATGTATTTTAGTCATTATTTCGGAATTAACCTTTCCCATTAAAATGCATAGCTTTCCTAGACCTAAGTAATCACACACCTATAAATAATGTTAGAGTTTTAAACATTAATGAATGTTCAATCGTTTCTAACTATGCCTTGTTCACCTTAACAAACACGGATTAGGGTATAAATTACATCATTTTAATACATTGCTGATAACTAGGTAAAATATTGCATGGACATGTTTTTTTAAAATTCTGCTTAGGATATATAAATAAATTAAAATTTTAGAGGACTATTTGAAAAAATAATCAAGAATTAATATTTTGTCTATATAAGTTAGAAAAAAAATGTAACTGAAATAATAATCTAGCTTATCTTGTTTTAATTTAGACATTATACTCATGATATTAGTTCATGATTTAGTTCAATACTTTTATGCACGCATACTACATGTTCAATTTCTGTTGCAGAGTTTTTAAGTATTTTGATTTGTTTTAGTTATTTTCCAAGTGATATTTTTAGATGGAAGTAAATTTACTATAAAAAATCAAAGAATTCATTATGCTAATGACTAATAATAATTCTTCCTTTCAGTTATGCAAGTGCATTATTTTAATACATCATTTGGATTAAAGATTTAAATTGCATTGTTTACATTTACTTTATTTTTTTTTAATTTCGTCTATGTAAAAAATACTGCTCGGTTACTTAAAAGACAATTCCCAAGTAAATATGATGATTTATAAATACACTGCTGGACAATTGCTAAGGACAGATCACAAATTGCTATGTAGCATAACATTACGCGAGACATGAGGCCTAGTAGGATAAAATATAGTTGCCACACTGTTCAGACATTAGAATAAAGAATATTTATTGTTCTGGAAAGAACAAAAGCTGTGAAACATCTGAAAGAAAAAAATGTTCATTTGATCTGCGTACGGAGAAATGGAACAATGCATCTAAAAGTCAGCAGGCACCTTAAAGAAAGGTAACAGTACGGGATATGTCCACCGTGGAGTGTGATGCAACATTCCACATGTCGTACCATACTTTGCACAACATTATCCAGCAGCTGTTGAGGCAATTTATCCCATTCCTCTGTCAGTGCACGGATGAGGGTGTTCTTGTTTTGTCGGAGGATAGTTTCGACCAGCAACTTGCCTCCCAAAGCATCCCACACATTTTCAATGGAGTTTAGAACTGGAGAACGCGCTGGCCATACGAGACGTTGAATACCCTCGCTGTCTAGACAATCCTGAACAGCGAGTGTTCGATAACATGTTGCGTTGTCGTCCATAAAAACAAATTTATCACCGACAGCACCACGGAAAAGACGAACATGAGGAAGCAGAACTTCATCAATGTATCGTTGGCCCGTCATAGTCCCATTCGCAACCACATGCAGACGCGTGCGGCCATTGATCATGATGCCGGCCTACACCATGATACTGCATGTCGGATATCGGTCCTTTTCCTGGATATTTTCTGGATGATTAGCAGTACCACTCTCGTGCCAGATCAGTTGGCGTCTACAATCCGATGACAGACTGAACCTACTCTCATCTGAGAATAGTACGCATGCCCAGTCCTGTTCAGTCCAATTGTGATGCTCAAGACACCATTGCAAACGGGCAGTACGGTGCTGTCTGGTCAATGGGACACGCACAACAGGTCTGTGTGCGTATAGTCCTCCTCCCCTCAAACGTCTGGCAACAGTTTTTTGGGAGATCTGCTTTCCTGAGGCAGCAAGAAATTGATTTGCCACCTTCTGATCTGTGGTGCGCCTATTCCTTTTTGCTGATAGGACGATATATCTGTCTTCTGCAGGCGTCGTACTTCTAACACGACCTCCCCCGTGCCGTCTACTACACATTCCAGTAGTTTTAAATGACTTCCACGGCCGTGAAACAACGCTGTGAGCGATGTCGAACTCCCTGGCAACATCTGTTATTTTTCGCCCTTTTTCGATCTTTCCAATAATTCGGCCACGCATAAAATCATCTGTGTGATGTCGGGAAGATATGCCAAAAATTTTAAGTTCGTCTATCAAATCTTTCCTGTAAAACTTTGACTTGAAACAAGAACTGTCCACACGCGTCAAAACCTTTAACCCTCTAACTGGATACCTTCCTCCTGAAAAGTTATTCCGAAAGCGTTTAACTCTTATTTTGCGATTCCCTTCAAAAATGCAACATACTTCTTTCCCTTCCCTCTTTTAGAAATTGGGAGGTCGAACGGGGACAATTTTACGACCCAGTTCGGTCCCTTTGAAAAGTAAGAACCAAGAGATCAATCGTTTACAGCTAGCTGTTAAGTTGTCTTGGGCAATCTTCTTTGAAAGCGTAGTGGAATAGGGTATTTCTTTCTCCTATGTGTTCAGTCACAGTAAAATTAAAAACGAAATGAATGGTAAAAAAAGAGGAAAAAATGAAATAAATAGTATGTCAGAAGTTGAAAAATAATTATATTTTCTTCAAAGAAAATTTATTTTACTGTAATTTTTTAAAAATTAAAAAAATATATATATTTTTTCTGGTATTGCGATTTGAACCAGAAAAAAGCATCCTGTATTCATTTTTGAATATGAGAGTAAGAAAACGCGCTCACTTTCGTGTTTTTTAAAAAAGTCATGAGGTAAAAAGAGCAAAGGCCCTATCTCTTTTTTAAACAATAACACAATAAATATTACATACGATGATTTTATTAATGAAATAAAACTGATCTTTATTCAGTTATATTTTTAATTTAAAATAGCATAAAAAACGATTTCAATACTTTTAATTTGTTTTAATTAAAATCATATAAAAGATATTTTTATGTTAACTGAATATTTTTTGGAAAAAATTTAAATTTTCCTTCCTAGTGTTCTCTTTTTCGAAATTTTTGTATTAAATAAAAATTCCTTTTCTACATCGGAATTTGTGAAAAACATAACACACATTCAGTCAATAATTTTTAATTTTAATGGGGGATATACTTCTTCAAATGCGCATGACAGTACTTCTAACCATTTTCTACTCAAGTTAAATTTCTTATCTTTCTGTTTCTTTTATTACAAGGAAAAATGTCACACATCGATAACTACATTTTCTCACAATTCAGTCATTACAAATTCTATTGTGAGAAAAGTTCTCCCTAATTAATTTTGTCTTTCAAAACAGTACTCTTAAAACAGTTTTGTTCAGTGAAGTTAACCGACAGTTCCACAATGTATTCATACCAAATTTAAAAAACAAATTTAACACTTGAAAATGTATCCTGTATTAAGTTTTTCAGTATACACAAATATTTCCAGCTGTAGGAAAGATATTTTATGAGATGCGGTGTGCGGTTGTGAAAGAATGTTTTCGTACGTGTAGACTATTTTTGAAAATTTAAATATCACTGAAGCTGATCATATAACTGCAAATGAGCCTTATTTTAGTGTGTGCTGGTATAAAAGTAAAACACTTTACACTATTAAACAGCCTATGGGTTTATACTCATCATCAAACTATTCGCAAATTGGCTTACAACTTCTATTCAAATTGTAAAGAAACTGAAATATAAATATATCTTACTGCAGTGAAAAATATTCATAATATGTAAATATCCCATTCCTCCACTTATTTCAGTACATTTTTAAAACTGTAGCTGAATGCAATTTTTTATATTTATAAACGAGGCATAAAAGCTCACACAGTCGTAAAAATGTCTTTATCATTCTTAAATACACTACTATAAAAAGTATATGGATTGTAAGATTAGTCATAAAATCCTAAAAGCTTTTAGAGGAGCTAAAATCATGTAATTTTGGATTGATAAAATGTTTAATATAATACACAAATATACATGTTATTAAGCAAATACATTTGAAAAATCAAACTTCCTTCTGAAATAAAAGTAATTGAAAGAAAAATGTTTAATTGCAAATGATTTAAATACATGTTTATCTAAGGGGTATCCCCAAAATGAGGTAATCCTCAAACTTGACTCAAACTCAGAAGCACAACAATCCATGAGGGCCAGGAACTACTATGCCCATCCCAATATACGTGACCATTGGGCGCTGAGGTGCATGAACAGATGTCCCGATTTGGTGGTCTGTCTGAAGAGAGACCTTCAGTGTTTAAGACCCGAAGCAAGCTTGGTACTCATTTATCGACCCAATGTAGCGGGGATGAAAGGCAGAGTTGACGTTGCGCAGCCCGTTAATAGAAACCCAGACCTGTGGTGTGGAAGCACTATACACTACCACTCAATCCTATTCGGTGAAAATTAAAATTTAATGTTAGAATCTTATATAAATCCCTAATGAATGAGGGACTGCAAACTTTTTTTTTCATGTAAACTGTTTAGACGGAAATGGTTAATTATGAACATTTCACAAGTTTAATAAATTAAAATTAACCTTATAGTTAACATAAATTTTTAAGGGTGCAAAAGGTGTATTTCGGCTGCACGAATTAGTATTAAAAGGAATACGGTTACGAAAAAGTAGTACAAATCTATCTAAAGTAGGGTTGGTTACCTTAGATATTGTCAAACACAACAATGTATTGGAAGCCAATTCCACAATTCGTTGTTATAAAAATGTATGGAAAATTACAAGATTTTTTTTTGCATTTGTAATTTTTATATATATAATTTTTCCTGGGAGCTTTAAAAGCTAGAGCGGCATCCATCAAAACCGCGGTTCTCTCTCTGTTTTTCCAGATCGCCCCTGACTAAGCCGGTTTTGCCATAGTAAGTATAAAATGCCGGATTTTGTTTGTCAAGATCATTTTATAGCAGACTGCTTTTTCCATGTATTTTAGATGGTCGTTTTATGTTTTCTACATCAATATCTTAATGTCTGAATTTAAAATTACATAACTTTCTTGACATTCGCATCAAAGACCATGATAATTTTTATTAGTATATGAATGTGTCATCAAACGATTACATGACTAATATTAAAACATTATTTTAACCATTTAATTAATAATAAGTATAACATAACGCACACAAATTTTCTAAACTTTAAAATAAATATTTCGAAAACTACTTCAGATATACTCAAAATTTTTTATTCCTACGCTTTAGCTTGTCAGTTTTGCTTCGATGTAAGAATTTATTGTAATTGTATATTCATCAAATTTTTTAGTATATTTTTTGCTCTTAGCATGCGGTTTTCAACTGAATTGTATGAAATCTTTGAAAAAATTAAATGAATTATTGAATATTAACGTCGCACTGTTCAGCTACACGAGGGCTGGCGACGGACCACGTAATTTTTTGAACCATGGTCAAGTGACGTGGACGACACCTGAGCTGGCACCCCTCTCCTAACTACCACACCACACCAACGGGAGAACGTTTCAGCTCTCGACAGATTTAACGCATCGCTGCCCCACACGGCGGGTCTTTAGTGGTACTGGGCTCGAACTCGTGACAAAGCAAGCCACGTTCCGATACCTATACCACTCGGCTACCGCGTCCGAAATATATTAAAAATAAAAAAGAAGCTATATAATAAAATTTGAAATTTTTTATTATACTCAAACAATTGCTAAAACTTATGGTAAATAATTTTTAACTGCGCGATGCATTTTTTTTTGAAATTTCAAATGGAATTTCTAACATAAAATTCTAGCTTTATAAGGTCGAGATTTCAAAAATATCCAGATTTTAATTACTTATTCAGAGTTAGCCTTTAAAAAGATAAATGTTGAGGTATTTTGCATAAATAGATATTTTTTGAACAATATATAATTCGGAATGTTTTTCAATAGCTGAATTTAAAATTGATTTTTATGTTTATTTATATGCATAAATGTCTACTGTAAATGTTTCCGTATATTTTTGATTACCATTTATTCAAACATTCAAGTTATAAAGAAATGTGTGAAAATCTTCATTCATGTTGTCTTTGATGTAAACTGAAGTTCAAGCACTTAAAATTCAAATATAATTCGGTGTATTTTAACAATATATAACCAGGCACACACACACACACACTGTAATTAAACTTCCCTGAACACTTAGGATTTGAAATCTAAAGAAAAATACTAATAAATCTTAATTAGTTTTTTTTTCGTTATTATTTTTATCAAAGTGTAAGAAAATGTTTCAAATGATTTGATGAAAATTAAATTTATTCATTTTTAGTGGTTGGAAAATTGAAAAGGTTCCAAATTTTAAAGAGTTTGGTGTTTTATTAATTTTTCGGTATCTTATAAAAAAATAATCATGTTTCAAAAACTGAAAACTTTGATTAAAATAAGAAAAATGTAGCGAAAGAATATACTTAAAATAGATAATTTGTCTAACTATATAAAATAGCAGATTGCACTGACACGCCCCCAACTTGTTACAGTTTCAAAATTAATATGAAACCAAAAGGGAATTGTAACATATTTTACTTATGCGTTGGGACTTTACAAAACTTTAAAAAAACGAGGTAACAAATTAACACTTCCTGGGGTCTAAAGAAATTTCCCCTCGATTTTTTACGATTGCCCCAGGGTCAAAACACGGTACACCTCCTGCGAGCCATAAAACTCCTGCTGTGTTGCTTCCTCCGTCCCTCATTGTCTTTCAAGTTGTGAAACCTCAAAAAGGGGAAATGATTTCAGAAAAGTGCGGCTAATCCTCTTTTGAAAACGTTACTTGAAGGCAGAAAAATCCGTGCAGTCCATTTTCGAAGCATCTTTACACTGACGGAATTTTTCGTGCTACCCGGTTAGAGGGTTAAAGCTCTTATGAACGCTATCACGTGATCATCAGACGTGGAAAACAAATTTGCATACTCATGCTTCTTCTTACTAATATCCCGCACTTATTCTAATTTTCCACATTTTGCTTCCTTTAATTTTGTGGTTGGTATGGATGATAGTGTTATCCGTCCTTAGCAATTGTCCAGCAGTGTATGTGTAAGCTACGAGAGTACTACTATTTCTACACTCTCTTATAATTTAACTTTCAAGAAAAATAAAGTAAATTTAGAATATTTTCTTCGAAGTAATTCTTTTTTTTAATAAAATATAACCTCCTGAAATAATCTTATAAAATAACTCAACATTTTTAATTTAGTTTGGTATAATATGAGCAAATTAAAAATCTTACAGTTCTAGTTAATTATATGCAATGTTATGTGTGTCCGTGCCTAAATGGACTTTTTTATTAAATAAAATGATACCTCAAAGTTTGAAAATATTTTGATGGATTAAATCCTTACTTAAAATAAAGAAATCACGCAATGGTATCATAATGCTTGAAAGAAATAAGTTTCTAACCTCTAACGCACAATTATAAAATAAATATTCAAACAATAATATAAAAAGTGTTCATTTTTTAATTTCAGAAGAGTTACAAATTTATTTTTTTTCAGAAATAAACAAGTGAATATAAAGTGTCGTAAATAAAAAAATGCATACATATAAATTCTAAAAACAAACAGGCATCATAAAAATAATTTTAAACAGTTATCTGCACTATGTTTTACTCTAGTTTGTTTTTATCTATCCAATTTTTTTTAAATCAAAATAATCCAAACACATTTGTAAAGGCAAAATTGCCGAAGAAATAATGAGGTATACCTTGCTGTATTTTTAACTAAGGCATTCTTTTCTTTTAAACATTCCTAAATCAAGGTTTTCAACAAATTTCTTTTAATGACAAAACATATTTTACAGTGTTAAATAATTTTCCCATAATATTTAATATGATTGAAATCAGTTAATTGATTATAACAACAAATACATTTCTAGAAATAACCTTGTGATTCAGCATAGAAATAGTTAACTTTGGGTTACCATGAATAGTTAGTTGAAAATTCAGCGCATATTCACTGACGATTCGAACAGTGCTTTGCAGCTAGAAAATCCAATTCCAGGGCAAAAGTTCCACTTCATCTTGATTCTGTCAAATCTATTTAACTCTACAAGCTTCTGGAATACTGATTCAAGCACACGGATCTTCTATCGCTATTCCGGAAAGGACATGCAATTTATACAAAGAATATAGGGTGGTCAAATTGAGGGTTGATTCGATGTTTCAGTCAGAGCTGTTCTAAAAGTAAAAGGGGTTGCAAGGAACTCTGTGATAGAAACAAATCACAAAAGAAAGGAAAAAATATAACTCAATTTTCTGTGTAAAACAATATACTGAATGGAAGCAAAAGTAACATAGGAGTAAAATATAATATACAGCTTGAGAAGAATTATGTACTCAAAGTTACCACTCCTGACAGTAATAACAAAGTTAAGAAACAAGAGCCTCGAGTTGATCTGAGTCTAAACAACAAATGCAAGTATATAAGTACCGCACACTTTAAAATTTTGTAGAATAACCGAATATTCTTACGATATCTCGCAGGAGTATTCTTCGAAATCCCCACTCTTCCAAGATATATGGCAATGCGGGTTCTATGATGAGTATTTTAAAGGGAAACTCGAACAGTTTCATTGGAGAAGTTGGGTTTTCAGCTGACGGCGTTTTCAGTGAATTGCGAGGATTGTCATTTTTGTCCCGAAAAAATAGTTAATGTCAAAAATTAAGTGTCTTATTTTTGTGTGTAAATTAAAAAAAAATGTCCACAGATTTTTTTTTTTTCAAAATACGTAAAATTTTATGATGTTTAATGCTATAAATTGTCAGAATATTTTTTTGAAAAAATCCCTTGATTAAAGAATGTATTAGAGTGTAATTATTAATTATGCAAAGCTATAAGCTGCTAAATCCTTTAGTTAAGGAACAAATGTCACTTAAATGGTGAAATGTTAGTTTTGAGAAAAATGGATTTTAGTGGGTGTGGCGGGAGGACTCTGACAAGTTGTAAAACATTTCAAAAATTATTAAAATTACTCCTACTGCACGGAGAATGATAATTTTTGCACCATTAGAAGCGGAAAAATTCGTATTTTATGAAACTGGGAAAAGTGAAAAATGTGTCTCGGGGTCGAAATTCATGAACCTACCGCCTTACTTCACCTTTCTTCAGTTAACTGCAGTTTCATAACACGAGCATTACTTCATCTGTGTCTTTAAGCTACACTCAAACCACGATTCATACGTTACAATTTTTTAACAGTATAAAATAACCCTTAACACAACATTAAACTGTAAATGTCCCTATCGAGTTTTAATAAAAACAAATCTCTAAATAGAGCATCAACTCTTCGAACTTTATCGAAGGTATTTATTGCATCCTCTAACACAAAATGCAATTACAGTCGAACCTCTATATAACGAACCTCTATATTGCGAGTTTTTCTATACAGCGAACTTTTTCCTGGAACCTTTCACGTTTCACGATTTTCTTCGTAAAATAACCTCTCTGTAGTGAAGTGTATTTTCTATATAATGAACTTTTTCTTTTGTGATTCAGTTTTTGTTCTCCCTTTTTTTAAAGTATTTCTAAAAAAATTTCAAGTTATTCTCTCTTGAAGCCATTTGATGGTGGTCATAAATTTTGAACTGGTTTTATTAGATCCAAACTCACCGAGAGCATGAGATTTCTGGTCGTTTCATCCAAGAAATGCAACCTTCAACCCCGATCATCACTAGAAAAATCCTGGATATCCTGTTTCAACCTGAGTGGAGTTGTCCCGTTTCCCCGAGTTCTAATTATAAAATAATGTATGTTCAATATTACTTGCATGCTTTAAATTAGAAAATGTCCTTATAACTCATTAATATTATTATAAAATTATTTTCATAATACTGAAAATACAGTGAATTCTACATCATTTTTTTCCTTGTTTTCCTTGCAGTTTTTCTTTATTTATTTTTTGATGGGTAAGATATATAAAAAACATATATATTAAATTTTAAAAACAATGTGTGAATAATTACTTTATTATGTAGGGTTTATGAATTTAAAATTTGTTTTATGACGTTCATAAAGTGTATCAAAAAATGAACCTCTATATAACAAATTTTCCATATTAAGAACTATTTTCCGGTATTTACAGACTTCGTTATATGGAGGTCCGACTGTATATAGAACGAAATGATGTGTTCAAATTGGAGTACACAAACACAAAGAAAAAGTGATTAAGAAATTCGCGT
The DNA here is from genome assembly GCA_019973935.1 of Trichonephila clavipes. Lineage (NCBI taxonomy): Eukaryota > Metazoa > Arthropoda > Arachnida > Araneae > Nephilidae > Trichonephila > Trichonephila clavipes. Next base: position 163,600 of record BMAU01005520.1, read on the forward strand.
ATACCCGGCATCTCCAGAACACAAGGTAAATTAGTCATGGATGGTCATTAGCCCTTCACTTGTGTAGGGCCACAAACCGATTTAACTGTAAAAATTATAAATTAAAATTGGGGGGGGGCATTCGTGCTCTGGATTAAAGTATTAATGTGGGGAAGCATGGTGGTGAAAAATGCTATGTCAAAGTCATGTAAGTGAAGACGCGGCGAGTGGCCAGCCCTCTCATGAGGTTGGTGGAACCTGACTCTCATGGTTTTTTCCTCTCCATTGGAGTGGAACGAATCTAAAAAAAATCGTAATGTTCCATGAGTGGTTCTCAAGGCTATAGCCAACGACAGGTATACATATTGAATTACAACCTGTCTCAGGCTCTGAAAGCTTTACTTCCTTCCCTTCGAGGAAGACAAGGCAACGATAAAAAATCCGGTAAAAAGATTTGGGTGCAGGCATTTATGTGTATTTAAATTAATCCTTTTTGATATAGAAAATTACTCATAAAATATTGTTGTTACTTAGAAAACTTCAAACAAAGTACATTAGGATTGCAAAATGTTTCATTAACCCGAGCTCACTCCCGCCTGTTTTTGCTACCGTCGTTGCTCGCAGGGTGTAGAGAGTACCGCAGACTTTTAAGGTATCCGACTACGTTTCGGAACCTTGAGTTTGTAAAAAACATAAATGAATATTTTTCATGATATTTAGTGTCACTTAAATTCGAATATATGCACAAAATTGGTTTAAGGACACTTTGACAAAAAAAATTGCTTAAATATAATATTTTGGCAAAAAATTAACTTAAAATAATGTTTATTCCAAATGTTCTCCTTTTGGGAAAAATGATTCTATTATAATAATATTTGGCCTGCATATAACTGAGACATCTCTACAGAGGCTCAACAAGAATTTTTGAAATATATAACTTAGAAGTGGGTTTATCCATGTTTTACGACAACACATGGGGGCAATTTTAAGTAAAAAACGCCGGTGATTATTTCTGAAAATTAACTCTGTGTTAATGTGAAATTTTCTAAATTCTAGTTGAGCCTCCGTAGCAAGGTCTGGGCTATATACAGGCAAAATATTATTTTAATAGATCTTTTTTTCACAAAAGGAGAACCTTTGGAAAAAAAGAGTATTCTAAGTTAATTTTTTGCAAAATATTATATTTGAATAATTTTTTTTTTGTCAAAATATTCTTAAAACAAATTTATGCATGTATTCTAATCTTTACTAAATTTCGTGAAAATTATCCATTTATGCACTTTTTTAAAATCACGGTTCCGAACGTAGTTTGATACCTTAACACGAGTATTTAATTATGGAAAAAAATCAATCAATAATGATACATACTTATAAAGTATACCATGTTTTTTGTATTATACTAATGAAATTATTAAATTTATTGCATACAAATGAGACAAACATTAATCTAAACTAAACTTACAAAATTTTTACTTTAAAATACATTATTTTATATTTTTTTTTTATAAAGCACAAGTAAAACGTGTATACCAGTAATAAACTTACTTTGTAGTTAATGTTAAGTATAGTAGAAAAAAGAAAACAAATATTTTGAATATTTTCCAAACATTCAGAGCAGGCTGGTTGTGTCTCGACATACGGTTCTTTTTTTAGAGTGCAAAACGTTTCTGAGTCACACAAAGCAATTAGTTTTAAACTATATTTTCCAGGTTTTTGTGGCATGTTTTGTAGGACAGAACACCGCCATTTAAATTTTAATAAATGTTCATATAGATGAACATATTCACTTACAGGATAATATTTTGAGCAATTTTCATTAATTTTTGAAAAAACAATACTTCGAATTTGAGTAAAATTTAACATGAAATATGTATTGAAAAAAAACATGTACAAGGAAAGAGTAAAACTTACCATGTCTTAGATGCTTCGAGGACGAAAATGTAACGCAAAAGCTCGCGAGGTGTTCAAGGCAACCTAGATAAACTTTTGAAGGTCGTTATGTTTCAGTCGTCCAAGCGAGAGTGATAACCTCAGACCTGAAGATTCAAAATGTGAAGTTACAATAAACACCGTGGAATTCTGGGAAGCTTTTCTTGTTATTGGGGTGTGGAGAAAAAACGCACGAGTGATCACAGGATAATAATTTTTCTTTAGTGTTTAATTTCATGCAGATAAGAGTTTTTATTTTTCAAGTTATAATATTGAAATAAATATTTTATAATGAGTTGTTTTGACATTTTTTGTAAGAGCTGATAATATTTGTTAAAACAATTTAAGAGTTTTCTATATATACGTTTCTAGAGAAGTGCGTGTATAAAATATTTTTAAAATTATAGGAAACATAAAATTTTCCATCATACAAAATCATACTCAGATATAACAAATGTATGGCAATTGAAAAATAAATTTTATTTTTGTTGTAAAAAATTTTCAATATATGAAAACAGTCTATTTTTTATTTCTAAGGGCAGATAATGAACAGTTATTAACAGAGTTCATCAATCTCTACCTAGTACATTCATTTAAATCTGTTATTTATTTTTAGTGTGGCGGCATATTGACTGAGATCAGTCACAGCAGATAATTTTGAAGTACAGTTTCCTCCCTAGATGGAAGCACATGAGCTCTGACGATGCGAACCTGTACTAGGATTTAACTTTGAATAGAGCACCCCCTAGCAATCTTTTACATACCGTATATTCATACGACATGACCGCAGTCGATTTTCTGGATCACGAAAATCCATCGACTTGGGCCGGGCTCGAACCCACAACCTTAGGTATAGAAGGCCAGCGCGAAACGAACCACGCCACCCAGCCGACTATATATGAAAAAAAGTAATTTTAAGGAAATGCTTTACACTTAAAGTATATTGTAATGTAGATATTTTTCGAATATGTTTCCATAGCTATTTTTCACGCTTTTAGTTGTTAATGAGAAAATTGATATTAACCTTGTTTTGTATTCTTATTATTAAGGAATTATTGATAGCAGTATCAAATACCATACTTAGTGATTAAGTGTTGCATGTTAATGACGAAATATACGTAATTATCGTTTTGATTGATAGATCAAAAATACGACTGCTGATTGATAACCCTTTTTAACGTCAGTTTTAGTTATCTTGGTAATGATGGGATGCTTAGTTAAATCCTTTTTAATAGCAATATCTTAATTAAACTGCTTAACCAGCTCTCTAATTCCAGTCAGACTATTTATATTACTATAAGTCATGTATTTTTCACTGAGACTAATCAATAGATCTGTTATAAGTAGATGGCAAATATTATCGTTTTGAAAATTAATCATGTTATAAATCAAGAATTCTTTAGACGTATTTTTTAAGTAATAACAAAAATATTTTTACTATCAATTTATTAGACTATTTGATAATAACTGTGTGTTTAGATTACACTTTAAGAGATGATTTTAAAAAAATGAAATTTTTAGAATAAAAATAGATAATTTTACTCCAAGCATTAAAATACATTTTCAAGTTAAGAGTACTTTGATAAACCATAGCTTCGAATATTAAGGTGCTTTAGAATTTGAAAACTACTTTTTTTCATCTTTTGTATTAAAAATTTTTTGATTGTATTTTCTTGTTAAAACAAGTATTATTTTTCACCAGACATAATGGAATTTGTATTACTTTACCTATGAAGAAATTGATTCCCATCAAAAGTAATGTGATAGACATGCAATATATAGTTTCATTAGAGTTGCGTTAGGAGAGAATGTCACGAATTTTAATTTAAAATAATCTAATACTTAACCAGAAAATTCTGGGACTTAGTGATTTTTTTTGCTACTACATTTAGCATGCTTCTACAAAATATTCCTTTACTGTTAGAATAATTAGAAAATGTTACACTTTTATTTCGTTTTCCTTTTACGAATAAATGTATAATTTGTATATTTTTTGTGCCAACGTTTTCAATTTACTGCATCGTGTGTGTTATAATTTAGTATTGAGTGTAATTGAATGTTTTGCCTTGTAGTCAGCATTTAGTTACAAATTATTTAGTGCAATAGAAATCCTTTAAACAAGAAGAAGTAAAAAAATACAACTACATATTTGTTTTCATTATTATTTAAAAAATTAAACAGTTTTATCTCTTAAATGTTCTTTCTGAAATTTAATAACTAGTTTTTATAGTTTTTTTTATCGAAATGCCTGAAAGTACACTTCAATATTGTTATTGTTACCTTCCCCTTCAAAATATATACCTTAATCCAATTATATAGTATAGCAGTGCTTCTCAAACTTTCTATATTCGTGACCCGATTTCAATCAGAATTTTCACCGCGCCCCCCTTCCCCATAAAATAACAATGTGTTGAATGTAGTAATAATGTATAATACTTTGACGCTATATATATATATATATATATATATATATATATATATATATATATATATATATATATATATATATATATATATATATATATATATATATATATATATATATATATATATATATAATATATATATAAAGCTACAATACGACACTAATTTTAAACCGTACAAAGTATTAAGATAAGTATTAAATTTGTGTAAGATAAACCCATTTAAAATCACTAGAAGTTATTAAACTTGTTCTTAACTAAATACATTACGCCGTACTGATACATTTATAGCTATACTATATCAGAGTAAATGTACATATTTATTATGTCAGAATACATTTTGTTTCCTCTTAGTAAATTGTTAATTTTGTAAATAATCTTTATTTTCGACTTTCTGATACGCTCGCCCCCCAAGGGGGCGCACCCCACACTTTGAGAAACACTGTAGTATAGAAATTTAAAACTTAATCCGTGTGTTCTCCATTAACCGTCAGAATTTCTTTTAAGTAATAATGCCTTATACTTTTTTGTATGTAGTTCTTTTATATTGTTTAGCCAATGTTATTAAGATATTATATATATTTAAGCAATATTCGAACCAAGTCATCAATAACGATTTTATGTTTTCATACCCATCTTTTATACAATAATGAAGCTAATTGAGATTGAGAATTAGTTGGGAAATTTTAAAAGTTAAAAAAAATTGAAATTTTAAATGAAATTATGCAGTTTAAAGTCAAACTAAAAGTAATATTTCCTACGTTTATCTACATTATGATTAATATAATCGCGTCTGCACAAGTAGTGAATGTCATGTTACGATTTCCCATAGTTGTTAAAAATAACGATATCCAAAAAATTGGACTGTTTTCTTTATGATATAAATTAATGGTATATTTCTCATAAATTAAAATATTTGTTTAAGTTTAATCTTTGTTAACTTGAGATATGATAAAGATACACAGCATGTGTATGTGTGGTCATTCAATGATATTCGTTTATTTCTTTAAAAATGATGATATTGCTGCAAATTTATCTTGTAAAATAAAATTATTAAGATTGATCCTTATTGAATTAAACTTAGCAACGTTAACATACAAATCGATATTACTGCTACATATATTTCCTCAGCTCATTAGTATAAATCATCGAAAAGACTTTTTGGAAAAAAAAAATTTCTACAAATATTTCTTTTAAAAAAAACTTGCAAGGTTTTCTTATTTTGACTTAATTAATTTTAATTACTCTGATATTCGGCGATGAAATATGCTCAAGACAAATTAAGATGTAAATGGTTTTCCTTCTTTAAATACACTATATTACAAACTCTCACATTGAGAAATATAATGATAGTAAATATCTCTAACAAAGAAGGAAAAAAAATAATCCATTAAGCTATGAATGGACTAGGTAATAAGTGCAAAAAATAACTAAAATTAATTTGCGAGCTAATGATTTAATCATAATACTGATTTGACATATTCCAATTTGAATCAGAAAAAAAAGGTTTCATAAGAGGAAATGCAATTTTTTGCTCTGATAAACTCATTTACCTCTATTAGCATCTCCTGTCTTTCTTCAATTTCTTCCATTCGGCAGTTTGGGAGATATGTCGTTCATTTATGATTTTCTTTGCTTGTATAAACTTATTTTCAGAAAGAAAACATAGATTTATATTGAGAAATGGGATCGACTGTTACATTTCTTTCTGGATGAAACCTTAAAACATATCCAATATTTTTTGTTTAAAACATAAAGTTATTAAATAGCTGAATGTTATCAAAAAGAATAAGAGATAACCATACTATCAAATCTACATCTGTTCTGAATTCACCCATGAACTTAACAAAACGTCATTTTCATAGTACTAACACAAAGCATTTTTAATTGCAATTTTCTATGAGAGCTCTTTTTTGTTTATGAGAAGCATTGTTGTGCTCTTGTTGTCCTGTCCTTCTCGAAGTGGAGAAATGAGAGTTTCTGGAGCTAGGTTGGACTTCTACATGATAGATTGCGACACCATCTATCTCCCCCTCTCCCATTTGGGCATGGAACTGGAGAGGAGGAATATATAATCCTGAATCTCCTGCTCAAGTGGTTTCTGCTGCGACCGCCCACAATACTTTCGGAACGGCTGATTTAGCGAGCACATGCTCTGTGTGAACTCGGAGGTTATTTGGTGGCATAGGGCATCGAACCCGAGCCTTCCTATCTGGAGACCGATGCTTTAACGGCTATTCGCGGCTCTATTAGAATGGCATATTTGTTATTAGAATATAAATTAAGCATCGTAAAAATTGGAATATTCATTATCGTCGAAAAATATCAAATGTAAAAATTACGCTGCAGAGTTTTTATGTATCTATTTCTCTAATCTGTATAATGAAAACCAATACTAAAATAATTAATACATTAAGAAAATGTAATATTCCATACATTAGAAATCCTAGTAGCAAAAACAAAGGCAATAAAGTCTTTTAATTTTAGCATTTTATGGCTTAAGACTAAGCTACATGACCCAAAATGCTCGAAATGTATTTTTAAAGAAGAAAACCATACACGAATTGATATTGTTTTACATGTTGTGGCAACATATCGGTGGCCTGAAAACTATTTATATCCGGAAAAGATATTTGTATCACTTTCTGCGATTCAACGATGGGAGTTAAATGCGAATTATAATATTTCAAAAATTTTGTTACTGATTGTCTCATTTTATTAATTTTTTAAATTATTATAATTTAACACTTTCTGTCGGTTTTCAAGTCCTTGTCAATATACAGGGTGATGCCGAATTCAACCGTCAAATTCAGAGTGGTGCTAGCCGGCAGCATGATGGCAGAAAATCAAAGTAGATGATGGGGTCATAAACCACGTTTCATCGGAGTAATTCGCAAAAAGAGTTAAGAAAGGGGGGGGTGATGTCGAGTGGAGTGAAAAATATAAGGAAAAATACATTTATGAGACAAAAATCACGTTCACAATTCGAACAATACATCACAGCTCGAGACCAGAAGTTCAGTGAAGAGAAATTGTCCAAGGAATTGTTAAAATTTGCGACCGCGTAGACCATAGCACAGCTGATACCGAAGGATGAAATATTGTCGGACGCTTTCAAACAAATCCGGTGTGTTGGCAATGTTAGCTAAATCGACGATGATCAGTGTCGTGAGATTCTTCATGGTAGGCACCAGCGTCTCAGATGTAAGTAATTTCAGGTGATCGTTGAAGAAGAAATACAATATATTAAAGTCCAGAGAGCGTGGAGGTCAACTAAAAAGTCTGTCTTGTCTAATTATCCTCTCGGGATATCTAGCACGTATGTGGTAGCGAACAGCAGTCGACAAAAAGTGCAGATACACCATTGTGCTTTTACCACACTTTCTTTTGCGCAATGAGAGGAAGACCGTGCAGCAACTACGGGTGGAAGAGTAATACGAAAACAAGGTATTTCCTGCCTTACAAACGTTAGGTCATTATATGTATGCCCCCAGATTTGTTTTTCTACTTCCCTCGACTAGCTTATTGTCCTTCCAATAGCTACTATAATCGCAATGATTTTTTCGTTCCCATGCTACTTATTATAACATATTTCAATTTGTAGTTCGAATTCGGCAACACTATATAAATATATAAATACAGTAAAATTTTTAAAAATAAAAGAACTTATATAGATGATAGAAATTAGTTTAAAAAACACCTTATATGGGTTAAAAAAACAGAACATCGATGTTTTTTTTGAAATTTTAAATTTGTCACTTGAATGATTACTTTATGATTATCGGAGATAGAAGTTGAAGTTTCCATATTTCATTTAATAAACTTGGTGTTGAAATGAAATTTTCAGCTCAAAAGTGGTGGCACAGTGAAATGCTGCAATTACTTATTAGTATATTACACAGACAACGTTCATAAATTTAAGTTTCAGTAAAGTGAGTATGCATAGCTTTTTATCTGATACTTTATCACTTTGTTGCCCTCCTTATGTTCCTCATGTGAAGAATCGGAGAAATCTCTTAATGTTCTAAGTATTACAAACATCGTACGAAAGCTTGCTGTTTCAAGCATTAATCAAACAGATAATTTTCGTACAGATAAAAAATATATCTTAATATGTTATTCCGATTCTATGTCATCTTACACAAGCTTATGATGTTTCAATAAATGGGATCATGAAAACGTGACTTTTAAGACGTACCCGATTATCTTGTGTACATAAATAAGCTTTTCTTAATATTACCATTGTTTTTAAAACAAAGGTGAACATTCATGTTACTACTTGCTTTTTCTGTATAATTTTAAAACTAAACTAACGGAATTCTAGAAAAAAATCTTACATATCAGTCAGAATTTTAATAACTGAAGATAAACTGATCGTATACTTTTTCTTAATATTCAAGAACTTTGAATTCATGGCAAAATATATTCATTTAAAAAATAAAAAAAAGCGCGTATGTATAAATTCTAAGTGAATTTAGAACGCAGTACAAATTAAATGTATTTCTAAAAAATGGTAATTTTAAAAGCTTAGTCTATATAAGCATGAAAAATTAATTTTTTATGAGCAAATTGTTTTAACGATTTCGAATAAAATCTTGAGATTAATAAATGAACAAAATATAATAAAAAAGTATTTACATTCCAAGAAATTAAAGAAATGAAAACAAATTAAATATATTAATTATTTTCATTTAAAATAACTAAAACGATTAACAAACAAAACATAATTTTACTAAATATGTGGGCGCATAATAAGAGAAGTAAAATAAATATTCTTGTTTGGGATTAAATTTTCTTTTTTAAAATTGTTGTGCAGTTGCCAAATTCAGTTTTTAAAATGTAATGAAATAAAAGTATTTATGATTCTTTGAGTTAATGAGTCGTTAAAAACGAAAATGTAAGCATATTTAATTTTGTTTCACAAAAAAAAAAGAATTATGTGCTACCTAAAACTTTTATACTTTATAATAATGAATTAAATTAAGTATGTTCAGTCGTAAGCAAGATGTTAAATAAATAATATAAGCTATATCCATACATATACATATGTATGTGTATGTAAATTCGTGCATATATATATATATACAGTATACATAAAGTAAAATAAAATAAAATTGAAAAGGTTATAAAAAACCTACAATGTCAAAAAAGAAAGAAATTGGAGTTCAAGAGACAACAAATCTATATACACAAAGAGTCTTTGGACCAAACTGGAGTTCTATTCTTTCTAAAGCTGTCACTAAATTAGGCCATCGATTTATGGTTAAACAATGCTTTATGGATCCACCTTCCCTTACATCAGGAATTCTCGACGTAATAGAAAAAAAAAAAAAGAAAAAATAGAGGCATGTTGAGAAGTGTTAAGCCTATTTATAACACATGTGGATGAAAAATTTGACAACAGAGTAAAATGAAAATAGAACATTAATGTATTTCTGAAAGATAGGCGTATTAAGAAAATTTTTTGTAGAAAAAATTAGGTTAAAAACTTACATGTAAAATTAACACCATAAAAATAGAATAGAATAGGAACCATCTATGCTGATATCCATCGCAAAATGGTGTTAAATTTGGAATAACAATACAAGAAGAAAAACCTTGGAGACGCCTAGGTAGTTATTTTGAAATTAAACTAAGCACAAAAAATATTATATATATATAAAATATATATATATATATATATATATATATATATATATATATATATATATATATATATATATATATATATATATATATACATATATATATATATATATATATATATATATGTATATATATATACTGCTATAAAATTAGGGGATCGACCAAATAAATGAAAAAAGAATCGTAGCATGATACTCTTGTATGGGCATAAAATGGAGAATACAGGTGTAACCAAACGCAATAGAGAAAAAAGAAGCAAAAGCAATTGTATAAAAGTTTAACTTTTTGGAATGCTGCAAAGCACATGAAATGATGCATCAACAATAATTTGGCTACATGTAAATGACAAAAACTGCTCGATTGGAGTGAGTGAGTAAATATTAACTTTACACTGTTTAGCTAATTGAGTGTTTTTGGTGACGGTCCTCGTTATTTTGAATCATGGTCAAATGACGGTAGCGACACCTGATCTGGCATCTCCCTCTCCTAATTGCCACACCAACAGAAGGATGTTTGAGCTCTCAACAGATTTTGCATGCATCGCGCCCCTTCACTGTGGATCTTCAGTGGTACTAGTCTTGAACTGATGACATGCATATACTAGTCTGATACCTTGATCACTAGGCTACCGTGGCTTTACTGCTTGCTTGGAAATGGTACAGAATATTTAATATCTTTTATGGTTTTCTGAACTGCTAAGAAGGTTATACACCTGTTTAGCATATCTGCAATGAGATTTTGGGGAATACCGTTCCACTTTTGGCAAAACGCAACCTCCATGTCTTGGAATGTTACAGCACGTGTCGAATGAAAGTGTCAAAAACAAGCTTGTTCTTATTAATATCAGGAGAGTATGACTACTCCATTCACTGTATTATTTCAGCTTCAAAAAAATCTTTACTTGACGAGCTGTTTGAGATTCTGCAATAAAAGGAATAAATCATCAATGGGTGTATCTTAGTATCTCGTCTGCATACCTTTCAGTCGTTAAATTGCTGTTCAGAGTAATAAGCATATCAATATATCCATTTATTCTAATCCGAATCCGTACCATCAAACCACATATTCTGCAATGCAATTTTTTCTGAACGAATATAGTTTTATTTCGAGTACCCCTTTTCTTGTCATACCAAACTGCGTTTGTTGTCCCACTCGAAACTGAATCGTAACTCCTCTGCAAACAACACTTGATTCCACTCGATTTGCTTCCAAACTGTATGTTCATCAGCCCATTTTCTACGAGCTTCACGGTGTCTTCTGGTCAACGGAATACATATAATTAGACTACGGTGGCAGTTCTCAAACTCTGGGGCACACCTCCCTAGGAGGATGTGATAATCCTACTTGGGTTGTGCGAGCTTATCAAAAAGTCTAAAATATAAATGGTTATTTAAAAAGTTATTAACTTACTGAAAGGAAGCAAACAAAATAAATTTTGACATAGTAAAAAAAAATAATATTAAAATGAATGCACATTTACACTAATGTAATGTACTTATAAATGAATCAGGACTGTAAAATGTATTAGATAACTGACTTACAATACTAAATTAAGAACACGTTTCATAATAGTTTTAAATATTATACGAAACACTTTTGTTTTAAGTGCAAAAAATCTCTCATCCATCCGTACTCAAAATTCACAGGTTGATTTATTACATAGCTGCCTTTTGATTTAGCCACTTGATGAAATACCTATGAAAATTTCTTCATTGACTATTGAGAGATATTCTATATCAATATACCTGAGTACTTGGTACCTTTCTTACGTAAAAATTATTTTACAATCTATTCCTATTTTAAAATTAGAAAAATAAGGAACAAAATACTTAACATTTTATTTAAATTATATATTACTTAAAAGTAATGTAGCAAAATTAATACTTATCTTGATAATACTTAGGTTTATAATTATGGCGTTTTTAGATTTAGCGTGAAAGAAAGTTATTATTACATTGAATGTATTGTTATTTTACAGAGGAGGAGCGATGAAAATTATGATTGAAAAATGGTTGGCAAATATTGAAAGTATCAGGAACACTGGTCTATGGGAATACAGATCACCCGCAAAAAGCTTTCGGATTGTTTCCCTTCACATTTCTCATCCATTTGCAAAGGAAACAGTCTTTGAATCTGAGTGAATTCCGAATCTGAGTTGCATTGGCTGTTCTGCTTTGATGAACTATTAACAGGATACATAAGCCATTATCTGTTGTGGTAGCATGTGGATGACCTTGTTATGGCTGACTTCAAATTTGCTCGAATAACTGGAATCGATTCAGTTCGTGACGAATCTATACACGACTTCTAACTAATCCTCTTGGGGAATTTTTGCCATCACTCTCAAGATGAAACCTTAATATTTAGATTAGTTCGACTATATAAAGTAAGAGCTTCATAATTGTAGTAGAAGGAGATAAAATCTGTTAATTCGCTACGCAGGTGAGATTGAATAAAGTTGATCTTCAAGTGTAAAGATTAAAAGTGGTGTTTGACCACTGTGTTGAATTAGTAGATTTAAAGTTTGGAATCATCGATAGATTAGGTTGAGTTAGATAAGATATTGGCACACGTTTTTGTTTAATAGTCATTGCATTATCTCGTCCACTCCTTAGACTTTCACTTTGAGATTAAGCTGTTGTTGGTTAGTGTGTTTGAGTAAATAAATAATTGTTATTATGGAAGATTATGTTCTGCTTTCATTCCTCCTACAACCTTAGGTCGGCAAGACGGTGACGGAACAACATCAGGGGTAAGCTGCTCACAAGTTGTCTTGCAATGACACATCATACCCCTCCCTTAACATCCACTACAATTATTTGAGATTGCACAGATTTTAGTCTCTCAATAATACGCCAAACCATGGATTTAGGTAGAATACGTTGACATGACATTTTCCAGTGACTTTTTCTCAGAACAATAGCTGAAACGTTAAATTTCACCAATGATACAGAGACAAACAGCAGCTTTTACGAAATCACGATTAAGTGTTTTAGTTAGTATTAGTTATGATGACTATGAGATCATTAGAGAATAAATGCATTGATTGTTGAAAAGTACAAACCAGTTCCTTTTGTTTGCTTCGATAATTTTTAGAAAGATAAATGGCTCTCAGGGCATAAGTTTTCCTAGCCTTACATAGTATGCGGTGTTATATAAGTTATATAACCGGTACTTAAGTAATATTGCAACAATGACAACGTTCTAGATAACTCGCCTAGTTGTCAAATCTTATTTGCGTTGTGCCGCAATCTCTGAACTGACAACCCTGCGCTTCCTTTCATATAATATCCTCAATACCGTTGCGATAATACGTAAGTACCATATAAACATATATATTATATAAATAAAATCTACATAAGTAATTTACATATAAATGTTTTTAAATATAGTTATATTAACTGACATTTTTAAATTGCAAATACTCATGACTTAATACATAAGAATGCATAATTATTTAAACACTGCATTTTTCAGAAAAAATATGAAAAAAACCAAAATAAATCCACTGATGAATTGGCAGAAAAGAAAAAACTACTGAACCGCCGTATGTGAAAAGTTCGTAAAATACAGCGTAGTACATTCCCGCAATTGGAATCTCCTGTTTAGAATAAAACAGAAGTTTTCACTTCATCCGTGCCTGAGTTGATATACATACATAGTATAATAAAATGAAATAAGATATCAAGTGAAAAAGTTGTATAACGTACAAGGGCAAAAAAGAAGAAATTAGAATTCAAGAGCCATAAAAAATGTATATACAAAAAGAGTCTTTGGAATAAAATGGAGACCTATTATGATTTATAATGCTATCACTGAATTAGGCCAGTGATTTAGGGTTAAGTCACTTTATAGTAACAACTTTTCTCGTGCAAGGAACATTTTCGACATAATAGAAAAAATCAGAGCCATGTTCAAAAGTCAAGCCTATTTCTAATACACGTGGATGATAAACCAGAGAGTAAAAAAAAATGAAATTTTAAAAAGAGAACAATAATGTTTCTCTCCTAGTGATAAATATTAAGAAAGCTTTCTACAGAAAAAATTAGGATAAAAACTTACATGTAGAAATGAAAACCATAAAGAGATGGGAAGATGTATATATATATATATATATCCATATCATACATGGATGCCTATAACTCCACTAACAAGGGCTGTATGAACTCAGAATTAAGTAATGATTTAAGTAATTGATTGAAGTAATGAAATAGTTTTATTTCGGATAGTTGTTTTGTGTGCGCATTTAGGTATTCTTCGTAGAAAAATACCATTTTCACTAGAATAAGTTTTTAATGTGACTCAGGAAGGACTGTTGATTCAGAGAATGTGAAATAAACTTACGATGAATCGGTTATTCTGTTAGACATAACCAAGTATCATATTTTTAAAATCTGTAATTGATACCTGCAAGTAAACGGTTAATCGACGGTACTAACAGCACCAGCCACTTACAACTACACATAGTGATACGTATGTTGTGGACATCACACACTCATAGGTTTCTCTAACACTTCAGAAGTCCTATAAAAAACGATTTGTTGCATAACAACCGGTATTTACACGCAACATTCTATACAATTTGCAGTTGCGTGAAATGTTCTCAAAGCGTGCATTAACACAAATATCTTTGCATGTCATAAATATATTTTACACTTTTTGATCTAGATTTATTGGATGTCATGGTTGATCTAAGGTTTTTTTTAATTCGTTAAGTTGACTCTTAACAGTACGCACACAGGAATTTTCAAGAGGGGGGGTCCGGGGTCGAAAGTTCACTATTCTTGTATCATGCTCCTTTTGATTTTGTCGATTTTGGGGAAGAAATTACAGTAAAAAACTAATTATTGAATAAGTAATTGGCTTTAATTAATAAAATTAATCATTAATAACAAATACTTAATTACATTTTTCATACCATATACTTAGAATTATAATCAATCGGGAAAAATCAAGGGCTTTGGGGGGTGCTACTGACTCTTAATTATTAGGCAAAAAAATGGCTACTTTATAACGAAGTGATGTTAGCCTAATTTGAAATTTGATCCAAATAATCAAGAACCAATTTCAATAAAAATATAGTTTTTAAAGATTCATCCCCTGTTCTCCATTTTGCCCCTAAACTACAATACATGTGAACAATATCATTCACGGTTTTCATCCTAATGGCCCATCATCGATTTTAATCCCAGCCATCTCAATTAAGAAGACTGGGATATAACGGAACGAAAATATCAGCAAGTAGGTTCCGGATGCGTTTCCATAATCCTGAACACTCTGGAAATAATAATTTATATACGTCTTTCTTAAAAATAAGAAACAAAAAAATGCGTTTTTTGCTTTTGGAATAAATGAAAAGTTACCTAGGCAAAGTGGATATATATTGCAATTATGTAGATGATTTTAAAAATTATACGAATAAAGTTTTATTAAAAAATAATCTTTTCATTTACATCAAAGTACAATGTTTGATTAAATAAAATTCGTACTTGGCTATATATATATATATATATATATATATATATATATATATATATATATATATATATATATATATATATATATATATACTTTTAAATGTAGCTAATTAATAGTTTTATTTCTTACTATTATATCATTTGTTGAGAAGAGTAGATGAAAAAACTGTACATTGGAATTTAAGTTTAAATTTTATTTTCTTTTTTAATTAATGTTTTTCATAACAATTTGAGCTTTGATAGTCACAATTCCTTTGGTTTAAGATTTCATTTATTTACTTTAAAAATTTTCCAGTTTCAATATTATTCATGCATTATTCATCATCTTAACGAACTTTTCACACCATGAAAATTTAAAATATTTTGACATTATGTTTTAACAAATTCTTTTGATATAATTAATGAAATAACTTGATCTATCGTATTTCTAATCACTCAAGAGAATTCAGCAAAGTTACTACATAATTATTCATTTTCATTTGTTCATATTCAAAACTGAATACAATCATATACATTTAAATGAATTTATTCATTATTTGAAATAATTGTAAATTTGTTTAGCATTTGTTTTTGAGAAATCTATTTGAAAAAGATAACTCAGTTTGATTATACTTTTTTCACATAAAAATTAGTGAAAAATTCCCTATTACATACACAAAGAAACTAAAATAATATATTTTTGCATAATTTAGTTTTTTAATCTGAAGCAGTTATGAATATTTTATAAATATCGATGTTGGTATTAAATCATTTAAAAATTTAACAATAAACGTAGTTTTAGAATTTCTAAGACCTTTCATATTTTTAATAAATAAAATGATTATTGAAGCATGATAAAAAATATGATTTTATGCTAAAAATTAATGTACCGTAAAATATTTATTTTATCCTTAAATATTCACACTTGAGCGTGTTTTCTTCTATTAAATTTAAGTTTATTTAAAATCTTTTATATACGGTCGTTTTAATGAGTTTTGAAGGAATGCACTCTCCACGACGTATTTATACATGACTGATTAATTTTATAACACATATTTTTTTAAGATCCTCGATTGATTTATAAAAGAATATTCACGAGATTTTTAAATTCATGGTTAATTTGATTTTTGAAGTCCTTAAACGCAGGACGTAAGGAAAATAGTTTATTTTTTCAAGAATGATCTAAATGTAGAATTAACCCTAAATTACAAACAAGATCTGAAGATACGCATAGTTCTTAGCAATTATTTAAATAGCTAACAAAATCAAATAAGCATATATTAATAAAAAAATAGCAGATAGAGTAAATTGAAGACTGCAAAACATATTTAGGAGAACAGTTCATCTACTCAAACATAATTTTAAGGCAAATAAAAAAAAAAACTTCATGGATTCAGGCATGGCGGATGTAAACTTGTAAGCTTTCATGTTTGTACAATTCTGTGAAAGGATTAAAATTAAATTTTTACTCACTATAACAGTTCTTACATGTTTCTAACTAAAGAAACAGAGAGTTTGTGATTCTATAAATCAATCAATAATTATACGTGAAGAATTTATATATTAAGAATAATCCTTTGGATCAGCGGTTCACAAACTTTCAACCATCTCGTACAACTTTATGTATCAGCGGGACCTTGACGAATTCCCAAATTTTGAACATTCCACCCCGATTTAATATTCTTCATCAAGATACACGTTCTAGTGGAGTTTTTTCGTTGGGAACAATCTAGTGATATACACTGATAGGCACACATTTCCATTTTTCTACGTGGTCTTTCAGAGTCTGTAAAGGAGGAATATCTACATGAGGAAATTCTGTGGATCCCATATTAAGGCACTGCGGACTCCCCATGGATACGTGGATTACAGTTTAAGGAGACGTGCACCATTAAAACTAATTTATTAAATTATTAGCTTAATTAGCTGAACACGGAATCAATATAATAAATTATTATTATATTTCAAAATTTAAATACATTTTTAAATAATACTATTATAAACTGATTTTTTTAAAAAAATATATTTTCTAAATTGTTTTTAAAAATTTTGTTTACAGATTAGTTTTTTAAGATATGTTCATAATTTTTGTTGCATACATATGTGACTTACCACAAAATATAATTGTGCATGGATTTTAAATTCAGAATAAAAAATGATGAGAAAAAGATAAGTTTTCTACATTATATGAAATATTTCATCAATTATCACGCATTCAAGTTATTCATAACAACACCAAATATGATACGTTAAATGTTTTAAAAAAATAATTCACAAATTTGTGAGTTTCATAATCTTTCATAAGTTGTGAAAATTTCAAAGAGATATGGCGTAATTTGAAACGCAATGAGCGTTTTACAGAACAATGAAAAGGGAAAAATTACAAAACCAAGAAAAGCGCATTTTAAATATTCATTTGAGTAAAATAAAAATAAAAAAAAGTTCAATAATTATTAATCAAATTGACAAAATTCTTTGACAGGATTTTTCTATAAATTATATGGAATATTAGTAGCATAAAAAATCAAAACCGCAACTTTGACCAAAATTTGACATTATAAAGGTCATTGTGATCCTTAAGAACCGCTGCTTCGGAGGATTATTTTACATTTACACTGCTAGTCTAAACTTCTTAAACTATGTTGGCAGATCTTAAAATGCAACCGATTTGATTCAGAGGGACTGTATTTTAAGATATACAAATTATGATCTCACTTCGGAACCTTAGATCAACGATAATATTTGTGTACAAAAACCAATCTACAACATGTTTCTCAGTAGAAAGTTGATTGCACGAAAATCGTCTTTAACTTGTACAGTACATACAATAATTCAAACAACGTGATTCGGAATTTCACCGGATCGTGTTTTAACAGAGCACATTGAGCCATTCTAATGACCTCATGACTCCCACGCAAGATTGGATTAGATCATGTAGATCACCTCTCAGGATCTCAGCGGTCCTCGCTTCTGGAACCCGAAAGGACACACATATTGCCTTCGCAGACTTGCAGGATCATATTGCTACTTCAAGTATCCTGAGTACGATATTGGTTGAGGAGGACACGTGTCTATATCAAGGATGCAATGATACTTGTCAGTACTACAAATTATTAGCATGGTGACCATTGTTTAGGCTTTGGCTAACGCAGTAGCAGAAACTGGCTTGTCAATAATACGGACAGAATGATTTATTGATCTGTTAGTGTGAAAAAAAAGCTACAGTTGATTATCCAAGAAGGAAAAAAAAATGTTCGAAAAAAAGATAAATTAATAGGAAGACAGAGGTAATAAGTGTTACTAAGGAATATTTGTAGAAATGTTGAAACACAGATCTAATTATATAAGAAACTTAAGCACTGATTGTCTAATTTGAAAAAAAAAAGATTTTTTATATACCTTACAAAGTTTTGTTCAATAAAATCATGGTTAAGAATAAATAACTGTTGTCCATCAAGTAACAATCACATATAAATCATCTAGTATTAATGTAATGTTGAATATCACATTAACGAATTTACAAGGGTAACTGCTTTTTGTTATATCATTTGCTAAGATGGGGTGTTATAATAAGAAACAATGAATCAATTTATTTAGTATATAGATAATAGTAACGAGTTCTATAAAAATATTCTGAATATATCAGCCAAAATTAAGATAAATTTCTGATCAAGGATTCAATAAATTTTGACAAATATCTTGAAAAGTGATTATTTTTCTTAGAATTATACTCTTTATATTCTATTTTTTATGAAAGATTGAAATGAAGAATAAACTCTATAAGAGCGTTACTGTCCAGAAAACATCTTTAGGAATCCATCTTGTTTTCTCAAGAAGGAAGAAATCAGAACTATTAAAATTTGTTTCACCACATTTTTTTTCGAGAATTTATTAAAATGTTGAAGGAAAAAAAGAGAAACAAAAATTTGAGAGTTAAGATCATTATCTTCGGCATTCCAATTCCGAAGCTTATTTACATTTCGCGGAGTGACGTACAAATACACAGATACAGCCGTGATTAAGATACGATTTACACGCTATCTTCCACTAGAATGTCAGAAGTCTTATCGTAAATTGCTATGGATCAGCTTCTGAGTTTACTTAATCCTGCTATTTTAAGCTTATATTGGCGCTGGTCAAACTCTGACAAATGTGATAAACTTAAGCATATAGTCCTTGTTTAAATATTTGAATTTGCGTTAAGCTAAGTGACCAAATATAATTGAGCTTTTGTATTTGTGTGGAGCAATACCTTTATGTAAAATTAGATTTAAAATTTTCTTTTATTAACAATATATATGAAAAGTGAATGGAATATTTTCATCTTAGGAGAGAAATAAAATAATAAATATTAGTATTTTTTACGGGTTTCTTAATTATCAAAAAGAAAAAGTCAATTGCAAAAATGAAGATGTAAGTGGCATAATATTTTGTTAAGGAATTTAAAAAGAGTTTAGAAAGAAAACACACACACACACACACACACATATATATATATATATATATATATATATATATATATATATATTTATATAAATGTAGAAATGTCAATGTCTTCTAAGTTATTAGGACGATTTATGACGATGGTGATTTCATTAACAGAAGGAGTTTTAAATAATATTGGCTATTTTATCATATATAGAAATAACTTTAATATATTATAGAAAAAAAGTAATTTTCCATAATTTATGTGTTGCATTTCCTTGTTCTTACCCACAACATATTATTTAAATATTGAGATATTGGATTTGAACATAATGTAAGCTCCTTATCTTTTTTTACCCAATACATTTTTAAATGTATCAGCATCTTTCCGTTGCAATTAATTATGATAAAGAACAAATAAATAAGCCTACCTAGAAAAATAAGTCATACCTTAAATTATTAAAAAAGTAAATGCAGTAAAAAGTGAAATTTTTAAAAGACTTTTAAATTACAAAATAAGATTATTCTAACATTATCTTTTTAACTATGCATTATCTTCCATATCTGATTTCCCTTTATAAAATAAACCAACATTTCATATTTCGTAAAATGCTGCTTGCTGTTTTGACTTAGGGAAATTAAAAATATGTCTTTAAGATATCCGACTACCCTAAAATCATGATTGTTTTCTAAAATTGACAAATGTTTTTTTTTATGATTTTATTTTATAGACCATATTATTAGCTTGATAAAAATACCAAGCTTTTTAATGTCCATTCACTGGAACAAAAACTTCAAGTGTTTTAAAAAAAGAAGGTGCCATAACTTTACACAAGATGTCAAACTTTAAGATTCGTTTTACTTGAAATATGTTTTTTTTTTCGAAAAGTTCAAACAGGGACAGCGATTGCTCAAAAAGTTTCTTTAAAAAAATTCCCAAAATTTTTGTGAATGTTCTGTATAACAGTATAAGTAATTTGACTTTCAGACTTATTAATCACTGTTTTATTACAAAATTAACGGTTCGTAATGTGAATATAATCAATGTTTTTTTTATGCAATTTCATATAGTCACTAAGATAAAGTACTCTAGTTTTTGAGAAAGTTAAAATATCTCTTATCCTGAAGGTCATTTGAAACATGAATAACAACGTAACACATCAAAATTGAAAAATTAAGAACCCGTTCATAACAGTTTTGTTCAGAGCGGGCCCTCTTTATTCATTCTGTGTACATTTTCACCAGTTTCTTCCCATTTTATAGATACTAATTTGTTTTTTTTTTTTTCAATTTTAGGATTCTTTCCTTAAAATATACTAAATAAAGCTAAAAATCACAAAATAATTCCTATATTTCATTTTTTTCAAAAAAAGGTGTCTCAAATATTCGTATACCTTAATGCCTACCAAATTTTAAGACCACTTTCCAAACTTTTTATGTTAAACAAATAATATAAATGTAAATTTTTAAACAATTTATAAATGAAAAAAAATATTATTACCATAACTATTAATTAATAATTGGTGTTGTTAAGTTTGCTGTAACGTAGCAAGATTTTCAACTCTTCACATTCATCACGTCTTGTAATCTCTAAATACAAACTATTGTACAAATTCGTTATGCACCATTTAAAAAAACATTCAAAGGTAAACTTATGAATGGAAAACCGAAGGTAAACTTATTTTAGTAAAGAAAAAAAATGTTCAAACTATAAACAACAATTTTATACTTGCAGCGAGACTGTGTGGCATAATATTCGTGCACAAGTAACATTATTAGTTTGGAGTTGTTTTTTTTTAAAGTTTTTGAAAGCTTAAATGCCTTTTTTTTCGGAGGATATGTGATATGATGTCAGATACGAGATGTTTCCCCATATAACTAGGGTTAAAATCTTAAATAACACGATGGAAAAACCGTATTGTGTTCGTAAACACGCTAATAGAGGCTCTAAAATACGGTAAAAGATTCAGAGACAAATGTTGGATTTTATTACATTTTTGCTCTTATAATACAGCTTTTGGCTGGTAAAAGAAACTACGCTTGTGCTTTTCAATTTTTGGACACACATTACCTTTAAAAAATATTGTTTCAGTTTGTTTCCAGTTGGGATGCACCCTAAAAGTGTTTGAAAATAACTTTTATCAATCACATGATTTATTTCTCAATTTTAACTTGATGGGAAAAATTCTTACTAAAATACAAATTGGTTAAAAATATAACTTCAATGTTCTCTCTCATCTGTAGTTTCCTATAGGATGTGTATTAGAAATTCGAAATATAAGCAAATTACATGGTGTATAAAAAATATAAGCAAATTACGAAATATAAGCAATTTCTCATCCAATTTGACAAAATTTTTCTGTGTGTAAAGTTTTTACTTTTCCTGTAATATCACTACATAAAGACCCTGTGATCTGCTTGTCGGGATGGTGTATTAACTCCTTAAGCGGTCAATTTTTTTGTCCGAGATGTTCTAAAAAGGCTCACCTTTTGTTGCATATTAGTTAGATGGCCTGGCGCTGCACGGGCATTATCGAGTGCATATTTTTTTTTAAAATGAAAATTCCTCGTTACACTCGATGTCATTAATTCCTGGTTTGTGTGTGATTTCAATACCAATGTTATTAAAATTATTTTTTTCAAAATATCCTCCACTTCTTCACTTGGTCGGATGGTATGCTTCTTCTCCGCTTAGCCCGGCGTTGCACGGGGTTTTCCCAAGAGTTTAACTCTATCCGAATGAAAATTTCTATTTTCCCTCTCTAAGCCAGTATTTCTTGGTGAGGGAGTATGCACGATGTTTGTGATTTCTAAACTTATGTTGTTGAACTTATCGTTTGCTAAATGTGTTCAATTTATTTTTTTTTTGCAGACAAATTTCTTTTCCTTTAGCTTAGCCCGGTGTTACATGGGCTTTTCGTGTATAAAACTCTTTTTCAGTCTTATTTTCACCAAAGATAAAATGTTTCTTTAAATTTTTATCTTTGATTTCTAATTTACAAAACTAATCTAGTTTTAACCACAAGAATAAAGACAATGTACGATTTTATTATTAAATAAGTAATTTTGCAATGCATACTAAAAATCAGTACTGATTTCATTTCTTTTTTAAAATATTAATTTATATCCATTTTTATAAAATAATGAAGGAGAAAAAAATTCTTACATATAACTATTGAAACGCCTACTTATTTCTGCGTGTTTGATTATTCCATTTAAAACATGTTGACTATAAAAAAATATGGGGGAGAAAAATTAGACTTTTTGCTTGCATTAACGGGATAAAGAAAGATTCCAAATGTAAATAATGCAATCTGATGAAAATATTTCATCAGTTTTCTATATATCCTTAAAATTTTTCACTCTAAATTGCTTTTTTAAAAATAAAGAAAATTATCAGTTATAATGTATTAGAAAGCTGTCTTTCTGCAAATGCTCCACAAGCCTCCAACTGGTGAATTCTGTTGTAGGTTTACCATAGTTAATTAATACTGGCATTTGGTGATTTTCGTAACTTTTTTTCTGCATTTTTATGGCTTCTTGAAATAGAAAAGTGCCCTTTTTTTTAAAAAAAAAATATCTGCAAAAAAGCTGAAAAATGGAACATTTTCAAAGTTATGAAAATCTACAAATTTTGAGGAAGCTTTATGATATTCCATCTTAGTCTAACTTGGCAGCGTTAAGTAAGATATGCAGTGTACCAATGTACCTGAAAAATAGTGGTAATTTTTTTAAAAAATTAAATCCAAGAAAATCCATAGAAATTAGTAGAAAAAGGGAATTAATGTAAAACTTGGGATCTTAATAATACATTTCAAGTTAATCACATGTTAAATGCAATTATTTTTAAACACATTTAAATAATACATAAATAGAGCAACACCATGAAATTTGAAATTTGGCTTAAAACAGATTTTCGACACCATTTTTGTCATTGTTGTAACAATAACATTGTTACAACAATGCAGATAAATCTAAGTTTGCACCAAAATAGGTTTCTTAAGGGGACTTGGCACCTTTCAAAAACCTAAAATCGATGAAAATATCGATTTTTCAATTTTTAGTTTAAAATGTAGTTTGATACCTTTGGTACAATTGAGGGAAGTTTTGAAACGATCTGATTATTTTAAACGCAGTAAAATGCATTTTAAATATTTTGACAGCTCTGT
Source organism: Trichonephila clavipes (assembly GCA_019973935.1). Taxonomy (NCBI): domain Eukaryota; kingdom Metazoa; phylum Arthropoda; class Arachnida; order Araneae; family Nephilidae; genus Trichonephila; species Trichonephila clavipes. The sequence continues at coordinate 187,627 of BMAU01005520.1, forward strand.
CAGCAGTTTAAATGCCACGCCCACCTCAATGTTTACATTTTTTTACTTGAGAATAAATCCATTATTTTACATTAAAAACTACAGAGAAGCAGAGGAATCCGTTAAGCTGTGACTGTAACTATCAGCAAAGTTGTTTATTTACATTAGCTTTGCCATTTTCGCTTGCTGTGTGATTTTTAGTTTCATTAGTTTTTAACTTCATAGAAACCTAAAACAGCATTTTTTAATGCTACTTCAATCATAATTTTTAATGCTACTTCAATCATACATTAATTCATTTTATTAGTTGATATCGCAATTATGCCTCTTAGAAACCGTTCAGTACGTGCTTTGCAAATGAATGAAAAGCGATGGTGTAAAGCGAAAGTTGATTGTGAAGTGAACAAAAATTCAGTTTTTTCAAATGTACGCCTGGAAAAATTGAACACTGTGGTAAAAAGGATACCTCTGCTATTAAAAATTATATATTGGTGGACTTTAACCAAGTTAACAATCTTCTTCGAAGTGCAAAGTGCCAATATTGTGAAAAACAAACTTTGAAACTGGAGCTTGGAGCCAAGTTGGGATTTTCATACAATTTTAAAACTATTGTAGCAAATTGTGATGAAAACAAAACTGTTGTAAACACATCTCTAAAGTCTGTTCAGACCAGCCATGATGTGAATTTGAGAATAACTCAAGCTTTTTTCACATATTGGGAAAGGTTATTCAGCTATAGAAAAATTTTGTATGGTGATGAATATAGATCCTTTTTCATCAACTACATATGGGAAGTGTGCGAGAATGCTGGATAATGCATATTACTCTGGCATCTGAAAACATATTTGCGGAAATCCACCGAGAAATTAAAAATGTGTACGAGAATGGAGCTGAAACACAGACTTAAGTCAAGTTTTGATGGAACGTGGCTAACTCGTGGTCACACCTCACTTATCGGTGTAGGATGTGTTATAGATATGCTCACCGGATATGTTGTTGACTCTGAAGTGATGAGTAAGTGTGTCGTCATTGCTCTGTGGCAAAAAATAAGCTAGGCCAGTCAAGTGCTGAATTCAGCATATGGTATGAAGGAATAAAAGCGAATGTGATATAAATCACTTGGGCTCATCTACATCAATGGAAATGGAAGCTGCATTAACCTTTGTGGAAAAGATCCCACATCACTTGGATTCCGTTATATTACAGTATTATCCGATGGTGATTGTAAAACGTTTAACTACTTGTGCGAGAAAAAAGTGTATGGACCTGACATTGTGATAAAAAAGGAAGAATGTATTAATCATGTTAGTAAGCGGTTAGGAACAGCTTTGAGATCTACTTCAAAAGACTGTCGTGCTCAAGGTATTTCTTTAGGTGGTAAAGCTCATGGTAGTTTGAAAGAAGCCACGATTAAAAAATTAACTACTTACTACCAAAGGCTATTTTTGAGAAACAAAGGGGATGTGAATGCTATGAAAACAGCAATATATGCTACATTGTTGCATAGAATTTCTACAGATGCTAAACCTCAACATTCGAAGTGTCCTGCAGGAGAAAACTCATGGTGTTTCTACCAATCTGCGATTGCTAATGGGGAAAAACCTAACAATCATAAATTAAATGTAGGAACACCAATAAATGAAAAGTTTCTTCCAAAAAATTCTACCGATTTATCAAAGAATTGCATCTAATGAATTGTTAGAAAGATGCATTCGATGTGGAACACAAAATGCAAACGAAAGTTTGCATAGCATGATTTGGGCAAAGTGTCCGAAAGAAATTTTCGTAAACAAAAGACGTGTTAAGCGGGCAGTAACAGAAGCTGTCTGCGAATACAATAAGGGTACAGTACGCACCATTGTAGAAGCACAGAAAGCATTAGGTGTAGCTACTGGAGTTCAACGAAACAACTTGCTACTATCTTAGATTGTCGAAAACAAAAATTTAGAAAACGTCGTCAAAATGCCAGTAATAAGCTGGCTCTTAAACTTATTAAAAAAGCAATACATAAAAAAGAGTTATTAGCTAGGAGGAGAGAAGGAATGACTTATGGCGCAGGCCAATTTTAAAAACAAACCTGTTTTGAAAAAATAATACATTTTTAGCATAAATTTGTTTTACTTTATTTTATTTTAGATATTGATTTAAGTAGCAAATTATTTTTATAAAAGCTTTTAAATTTTCTATTGTACATTTCATGTATTTTTATTACATTTATTTCATGTATTTCATTTATTTTTTAATATATTTCATAGATGTTTCTTGTAAAAATAATTCACAATAATATTTCTATTTTTCGTAATTTTGGGCTCACAGACAGGCACTTTAAAAAAAAAGCTTATATTTTTGTTTAATATTTTGAAATTGAATTGTATTATGTTTTATTTTAAAGGTATATATTTATACAACATATTGAAAAATTATTACAAAATTTAGACATTGTTTTGATATATATTTGCTGATTGGTATTCTTAAAAATGCATTTTCTCAGTTCGAGTTTTTCATGAAATCATGGTCTTTAAAAGTACAAAACTTCTACAGATATTTATCAAACAACTTGAATTTTGGTGTGTATCTTTATTACAATGTGCTTAATTAAATTAGGGATACATTTTCAATATTTTGAATAAAAAAAAAATTTATAAAAGAAAATGTAGCAGAAGTCATGTTTTTAGCTTTTTCCATTAATGTTTACATTTTTTTTTTTTTTTCAAAACTAATTTGTTTGTTGCAAAATCGATCCCTAAAAGTTATTACTCATAGTCTAATAAATAAAAAAAAAATTTTGGTGTCAAAATAATGATAATTGTAAAAAGAAGAAGAATTTTGAAAATCGGTAAAAAAATTTTTAAAAACTTTAAATTTTAAATTTTTTTAAATTTAGGAATTTTCATGGTGAAATTTCTTAGTTTAGTAGTAACTGTTAATAATATACAAAAAAAAAAATATTTTAAAACCCTTAAATAAAAAAAATTGAAAAAAGGTGCCGAGTCCTCTTAAAGTTTTTAATAAATATCTTTTTAACTAATTGCAACATCGGAATCTAGATAGTCAAATCAGCTTACCCGAATCATTCCCTATATTTTGGTATATTCGGCGAGTTTCAGCATCGTGAGGTCCTAGAGCAAATAGACGTATATATATATATATATATATATGAAGTAGAATGTGCTATTGCAAGCCCCCACCGTCTCATCCCCCCAGAGAGGGCAATGTCCCCGACTGGGGAAAGGAGCAGCAATAGAAGGAACATCAGAATAAGAGAGAATCCGTTGGGACCGCAACAGAGGCAGACGCGCATCGGCAGAGCAGTAATAACTCTTAAAAAATAATGACAGCCAATTAGGTTACGACGCGCGTTTAAATGTTTCACTCCATTCATTAATTGTTATTCTCCCTTTTCTTTATTCTTGTTTTAAAAATAAACAGATTATTCTGGCAAATCCAAGTTTACGAATTCATCCAAGTACTAACATAACATTTGGGGGCTCGGCCTCAAATTAAATTAAAATTAAAAACTCCTAGAAAATACGACGAGTCAAGACTGGTGGACCACACACGCTTCAACGACGGAACCGGCAACGCAAACCACAACGACGAAATCATCAACGGTGAGTCCATTCCAATTTACTCCTTTATTGTTCTGAAGATATTTATTTACGATGGTCTGTCTAGAGGAAATTGCTGCTATTGCGAACAGGTACGGCCCCTGCTTCAAACGGTGCAACTTCTGCACAAAATTGTTAATGACGAACCCTACAGTAAATCTTCTAGAAAAGAGTTAAAAAAATTCGCGGGTTTCCCACAGAATTATGACATTGAAGCACGAAAGGATAAGATTTTAAAGGACTTTACGAAAACTGAACTTATTACCGTATGCGCTATATTAGGACTGAATTGCCGGGAAGCGCCAAAGAATTAAGCGAGCATATATTTAAAAATTTATCAGACCTTGCGTCTTTAAAAAATAATTTTACCGAACAATTGACGGATGATGAAGTTGAAGACTCTGCGCCCTTTTCGCTAGAATCTACGAAAGACGCGAATAAACAACCCCTCACCCCGCCAATTTATCACTTGCCCTCTCCGCAGGATGGTTTTGTTCCCCTCCCTCAAACACAAAGAAATCAAAGCCAAAGAGGAAACGAAGAGAATGCATTTTTGTTAAGGGATCTTTTTTCAACTATGAGGTCTTTTAAGGGAAATGATAATTACAGCGTTAAAGCTTTTTTTCGCGACGTAGAAGACCCACACATATCTTGATTGCATTATCCCACACATATCTGATTTGCAAAAAATTATTTGTGTTAAACGTTTGCTTCAAGGTCCTGCAAAGACTTTTATCCAAACTCTTCATAACATATTAACGTATATTTCTCTAAAAGCTGCATTAATTGAAGAATTTGAAGATTTATTTTGTTCTTACGACGTACACAAGGAAATCTAAAAACGGAAATTACGCCCTACGGAATCTCTATTTGAATATTTTTTGGCCATGCGTGAAATTGCTTCAAAATCACACTTTCGTTTAGACGATCAAAGCCTAATTATGTATTGTATAACTGGTATACCTGATTCTAACCATAATAAATTGATATTATATGCATGTAAAAATATTTCAGAATTTAAAGAAAAGTTAAAAATATATGAAAAGGTTTTTATGCAAAATAGTTCTTATTGTATTGATAATGAAAACAAGCGTACTAAATTTAAGCAGTATGATTTTCCTACATCTAATAAAAATATGTGTTCTGATAATAAATTTCATAATAAAGATCAATTCAACGATGCTAATGTTAATAAGAGTGATGTGCGTATACGTTGTTATAATTGTGGATTATTTAATCATACCTCCAATGAATGTTACCATAAAAATAAAGGTTTAAAATGTTTTAATTGTAACCAATTTGGTCATAAAAGCTCTCAGTGTGTATTTAAGAAACCTGACGTTAAACATGAACTTGTTAATGAGGTTGTTAGTGAAGTTGTTAATGAAATCAATTCCTCATCAGAAATGCGTAAAACTGTTAAAATAAATGACTATGATTTTGATGCTCTTATTGATACGGGTAGTACTATTACTTTAATACGCGAAAGTGTTCATCAAATTCTTGGAAGACCGACGTTAAATCCTACGAAAATAAATTTAACTTCTTTCGGTAAGAGTGAAATTAAAACCTTTGGATCTTTTAAATCTACTATTAATATTGAAGATAACAAATTTATGACGGTCATTTATGTTATTAACAATTCGCAAACAACTATTGATGTAATTATTGGAACTGATGTTTTAAAACAAACTGAATTTAAAATTAGTGGAAATGGTATAAATTAATACCTAATAAAACGGATCACTTTTATTAATTTAATTAATGTATCTAAGGCATAACCAATCGGAATTAAAATATAATGCCCTAGAAGTATTACAACTAAAATTAAAAATGCAGAAGATAAATGTAAAATTTAGAAATGCACGTATGTAACACATCTACATTATCATTAGAAAAAACGGCGTTATTAGATAAATCGCATAAATTAGAAGAATCAAATTTAGAAAAGGTTGACAAGTTAGTTAAACTTGAAAAAAAAGTACGAGATCTTACAAGAAACACTTAAAGTTGCAGAACAGCGACTTGTTGAGAAAGAAATTGAATGTGCATCGTTAACAGAAAAAATACTCATCGTAAACGCACTAACGGAATCAAACGATCATCCTAAGACATCGATGTCAACTAAAGAACGATAAATTAACCCTAGCAAGCGCAAAGCTAAGAAGTCAAAGTCTAGTGGAAGAAATGCTAATAAAACAAGTCATAGTGATGAGAATCAAGCCCTTGCCAAAGAGAAAAATGTTTTGCTTAGACAGATTGATTTCCTTAACTCCATCATTTTGGATATGAAGTTGAAAGAGCCAAACAAGAGTAAAGCCCACTTCGTTAAAAAACGCAAACAACACATATATAAAAAAGACGAACCAGTGACAATCAAAAGAACCCAGTTCCGAACACGACTCAAATTACGACCCAATTTCTACGGACCCTACCTAATTAAGATCGTCAAACCCTAGATAGATATGAAGTGGAGAAGGTTGGTCAACACGAAGGTCCTCATCATACATCCACAGCTGTTGATTTCATGAAGATGTGGTCAACCGCTGATGCCTGACGATTTTACGACTGCAATTTGAGTACCCCCAATGACTCTCTGTGAACAGAACTTTGAATAACGAACTGAACTTTTTCTCTTTCCCTTTTTATAGCTTTTTTTTTAATAGCTGTGAGCAGCAATGACGACCTGCTTCCAGAAAAACAACACCTGTGTGAAGTACTGGAAAGCAACGCACTTGTTATTTATTCTTTTCACTGTTTTCAATATTTGTTTTATAGGTTTGCTTACAACATTTTGGATTTTCTTTCGCTGTGGTCAGCTCATTTTCAGGATTGCCGATTGTGAAGTAGAAGGTGCTATTGCAAGCCCCCGTGGCATCCCCCCAGAGAGGGCAGTGTCCCCGACGGGGGAAAGGAGCAGCGATAGAAGGAACATCAGAATAAGAGAGAATCCGTTGGGACCGCAAGAGAGGCAGACGCGCATCGGCAGAGCAGTAATAACTCTTAAAAAATAATGACAGCCAATTAGGCTACGACGCGCGTTTAAATGTTTCACTCCATTCATTAATTGTTATTCTCCCTTTTCTTTATTCTTGTTTTAAAAATAAACAGATTATTCTGGCAAATCCCAGTTTACGAATTCATCCAAGTACCAACATAACATATATATATATATATATATATATATATATATATATATATATATATATATATATATATATATACATATATATATATATATATATATATATATATATATATATATATATATATATATATATATATATATATATATATGTTTGCTTACCTACGCATTTTAATAGTGTAGAGCATAATACTTTACAACCTGAGAAAATAAAGGAATTTTGTATTAACTTTCTATTTTAAAGATTTCACACTGCTTTTAGTGGCACACAAAAACAATAAATGGTTGCTTTATATAAGTACACTCTGCATATGCTATTAAAATATTCCATATATTTTTAAAGGAAACTTCTCGCATACAAAAAGTTTCATGTTCGTACCTTTTTTCATATATATATATATATATATATATATATATATATATATATATATATATATATATATATAAACAAACAATTTGAAGCATGGATGCAATACTACGTCTTAGATTCCAATGTAGACAAATATAATATCAGCTTTTTTGGAATATCTTTCGATTTTCATTTTTTCTCAAGCAACAAATTACATATTATCTTGCTAATATCTGTTCTTTATCGAATATTTTCAAAAATCTAAACTCTTGACTTCAATGAAAAATTCCCGCCTTCCTCATAAAGAAAGTTTGGAATGAGAAATATTTCAGTACTATGGATAAACTGCATCTCTTAAAAACACTAACTCTAATAATTTCACTATAAGAATTTTAAAAAAAATGTGCAAATAAAAGATATAGGAAGAAGAAAATATTAGTGATTCTACAACGTAAGGGCAAACCGGATGTGGCCAGTTTTCGGTAGTCTGTACAGTGTACTGAAAAACCAGTAAAAGGGTTAAATTAATCGCTTTGAGCTGTGAATAGTTCATGAATTTGTATAATCTTAGCCTCTCGTACCAAACATATTCATTTAACACGGAACGTTGCTTCAAATTGTGTGCGCATATATATATATATATATGCATACACATACAAAATTCTCAAGCGATTGAAAACGAGGTACGAACATGAATTTTAAGCTAAATTCGTTTAAGATATATTAAACATTTTTCATAGCTTGCAGAATGTGCATGTAAAAAAGAAACATTTGAGGGTTTTTTTGTGTTCCACAAATTTAAAAGAAAAAATACTCTCAAAACTTTAAAATTAAAAATTAATAGAAATCTGTTCCATGTTCGCTTTAAGTTAAATACTGTACTTAGTTAAAAATAGTTACATTTATCAATTTTTCCGGTTTGCCATTTTGTACACTTAACCATTATTGTCTTTGTTCTATAAATAATGGTTAAATTCACGTATTTTATAAATTATCAGCAAAGTTTACGAAATTTTATATTGAGTAGCCAGTGGTGGAGTTTTTTTTAGCATTAACAGTAACGAATAAAATAGCAAAGTTGACCATCGATAATCGAGTTATTTTTTTGTTTTGTTTTTCATTTGGTTTCATGGACAAGGGAAAAATACCTATTTTCTATCTTGCTATAAATTGTTTGCTATATTTTGTTGTTTGGAAGAAATTATGGTGTAATAAAACACATTAGAACTCAACTTTCTCCAATGAAATTTTTAAATTCAAAGCTGTATAGCATGTTTAGTTCTTCAACTACAAAATATATCCCTATAAATCAGTAACATATTCAACTTATTTATATTTGTACATTCATACAATCCAAATGCATTATATTATAAATCCAACAGTATGTATTATTATCAACACTCATCAAAAATATATTGTAACTTAATTATTTATAGTTAATTCAATAATTCATTATACATATATTTACCTGATACATTTTCAAATCTGACCTTATTGTAGTAAGTACGATATTTCTCTCAAAAATGATATATTTAAGCCTTAATTAATTAAATTAAATTAAATATTTATATTTGAATTCTATTATTTTGTGAGGAATTTATTACAAGTGAGGTATTTTAATTAGGACAGCGAAATTAAAAAATGATAATATTCAAACTATTTAATTAAGACATTTATGTGTATGTGCGTTGGTAAAGAACAGTATTCTTTATTCTGATTAAAACCCTTAAACATTCTAAAATTAGATTGCATGCAACTGATTAAGAATTAAAACTTTCAGCTGTAATTAATACCTTAAATATTGATTCTTCCAAATTTAAATCTACGTTGATATTTTGCAATAGATGTATTCTGCAGTTTTTCAGAATCAAACTTTGTTTTAGGCATTTTATGCTATTTTATTTGTTCCTTAATAAAAAAAATAAGAAACATATAAAAGAGGTAAGAGAATAAATTAATTTGTTGGTCGTTTGATGCATTGGCGAAGAGACATATGTTGCTTTTTTAAATTCTACATTTTATTTTACACACAGGTAAAGGTGCGTTATATGAAAAGCAAAGCACAAACACTGCAAACAGTGATGAGGACATGAAAGGTATGGACTACATCTAACTTTTCAAAATTTTGTGGATCCGGAGTGCATAGGTGTGGCCATTCTGTATTAAAATTGTAGGTTTTCTTTTCTTAACACCTGTTTTCGAGTTTGCACCCCTCTTTTAAAATATGACAGATTGCTACTAGACAGTAAAGTGCGCGCGTATTCAATGAAGCATGCAGAGAGCACACGTGGACTGATCAATCCTAAGCCAACATATGCATTTAATTTGTTCGCTGCCGAGTTCCGCACCATCGCGGGACATGATATCCACACGATAACTCCATCCCATGGAAACACGGGGGTGTGAGATCATGTCGTAAAATAACCAATCACGTGCTATCGTGGGAAAGGATGACCACTAACATTTATTCTCACCTTCCATTTGTACGTGGGGAAAAACGCATTTTTACGTCTGGTTTCGCATTGATTACATTTCCCCCTACAGCCGCAGTGAACGTTTTAATCAGCGTTGTGTGATTCCAATGAAGTTATGTGTTTTAGTCTACACATTTGTTGAGTCATTTGCACTGTCGAATTGATTATGAAAAAGCTGATCCTCCTGTCTAGATGGTGTCGGTGTTCTATGAATGTTTATTTTTGTATGTACCTCATAGGTCTCAGTAAAAGCGGTTACCCCAAAATGCCTTGGTTGTCCCCCAATCAATCGCAATCGACTTGATGTCCCCCCTGCAGAAACCTATTCAGTATTCTCTCCAGATCTTTTCTATTTATAGTCTTGACCATCCAGAAGCTGTTAAACTCATTTGAGTTTCATTCAAGGCTTTTCTGATGGGTCCGAATACTTGAGACTCAAACGTACATTAAGCTTATTTAAAGAAAATGCTAACCTTTCAGTGTTTTGGGATTCAGTTATTCCTTATTAGGTGGGTAAAAAGCAATTTGCATGATACTGGGATATAAGTATCATGCAAATTCTCAGAGGGCTTAAGACTGTTATGGATTAAAATCTCTCGAGAGAAAATTTAGGTTAATTATTACATATAGATGTATGAACAGATTGAAGTAATATAATAATTTCATTAAGATGAAACTTTACATTAGATAATTTTTATTTCATGTTTTTGCTGTCGTATCCGAAAACTAGTATAGAAATAAAGGGTTTCATAGTAAAGAAAATAAATGTAAATCAATATAAACAAATAATTCGGGAAATAAAAATCATTCTATAAGATCACTTAGGATTCCTAAAATCACTTGACTTTTCCAATGGGGTATTTCAATATTGAAGCAAACATTGTCTAATATTAATATATTAGCTCTTATTGCGATATCTTTTTTTATAGTATTTAAATATATTGAGATACAATTTTCGAGTCATAATTGTTATTGTTTGCCTAAATCAGATTAGTGTTGTCTGGGTAAAAGTACATATTAAGGTTTGAAATTTTTAGATTCAAATAATCTTTTGAAAAAATATACGGAATGAGTGATTGAGTGGATATTAGCGTCACCTTTTTCAGCTACAGAGGACTTAAAAGTATCCAGAAAAATAATAATTGTTTGGGAAAATGTTTCCTAAAAATATTCAAAAATTATTTTTATTTTCTCCGCTTTATTTTATATATTCATGCATCATGATTTTTTTTCTTAAATATCTAAATTAAAACTACAATATTGCTATAGTCTTGAAGATTTAATATGTTTGTATAAAAATAACTTTTAATGCAATTTAAGTTAATACAATAAACATATTACACGTTTTATTTAATTTTTTTAGGAACATAACATAATTAACCTTTCAGTAATCACTGTCATTTTAAGATTATGCATATAAATAGGCTTTATTTTGCTATAATGGCTATTAATATATTTCAATAGCATTACCTTTCCGGCAAAAGGCCAAGTATTTTGCTTTCTTAAAGAAGAAGAATAATCACAGAGCTGAAGCAAAGATTGTGTATGTACCGTTACCACTACCCGAATCATCATTAGATGTTATCTCCCTTTACGAATCAGATTACACAACGAACCAACTCCAACTATTCCCTAATCAGAATGAAGATCTTGGGGTAATATATATGTATATGGTAGAGGTACTATTAAAATAAATGCGGAAGGCATTTATTTATCCATTACAGATGTATTTATTCGAATATAATTTAAACTACCAGATAATGCTATAAAACACTATTGGTATAGTTTAATTGTGCAATTGTTTTTAAATATTAAATAAATAATATGTAAATATAAATTGAAATTTTATGAAAAATTAAGATTTATTTTCATATTTATAAATTAGATTACTTTATATGTAACTGGTCTAGTTTATAATATTATAAAAAATAAAGGAAAATAATGTATATAATTCCACCTAATTATGAATTTTCTCATACATTTGAAATAAATAAAAATGACTGCTGGGAATTTATGAGATATCATTTGAAAATTAGTTGAAAAAGTTTTATATAACTAATAAAATATTTATTTATGTATCAGAGGAGAATGAATAAGGAATACATTTGTCCAAAATTGTATGGAACTGAAAGTATGAATTTTTAATAACTTTAATCATTAAGCCGGGTAGTTTATTAGGAATAAAATCCAATCCAACAGTCCTATATTGGAACAATGCTTGTTCCAGAAACTTTATCACAGTCAGAAAAGTTCTTAATTTAGTCACGTGATGGTTGAGACTGTTCAAAAGGGGCTCTGTCAGATTACGACCCAGACAGACGTAGAGATGTTCATTTATTTAGCTCTAAACTTTGATCCACAGGATGTTCAGCAAAAAACTTAGTTAGATTTGGTTGGAACAATGCTACTCAAACTTTCAAAATTTACAACACAATATTCAATTATAATTTTCAACGGCCCCCTTCCTTTCAATAGTAATGCATTGAATTCTAGAATACTATACTTTGACATAAAAGCTACAATACGGCTTTAACATCTTAAGTGCATCCGGCGTATTTCAACGTCTCGCTCAGCCAAATAATTAATTACTCTATAAATATGTCTTTCCGAAGAACGATTCTTTCCGTGCACTGCTATCCATAAAGTTATTGTGAAGGCTGTAGAAGGCAATAAAATGACCTTGACAGTGTTTAAGAAGGGTTTTCTTATTTATATTCCTTTTTTTTCGTCTCCCATCCCAATAGATAACGTACGTACGCATTCGTGGAAAACAGTGGCATTAGAGGCGAATCGTTTAACTTTCAATAGGAAGTTATGGATCAATTATAAACCGTACATATGATCAAGATAAGTGTTAATTTTTTAATGTAATTTTATACATATGGCCATAGAGTCACTATTATGTATTAAACTTGTACTTAACTTAATACTGCTAAATTAATTATACAATACATTGTGTATAAATACATACATTTATAAGGTATTATGCCTGTGTAAATGTGTATTTTATTTTTTATCGTGTCATTCTGTATTTTGTTTGTTTACTTTCAGTAAATTATTAATTTTTTTAACTAATCTTCTGTTTTCAACTCTTCAAGATGTTCGCGCCTTCCTCGAAGAGATTTCACACCCCCCAGAGCCTCCTTCAGAAACATCGGGTTGGGAATTATCTATACGAATAATTCCTCACAAGTAACTCCAGCATATGATGTTATATTTTATGTATAAATAACTCTTTCAGTTATTTAACAAATGAATTTCTCCTTGTAGAACATGAATATAGACTTTACTACCGAAAGTAATCTATGATTTTACACACACACACACACACACACACACACACACACACACACACACACACACACACACACACACACACACACACACACATGTCTTCTATGACTCAATTCCAATAATTCAAGGTTTATAGTTCATGGTACTTTGTTCTCTTCAGTTCGGTATGCGAACTGAATAATTTTCCACCACAAACCGAGATTTATTTGTGAAAAGTACTGAAGCCATTACACTTAGTAATGTGCTATCTTGTCCACCATAAGTAAACACTTCTGATTCACCAATCAAGATGGATGCATATAAGGGTTGCCTTACGAAGAATGCTTGCGCATGAAAATGTTTATATATTACAGCTTCAACATCTTCATTCATTTTCTGTCAGAAAAATCTAAGAATAATTCTTGATGCAACAGTTAATGACAGTTAGTTTTTATTGCAACTTATTCTTCTTGTTTTATTTTCATGAGAGCTCATTTAGTTGCAAAATGAAACATGAATATTCTAATTATTCAAAAATAGGATCTGATTTTTAGTTAGAAAATTAATGATTTCGCAGTATAATACACATACAACACCATCCTTTTTCTGTATGAATCCATATTTATATGTTCAAGGGTCTTGTAAATAGTGTTTTTTTCCAGGTATAGAAGTTTAAGTTGGCATTAATTTCCAAGATGGCGACCGATTTAACAGTTGTCAAGTGATTTATTCTCAGTATGGTTTGACAATTCATCAAAACGATCATCAAGCAAGGCGTAGATTCGTCGAATGGGCCCAAAACGAGATTGCCGTAGTTCCCGATTTTCATAAGCGAATTTTGTTTAGCGAGGAAGCGCACTTCTAATTGAATGGCTACGTCAACAAACAAAACTGCCGCATTTGGAGTGAAGCTAATCTATAAGTGTATGTCGAAACACCGTTACATCCAGAAAAACTGACTGTTTGGTGCGCTTTATGGGCTGGTGGAATCATTGGTCCGTACTTCATCAAAAACGATGAAGGCCACAACGTTACAGTCAATGGTGATCGGTATAGAGCTATGATTACTAACTTTTTCATTCCTGAATTGAACAATCATGATGTTCAGAAGCTGTGGTTCCAACAAGATGGCGCAACATGTAACACAGCTCGTGCCACAATCGATTTATGGAAAGACACGTTTGGTGACCGACTAATTTCACGTTTTGGACCTGTGAATTGACCTCCAAGATCTTGTGATTTAACACCGCTAGACTATTTTCTGTGGGGCTATGTAAAGTCATTGGTCTATGCGGATAAGCCACAAACGCTTGACCATTTGGAAGACAACATTCGCCGTGTTATTGCCGATATACGGCCACAAATGTTGGAAAAAGTCATCGAAAATTGGACGTCCAGTTTGGAATACATCCGAGCCAGCCGTGGCAGTCATATGCCAGAAATCATATTTAAAAGGTAATGCCACAAGATTATCGTTGGAATAAAAAAAATTCATGTCAATCGAATAATACATCGTTGTTTTATTGCAATTTAAAGTTCTATACCTCTAAAAAAACACCCTATATATCGTGAGCACCAAGCTTTTTTTTCAGTGACCGTTTATTTAAATTTGTATACATAAATTGTCAAAACAATTAAAAAAATGAGAGTCAAGTTTTCACAATGAAACAAAGAATTTGTTGTAAAAATAAAAAGTAACCTATATTCAAAAACATACATCAGACTAAATTTTTTGAACTCATAATCAATAATCTTGTATTAGTGTGGCGATCCGAACGAAAGGTGAGGAAACGCGTGTGATCTCAGAGAAAAGATAGACCAGGCAATTTAAATTTATCTGAAAACATCTTAAAATATTGTTGTTGTTGTTATTGCCACCTGATAAATGAGATGAGATCGAGACCCACGATATTCATTGTGGCAAGGAACTAGTTTTTACACACGTCGTTAGTCATAGCTTCGAGCACCATGCAAGTTAAAGTACGATTTGATTCGGTTCATGCCCAATGTTTAGGTAGAACAACCTGAAGAATGGCGAGGAGCCTCCCAACAACATCTTTCCACTTGTTTTCGAGAGGGATTGCGACTAGATGAATATTCATATTATCTCCATGCCACACCGGCACTATGCATTTTCAAACACGAATGTATTCTCTACGGGATTTTAACTTCTCAGTAATTAGCATCACTAACAACATTATCGGATGAGCGACCGACTTAGTACATTCATGTAGAGGATCGCCTCTGAGAATCGTATCGAGTGCCAAATCTGGCATGAGTGCCACAGGTTGCCAATGGTTATCTAGAACTTTACAAACTCCAAATCAATTCTTGACTCAAAACTAAAAGTTGTTGAGAACAATTTAACGGTACTCCTCAGGATTAGACAAATAGAAAAACAGAGACACGTGGCATTGGGCGAATAATCAATTTATGAGTTGGCTTCGATTCACAGTAGTGACCGATATATCGTCTTATAAATGGACGCTGCAATCAGAGATGTTTCACGTGATAAAGATTGCTCTTGGATTTCGCTTGGCGGCCACAGCAATGTATCGATTCAATCGAAGGAATTGCAATCCTTGGAGGACTAACCACATAGTTTTGAACATCTGATTAACTCTCTCTGTTTTGGAGTTATTTTCAAAATTGGGGAATAAGAGCATGGCAGAATTTCGAAGAATGAGAATGCAACACTGATTGATTTTTCTTTGCAAGGCGTCCCACACATCTTTTTATCCACCCCATTCATCTTTTGAAAGTCATAGAAACAATTCTTGCAAACATAATTTTTCAGCAATTACTGGAACTTCTGCGGTTATAATATTTGTTAATAATCATGTGGCATCCTAAACTACTGGTGAGAAGCTTTCTTTTAGAACGGCTCTGAGCTGTTGTTAATAATTTTGAAAGTATCTTTTAAATTTTATGGAAGTTTCGATTAATTCTTCTCTTTTTTCTTATTAATTATGATGAGAGGGTAATACTGTTTTTTTTGGTAAGATACCTCGTATTTTGAGGCCGTGGACTGTGGTATTTCTCATATTTTTTGAATGGGCTGAAAGGAAGGGAACGTTGATGGAAGAATTGTAAAAAATAACAGGGCAACTTTTTCTAAATATAATCCGAAAATTAAAATGTTTTTCATTGCTTGGTCGGAAACTTTTAAGAGAGCCTTCTCATATATATTTTTTTATTAAATACAAGTCTTAATTTATAAAAAAATGTATGAACTAATTCTCTTAATTTTTTTCTCTCAACTAATTTTAATTTGTAATAATCTTGAGGCTTACAAAACATTCGCGTAATAATTTCTTTTTAGCTTACTCGGCTAATTGGAAATATAACCACAATCTTATCTTTCCTAAAATTAAAAGGTTAGCGTTTTTAAATGAGGGTGATGCTACATTGCATCATCTTCGTTTTCGTTCCAGTCCGAAAAGCCTTTACCGAACATCATAAGATATTTTTGAAACTCCCGATTAACAAAAACTATAAAAGATTAAAATTTCTGAAGCGAACAGAGGAGGCTTTTGTGAAAGTCATGTAAATCGTCATTGTTAATATATCGTTTTTGTTTGCTGCTTGTTTCGTTAGTGTTCTTTACATGAAATGTCCCCGCCTCAGTTCGGCCACGACATTCACCAGAAATTATATCTCGTTTACCGAATGTTCTTTTCTTTTCCGAATGTTAAGTCCAATAAATCTTCCTAAATCGTTAAAACTTAAAATCTGTTTTTCTTTTTATATGTAAAGGAGAAAACAAGTAACAAAACAGTCAAAAATTGTCATAGTTACTTATTTTTTACAAATATATGTACTTAGACATTTTTTGAAATAAAATCATGGGCAACACAATACTCCTTAGAGTTCTTTGTTATACTTACTTTTGTCTTTGTGTGTTACTATATCCATAAATATTATAATAAATTCAGCGTACAGGCTCAATTGATAAGAAATTAAATACAAAACTGAAGAAGCTTAAAAAAAATCTTTAGTTATCGGAAAATAACTACACATTCTTAGTGCAACTTTTCATTATTTAATATCATTTAAAATAAAGGAAAGTTTTCTGAGAGAAAACAACTTATTTCGCTAAAAAAAACCAATTACTTTACAAGAAATATTCCATGCAATCCCAAATTACTTTAAATTCCTGAGTTTCAATTTCTGTTCTTCTTTCTAGTGTAAGGGAGAGAGTGGTTAAGTCCGATAGTGTCTTTTCATTTTTACTTTTTTGCTCAATTCATTTGTGCCTTTGATTGGAGTTTCTCCCAGTGTGTTGGTGGCGAAACAACCACGAAGATAGAAAAAAATAATAATAATTAGAAAAATTTTTGAAAATGCTTTTAACAAAGATATCATTTAATAAAAAAAGAAACCAGGAATTTTTTACTAACATATTTAGCCTGTTTGGATCGCTGTTTGACCTTTTTGTAAGATGTGACAGTTATCAAAACCAAGGAAGGAAGTTACGTTTTGTTCACAAAAATTTATTTAAATGTTCTGATATTTCTCTTCACTTTTTGAGTTTATCAGTATTTATAAATCTTGAGTGTGTGTTATATATTCTATTTCTTTTTCATGCTTCAAAACTTCGAAATTCTATTCTGTAAATATGAAGAGCTATAAGAAATAATTTTTTATATATATATATTGACGAATCTGTACGGAACTTTTCCACTAATCTTCTTAGGCATCTTTTTGGAGAATATAAATTCGTGTATATTTCCAATCAACTCCAAGAAGATAAAGGGGCTATGCAAAATCGATAGGGTATTTAAGTCGAGCGTTGAAAGCTAGCAATTTTTTTTGATGATGATGAGAAAGGCTATCGAGCCAGCAACAGTAACCTCAATCTTAGAGGATTACAGGATATTAAGATAGTGCAGATGTCGTGCTGCTATTATATTGAAGAACGAGAAACCTTATATAACCAGCGGTAAATATAATTTATGTACGCTTAAAATAAGCGTTAGTTTAGTCAAATAATTTAATGTTAATTAAAGCAAATAATGTGTGTACGTGTATTTCTTGGACCTTCTATTTCGGTAGGCCTTACTTGATCTTGAGCGTAATTATTAATTAGTTGCATAATTCGTAATTTAATTTAATATAAAGGTAAATCCCTTTATTTGACGTAACATAAAAGTATTATATGTTATTAGAGGTTTTTTTAAACATGAAATAATAAATAATTATTATTATGCAAAATGGCTCTTGCTGGTCCTTGGCCTCAAATTAATCTTGGTGTTCAGGGTGAGACCCAGGGGGTCTCCACTATATATATATATATATATATATATATAAGTGCTTGTTTTCCAGATTTAACGTTCTGAATATTTCAGAAGTAATAAAATATATCTGAGAACTAGTTTTGAATATATATACATGTACATATATATATATATATATATATATATATATATATATATATATATATACTAAGGTATTTTGAATAAAAATATATTTATATTCACAAACGAATAATTTCATGACAATTATAATAACACAAAAAAGAACACATTTTCTTTTCTCCCATAAATAAAAATTTAAATCACCTGATTGTCGCCTATACTGTTGTACTTTTTTTCATCAGATAATAGCAATTGTCATAAGGAATTGATTTAAAATTTATATCACATTCATATTGGTTATACTATGTGAATATATGTTTCTCGATGTATTAATATTTGAACTCAGTAATATCTTACCGATGGTAAGAGTAACTAAAATGTAATCTTATTTCAAATTATGTATTATTTAAAGGATATGCAAAATCATTGCAATTCTCGTTATGTTGTATAGACAGTTAGGCCAACAAATCGAAATTTTATTTTTAAATACATAAATATTGTTTGTTTCAATTAAAGTAATCTTTGTAAATCAATTAAATAAATCGAAGTTTATGCCAATTAAATATGCCAAAAATTTTATTTGAAGAATATTTTAATAAATGTATATTTAGCTCTCTCTCTCTCTATTCTTACACAGATGTGTCTTTGAGAGGGTAAACAAATGTTGTAGCTAGAAAATAAAACTTTAAATTGTTGGAACTAAATCACAGCACTTTCATAAATATCAGTATCATATATCCTGTGTTTATATTATTTATGAAATGAAAACTTGGAAAATCACTTATCTCAAAAATAATCTTATTTTTTTTCGAAAACCCTTTTTTTTTCAAGTGTAAATTTCTACAATTTTACAAAGAATAAAGCTAATTAATTGTGTCAAATTATATCAGAATGTTCTTAAGAAAATGTCTTATGAATTATTTTAATACTCACATTTAAAAGTATAAATAATTTTTAAATTTTATATAATAGTCACTGAAATAAATATGCCTTGTATAATTTTGTTTGGATATTTTTCAATCGACAACACAAATATCGTATGCGCTACAGATTGTATATATGTAGCTAATAAAATTTTCTTATGCACTGATAAACATTGGATTTTTAAACAAAATTTCATAATATTATTTTTTACGAATATTTTTTTGAAATATTTATGCGTGTTGCAATAAACATTGCATTTTTTAGATAGCTGTTATTAATTACTTTTTCGTGTTTTATTTTTAGCATTTCTATTTTTCGAGATTAATATATGTAAAGTGTTGTTAAACTATACCTGATAAAAATTTTCAAAAAAATGGAATTTTTAATAGGAAATTAAATTTTCGAAAACGTGCGTGTGACCTTGCAAATACTTATATAATATATTATATACATTTTAGATAATTATTGAAAACCTAGGCAATTCACGAATGTGATTATCTTTTTTCATAGTTTTTTAAAGTAATGTGAAATGCTTAAAAAATATTTTGTCCCCTTAATTTATAAAACCAAGCATTTAAGCTACAAAATGATTAATGAAAGTAATATGAAAACTTCATAATTACAGTCGGCCCTCTACAATATATTTATATATGTTTATCAGTTTATAATTGAATTATTTTTATTCTTAGTTATGTTTTATTACAGAACTTTAAAATAAATTGCGTCTAATTTTTACGCATAATTTTAATCTGTTGGCAGTCTCTTTATATATACCCTCTAAAAACAATAACTTAAATTTTATGTAAACGTTAAAAATTTGTATTCGAGGTACTACTGTAACATCAATTGTCCTCTTAAATTCAAAGCTAAAAATAAAAGGAATTTATTTTTTTTTGACCGAGGATAAATTTAGCTTAAATGTCTGCAAGTATCTCGCAGATATTTCTTGCAGACTACATTGAGCATTTCTGTAGGAAGTTAAAATAATCTCGGCTTAAGCAGTGTAACTGAAGCATGCAATTAGCATTTCATTAAATAAATATTTGTCCTATTATTTTCTGTAAACTGTCAGATGTAGATATTAAATAAAAAATGCATTACATTTTAGATATTTAAATATAATTATCGTCAAAGTCCATGATTCTTTTAACTGAAAAAGTTATTTTTGATTTTTATGTCACTTTACTTTCGTATAAAGTAAGTATTATTTTATAAATACAATTATTATCATATGCTTTATTCATTGTGGTTGTAACCCCTTAACTTCCGCTGGCGTAAATATCCGTCTGGCTCAACTGGTGCTTTGTTTTCCTGGACGTATATATACGGTTTCCTTAAATACCATTCTTCCATTTGCCTGCTATCAGTAAAATATTCTGAATGGCTTGAAATGCAATAAAATTAACTTGAAAGTATTTACTTGTTTCAGAGAAAAATTTATTTCATGTTTACCTAGGAGGCTCAAATGTATTTGAAATTAACAATTAACGCGGTTAACAACTAACAATTGATTTCTAGAATACACGAACTTGGCTTAAGGAGGCGAAGGTAAATTGAGTTGCTTATCTCTTTCTCAGTTTATCACGGACCGTCGATTGCGGGTATGAGAGGTTTCAAGTAAAAAACATACATTATTTAAAGTTAACCCCTTTTATATATATTTAGCCTTTAACACTTATGAGAATTAAGACTACAAAGTACCCTTTTTCAAAAAAGTTTTTTGGAGACAGTAACGGTAAAAACAATTTATGTTTTATATTCAGATTATAATATAAAGGTGATTCTGAAAGTTTAAAGTCAGCCATTTTTCACAATTTTTTTTAAAAAATAAGAGTTTTTGAAGTTTTTCTAATTTTTATAAAGTGCTCACTTTTTTTAAACAATTTTTTAGTCATTTTAAGTTATTTATATTTCTTTGATTATTATAAACAAAAGTTAGTATAGATTTGAAAACCTATCACCTTGTTGATTTTTAATTATTCTTTTTCTAGAAAAACCTGGAAAATACACGATAATTTTTAAAAATAGTAAATTTAGCATTTTTTAAAAAAATAACTAGTGTTCTCAGCCCTACATCTATACTAAATTTTATAGAACATACGTTTCAGAGTTTATACAAATATGTTAAGGCTCTATGGTGAACAGAAAAAAAATTCTTAAAGTTTTAAAATCACTTATATCTTCAAAATTGAATATCTGAAAAAAATACATTTAAAATTGCAAAGGCATAAAACAAAAATGTATAATACTCTTAAAGCTCTAATTTTTATTATGTTATTTTCCAATGTATGTTCTACATTAAAACACTATTTTAATTAAATATGACTGAACATAACTTTTTTAATTCAAAAAATATATTTGCATACTATTTATATTATTTGTTGCGATGAACAATAATTCAGCCTAATCTTCACAAAATATTTTCACAAAGTTTTGAAACCCAAAAAATTATGTATAAAATAATAATAATGCTATCTTAAGCAAAAAAAAAATAGCCAGATTTGTTCATAAAATTTAATTTTTTTCTAGTTTTAAATTGGGTAGTTCATAGGAAGTTTTAGATATTGTTGTACGACTTTAAAATACCAAAATTTTGTACTACACTATATTTAGTATAATTTAGTGTGGTAAACCAAGGATATATATTCAGTTTTATCTGCAATAATGGAATTCAGAATACTTGTATTTGGAAGTCTACATGCTGTATCATCTGAGGACTTATTTTTCGATACATCAATTTCGGTAGTATTCCATCTCTTCGAAGTACTGTTTCTCACAGCAACCTGAGAATGTTTTGGTCATGGGATTTTCTTCAAGTGAAAAAAATAACGAAAGCTTCTAAGTTATATTAACTAATTTTAAAACAAAAAATTGGACTTGAAATAAATTTTAATTAATTAATTTTGAGAATTCAAGAAACTCAAAACATAATCAAGCAGAAATGATTTTAGTAACAACAATTGGAATTAATAAATATTTCACACTAAAAGAATTGATTGTGTACAAAAAATATTTTAATTAAATCAATTTAAGAGTGGAAAAATGCTTTAAAATAAAAATGAAACAAGAAAGCTTCAAATATCTTAAAAACTAATTTGTTAACAAATATGAAATTTAGTGGCAAGCTTCGCAATGATATGGGTCACGAGAGAAAATGCAAGGAATTATTTTTCGGTAAAACTGAAATTTTTAGGGTACTGTGCAGACTTAATGAGAATGCACTATAATAACTAAATCCGAGATAAGTGCTAATAATTATCTAATAAGATTAATAAGTTTTATTAATCTTATTAGATAATTATTAGCACTTATCTTACTAATTCTCTTGTTTGTTCTGGCTACCAACTTGTTTAGTCGTTAGCCATAAGGTGGAAGGCTTCCGCCTTTCTCTGAATCATTCACTTTGGAATGAAAAAAAATGAAGTGCGGCCACCGGTTGCTCATATTATGCTTTCTGCTTAGGATCAATTTTTAACCATCACACCGTCTACTCCACGACTCGCACTTAAATAGAAGTTTTCATTTACATAAAATTGAGCCATCTCTACGGAAAGCGGTTTTCAACTAAAGTCACAGTAAAAAGAGTATGTTCCCGAAGGGAATTATTTGAAGCCCGAATAGAACCCGTTACAAGTTTCTTTAATGTTACTAAAGAAAGAGAAACGACATGCAACTGTAGCAACCAAGCAATATAATTCTCAAAAAACCTTAAAAATATTATTATTAAAAATTTATTTATCAAAGATGTTTTTTCAGTTTTCAATAAACTGATACATTTTACATTGAATTTATTGATACAGTTTATACAAAGTTATCTTACAGTATTTCTCTGTCATTTCTACATTTAGAAGATCTTTCAGTCCATCCCCAAGTTCTAGAACTTCAAATGAACTTGTAGTCCCCCTTCCCCGGATACAAAGGAATAAACATTTTCAAGTCAACTTTAAATGAACTGTAATGTTATAATCATGTTGACAAACAAGTTCTATGTTCCTGACATTGCATTTCCAGCGATCACGAAAAGCATTTTTCTACTTTGCCCCTTTTATCCTTATTGGATTACCTTTAAAAGGAAGTACCAAAACAGCATCTTAGAAAAAAGAAATACCTAGAAATATCCTTGAGAAATAACAATAACAAAAGAGGACGATAAAAAAAAAAAAAAAAATCAGGGACATAGACCGAACAGACTATTTTGTCTAGTAGTTTTCTATGAAGTGAATGCTGGCGTGATTGAATGTCTTGCATTCATTCTGGAGCTCGTGCTTGGAGTTGAAAGAGGCATTTTGGCTACACCATTTTCCTCCGAGCTGATAAATCAGAAAAACGTGGGGGTTTACCGTGTATATATTTTTTCGGGAAGCATATTGGCAAAAAGGAATGTGGTTATAAATCTATTTTGTTGTAGGAATGCTTGGAACGAAATTCATCTTTTCCGGTTTTCTCTATGAAAGGGAACTTCAATTCTTATATATTCTTTCCTGTATGCACAGAAGACATGGGCTGAATAAAAAATCATGATTTTTCCAGTGAGTGTGTTTTTCTGAAAGCTGTATTAGTGCCTATAGGAAATATTTGTTTATTTTTCATATTTAAATGCAACGTTCATATTTAGTAATGTAAGGAATTAACTAAACACAGGGTATAAATGCGTAAACAACCATAATTAAAAAAAATTATGTATATTAGTTTTTATTATACTAAAAATTATTTTCCAAATGATGCGATGTAAAAACATGCTATTTTATGATAAAATTTAAATTTTTTTTAAAAAAGTGGCTATAGAATGCATCATGCCTGATTTTATCCTTTAAATTGACTTTAAACTTTCATCTATCCAGTGGTTCTGTAAATGAGTACCAAGCTTGTGCTTAGGGACTAAACACTAGAAGTATTGCTTGATATTGACCACCTAATCGGCCAATCTGCTCATGCATGGTCTTCAAGGGGCATTGTACTACTGAATTTAGTTTAGTTTGTAGCTTAAATTTTAGTTATACAGTAAAGTTACAAAAATTGCGTTAGTATGCAATGCTTTTTCGACATACAAGAAAAGAACCAGTTTATAGAATTATTTCTGAACGTCTTTTTAATAGAGAATGCAAAGGAATAATGATTTATTACTATGAAAACTAGTATCTACACAATCAATAATAAAGTAGTAGATAGTCATGTATAATAGATAAAAATGGATAGTCGAAATTCATGATTACAAAATTAATTGTGAATTGTCTCTCCTTCAAATATTTAAAGATTTAAATAAATTTATAACATAAAAAATTCGGTATTAATAACTTCATTCTTGAGTTTCTTAGAGATACTAAGAATTCAAAATCAAAATTTCTCAGCTCTGAAAAAGTAATATTTTTTATAAATGGAAACAATTCCAAATGATATGTAAAAAAATGCTTTTTAGTAAGAAAAATTTAAATTTATTTTTTAAAAAAATTATAGAATGTATGCCTGATTTTGCTTTAAATTGCTTTCATATTTTATGTTGAATTCAAAAGGTAATTTCGGCTGAATTATCGTGTTATATTTAGTTTTGAGGGACCATTTTGTCAAAACTTATATTATCAAGAGGGTTTAAAAAAATGGGTAAAAATACATGAATTTAGATTTATTTTTTCAAAAATTAAAATAAGAAGAATACTGGGAATGAACAGCAACAATTGTAATAATTTTTAAGTAAATTTTGAGTGAAACTCATAATTACATAATATAATAGTGGAAAATAATATTTTAAAAATTTCCTATATTAAAAGCTTCTTATAATCACAAAAACTTTGTCTTAAAAAACTTTATTTTAAAAAATTATATATACTATATATAATTAATCCTGTCGCAAAAAAATTTGTCGGAAAAATCTACATTACGAAATTTTTTTGTTTTAAAATAAACAAATGATTAAAAATTTGTCAATATATTTTTATAGTTACAAATGCAAAAGGTTAAAAATCAGTCTGCATCAACATGATTTTGAAGGAAAAAGGCGTGGCATTGGTTTAGTGATCACTTTATGCTTTGTGGACAGAGTTGCATCTGCGCAGTCAACTCCTCCAAATCGTCTTCATCACTTCCCAGCGTCCAGACATGCTCTATTGGCGAAAGATTGTGGTCTGGCAAATGCCAGAATTTCTTGAAGTCAGATGGGAGAGTCGCGCATGGACGAGCATTATCCGTGTAAATGGCACAACGACGTAGCATGGGTAGCACAATCGGCGTAAAATATCGTCCAAATCTGCGAGCTGTCAAAGTGCCTTGAAGGACCACTAAAGATGATTCCCAAAGAAATGGTTTAGTCACACCTTGTGAAATTTCAGTGCCGTCGACAATAAATGCCGGATCGTCCGCATCTCCAGATTTGTGCGGGGGAATCATCCTGAGACTGAATTTTCAAACACAGTGTGAATTGTCAAAATCCAGTCGAAAAGATTCCCAAGCTTTGTCAATCATGATCAAATCTGTTGATGGCACTGGATGTAGAAGGAGGTAGTTGAATTGCTGCTGATTTTCGAAGGTTATCCAAAACGCTGATTGCACGATCCTCGCCGATCAAAAGTTTTAAAATTATGTACATGATGCCCTGGTCGAGTGGCTGAAGTTTTGAGGTTACGCAACTACCATTTGACCGGGAAACCTGCTTCTCTGAGGCCTATTATACAGTTTCTCGTACTGCCGCCGGTTTTGATAAGTCATCAGGTGGTGCGTTATTGTGCTTTTAAAGTTAACTTAAAAATAAGAGAATATGTCACACTTTCTTTTCATATCCGAGTTCAGTGAGATCAACCATTCATTTGAGTTCGGTGGTCATCCATGCCTTCTTGTTTGAGCGGCGTTTGGTAGGGAACGAGTTTATGCCCTTGAAACACCGATGTTTAGCAGATTTTCCTATGACGAAGGAAAATCTTTCTGAATTATCCATGTTTTAAAAAAACTCCTTCAAAATACTCCAAGAGAATTTTTTTTTTAACAATTTAAATTTTTTATGTAAAACAACTTGTACAAAAGAGTCCGGTTTCATCTGTGTTGAAAATGTTACGTGGTTCGTATTCCTTTATTAAAAGAAACGAGTTCTGTCACTTAGAACAAACGTTGATGTTGACAAAAATTATACGCACATTTTTTAATTAATCCCATTCATTTTCTTAAAATTTGTTATCATTTTTTAGCCGAAAGGTATTCTAATCTTTACTTTGTCTTTAGCCTTTTCCTTCAACAAATGAACCCATCGGAATATGTCTGTCATCGACATGTTTCCATGAACTAAAAATGTTCACAAGTTGGTTTGGAAAATTATCTTTGCTAACGAGTTTACTCAGTCAACTCCTCCAAATACACTAAATATTTTTCTTTAATTATTCAGAATGGGAAAAGCTCAGTGGGATTTCAAATGCTTTGGCTACATCGACCTTCCTCTCACCTTTTCAACTGATTATTTCACCTTTTGCTTTTCAGAAATTGTTAAACCCTTGTACTTTTTGAAAGAAGACATGCCGCTCCTTTCACGTGATAAGTCGACACTGAGGTGAGGTGTATAGTAGTGGCCCAAGGTTTATCGAACTTAACAGGTAGGAAAAGTAAATCACCCCAACTTTAGTAAAATAATATTTTTAATTTAAAATTTGGAATCTATAATGAACACAAGGCGTATTCACAGTTCGCACTCAGCTACGGGGTATACTTAATAGCAGGTGTCGACAACTATGGCACGTGGAGCAATTCTTAGTGGCACATTACCGCTCTTTTTTAAAAAATAATATAATAAAGTTAAATCTCTGTTTCTCCTGTCTTTGCCTCATACATTTTTATATAAAGGTTTTATTTCTCGCTTTCAATTCTCTGCCATAAAAAGATTCTGCTGAATTATCTCGGATGAAGTTTGAGTGCTTTATTTAAAAAAAACATCTGTTTACATGTGACTCACTATTAGTAATAAATACTCAACGCAAATCAAAATTATTGTGCAATACTTGTAAAAGGAAGCATCACTCATTACTGCACAGTGAATAAAAAATAAAGCAGATTTTCCTTTTCTCATCTAAAACTTGGGTATCAAAGGAAAAAGATAAAACAGATGGCTTAGGAATAAATCAAAATTCTGCTTAGCAAATGCCGGAAATATATTAAACAAAGTAGTTATTCTATCAACATGCCACAATTTGGACTGAAAATAAGTTCAGTAAAAAAACGCTCGTTGGATCATTAGGTACAAGAACTGAATCTAATTTCATAATATTGAAGGTTCGAATTATCGAGAGTTTTATAGGATAACTTCGAATTATCGAGTGTTGTAGTCTGGCTAACCACAAATTTTACTTCGAAATATTGAGAGTACCAAAACGTATGGTTTTAGTTCGAAATATCAAGAGTTCTTCTGGGGGCTGAGCATATACTTCGAATTAGAGAGAGGTTAGTATTATCGAAAGTTCGAATTATCGAGAGTCGACTGTATATATATATATATATATATATATATATATATATATATATATAATAAAATAAAAAAAGATACCAAGTGAAAAAGTTGCAAATTCTATAATGCAAAGGAAGAAAAAAAATGGAGTTCAAGACACACAACAAATGTAGATACAAAAAGAGTCTTTGGACTTAAATGGAGACCTATTAGGATTTCTTGAGCTTTCGCTTAATTTGGCCAGTCATTTTTGGCAATGCTTTATGGATGCATATATATATGGCATGTTTTGGACTCAGAATCAGACTTAATTTTAAAAGGATCTTTATTTGATGAAATTTAGATATCTTCTGACGCAAAAAACAGAGAGAAAAAAAACGCCACTTGGAAACTAAGTGGGTTTGACACTTAAAACACAGATGTGACAAATATCACTGATTTTTTGTTATTGAAATTTAACCCTCTAACCGGATAGCATGGAAAATTCCGTCAGTGTAAAGATGCTTCGAAAATGGACTGCACGGATTTTTCTGCCTTCAAGTAACGTTTTCAAAAGCGGATTAGCCGCACTTTTCTAAAATCCTTTACCCCTTTTAAGGTTTAACAACTTGAAAGATAATGAGGGACGGATGAAGCAACACAGCATGAGTTTTATGGCTCGCAGGGAACCCCGTGTTTTGACCCTCGGGCAATCGTAAAAAATCGAGGGGAAATTTCTTTAGACCCCAGGAAGTGTTAATTTGTTACCTCGTTTTTTTAAAGTTTTGTAAGTCCCAACGCATAAGTAAAATATGTTACAATTCCATTTTGGTTTCATATTAATTTGAAACTGTAACAAGTTGGGGCGTGTCAGTGGAATCGGCTATTTTATATAGTTAGACAAATTATCTTTTTTTAAGTATATTCTTTCTCATCATTTTTCTTATTTTAATCAAAGATTTTAGTTTTTGAAACATGATTATTTTATTATAAGATACCGACGGTAATAACGGTTAATTTTAATTTATGCAACTTGTGAAATGTTCATAACTAACCATTTCCGTCTAAATAGTTTACATGAAAAAAAAAAGCTTGGACTCCCTCATTCATTAGGGATTTATATAAGATTCTAACATTAAATTTTATTTTTCACCGAATAAGATCGAGTGGTAGTGTATCGTGCTTCCACACCACAGGTCTGGGGTTTTCTTAACGGGCTGCGCAAGGTCGACACTGCCTTTCATCGCCACTACATTGGGTCGATAAATGAGTACCAAGCTTGCTTCGGGTCTTAATCACTGAAGGTCTCTCTTCAGACAGACCACCAAATCGGGACATCTGTTCATGCACCTCAGCGTCCAATGGTCACGTGTATTATGATGGGCACATTAGTTCCTGGCCCTCATGGATTGTTGTGCCGATGAGATTGAGTCTTAAGTTTAAGGATTACCTCACTTTGGGGATACCCCTTAGATAAACATGTATTTTCACTCATTTGCAATTAAACATTTTTCCTTCAATTACGTTTATTTCAGAAGGAAGTTTGATTTTTCAAATGTATTAGCTTAATAACATGTATATTTGTGTGTATTATATTAAAAATTTGATCAATCCAAAATTACATGTTTTTAGCTCCTCTAAAAGCTTTTAGGATTTTACAACTGATCTTACAATCCATATACGTTTTATAGTAGTATATTTAAAAATGATAAGGACATTTTTACGACTGTGTGAGCTGTTATGCCTTGTTTATAAATATAAAAAATTGCATTCAGCTACAGTTTTTAAAATGTACAGAATAAAGTGAAGAAACAGTATACTTACATATTATGAATATTTTTGACTGCAGTAAAATATATTTATATTTCAGTTT
Organism: Trichonephila clavipes; assembly: GCA_019973935.1. Taxonomy (NCBI): domain Eukaryota; kingdom Metazoa; phylum Arthropoda; class Arachnida; order Araneae; family Nephilidae; genus Trichonephila; species Trichonephila clavipes. Next base: position 217,004 of record BMAU01005520.1, read on the forward strand.
CTTTACAATTTGAATAGAAGTTGTAAGCCATTTTGCGAATAGTTTGATATTGAGTATAAACCCATAGGCTGTTTAATATTGTAAAGTGTTTTACTTTGATACCAGCACACATTAAAATAAGGCTCATTCGCAGTTATATGATCAGCTTCAGTGATATTTAAATTTTCAAAAATAGTCTACAAGTACGAAAATATTCTTTCACAACCGCACACCACACATCTCATACTATATCTTCCCTACAGCAGGAAATATTTGTGTATACTGAAAAATTTAATACAGGATACATTTCCAAGTGTTAATTTTTTTTTTTAAATTTGGTATGAATACATTGTGGAACTGTCGGTTAACTTCACTCAACAAAATTTTTTTAAGTGTACTGTTTTGAAAGACAAGATTAATTAGGGAGAACTTTTCTCACAATAGAATTTGTAATGACTGAATTGTGTGAAAATGTAGTTATCGATGTGTGACATTTTTCCTTGTAATAAAAGAAACAGAAAGATAAGAAATTTAACTTGATTAGAAAATGGTTAGAAGTACTGTCATGCGCATTTGAAGAAGTATATCCCCCATTAAAATTAAAAATTATTGACTGAATGTGTGTTATGTCCATCAAAAATGCCGATGTAGAAAAGATATTTTTGTTTAATACAAGGAGTTCGAAAAGGAGAGCATTAGGAATGAAAATTTAGATTTTTTCCGAAAAATATTCAGTTAACATAAAAATATTTATATGATTTAAATTTAAATAAATTAAAAGTATATTGAAATCATTTTTTATGTTATTCTAAATTAAAAATATAATTGAATAGAGAAAGATATGTTTTATTTCATAAATATATGCACCTTTAATTGTCTTATTCCTTTAAAAAAAGATAGGGCCTTTACACTTTTTACCTCATAACTTTTTTAAAAAACAGGAAAGTGAGCGCGTTTTCTTACTCTCATATTCAAAAATGAATACAGGATGCTTTTTTCTAGTTCAAATCGCAATACCAAAATATTTTTTTTTAATTTTTAAAAAATGACAGAAAAATAAATTTTGTTTGAAGAAAATATAACTATTTTCAACTTTTAACACGCCATTTATTTCATGTTTTTTTTACCCTGCATTTTAATTTAATTTTACTGTGACTGAATCTATGGGGAAAACGACAGAGTGGAACTATGGTTTTCATACAAGATTGCCCAAGGCAACAACAGATAGCTGTAAACGATTGCTATCCTGGTTCTTACTGATTAAAGACGCCGAACCAAGTCATAAAGTTGTCCCCTTTCAACCTCCCAAGTTTTAAAAGGGGGAAAGAATTGAAGTCTGTTGCATTTTTGAAGTGAATAGCAATATAAGAGTAAAAGGTTTTCGGAATAATTTTTCAGGAGGAAGTTATCCAGTTAGAGGCTTAATGCTGGCTGATAAAGCAATTATATATAACGATCTGGACTTTGACATTTTTAATGGATATGCCATATGTTTCGAAGGACATGGATGATTAATGGGATAGATGAAGATTAAAGGAAATATAAAAGTTAAGTGCTAGATAGGGAATTTAATTTTTAGTCTAATTTAATTATCCTTACACACACACACAGATATATATATATATATATATATATATATATATATATATATATATATATATATATAATGGATTTAAAGTGTTTGAGAATTAAATATATTCTCTGATCAGTGAGGTTACAACCTCACCAATAGCTGACGCTACCAGCGAATATATGTATTCCCCCGGAATGACGGGTTTTAGGGGGAAACGATTGCGACGCGGAACGGTACAGACGCGGGAAAAGAGACTCCAGTTTTACAGGCGAGAAGCCACGTTTTTCGGTCAACGTTGAGACCAATAGGCTTAGCGACAATTGAGAGTGTGCTCCGTGAAATAACTCGTAAAGTTTTAATTGGAAATAATCTAATGTTTCATTAAACAGTAATTTCATTCTAATCTGCTTATTTCTTTCAAATTTCAAGATCCCGAACATTAATTACCGCTTGATACCCCTTATATATATATATATATATATATATATATATATATATATATATATATATGCATATACTTATTTATTTATAAACGGAGAGGGTTGTAGAAAAGTGATTCACTGACTCGTTGGTTTACTCCTACACTCGTCACGCAACCTCCGAAACCATAAGGTCTAAATACTAGATATTTAGCAAACATTTTGGATTATTGAGTACAGATCCACTATGGACGAGTTGCAGGGAAATTTTTTTTCAGGATATATGGTGGTGTTATAGATAAAAAATTCTTCGCTTTTTAGACCTGTGGTGGTGTGATATCTATATTAACTGGTTCCAAATGTCACAAAAAGTCGATCTTTTTGGTGTGGTTGATAAAGTACTTGCGTTCGAACGGAAGGTTCCCAGATCGAATCTTCCCTCCTTCATTGGTGACACTGGCCATGCAAAAGAACCGCAATTTTCTCGCTCCGCAGTCTTGGAGCCCTCTATCCACCGCAAAACAACCAAGCCGTTAAACATTTACGCAAATAAGCCGTTACTTCTCAAAAACGTTTCACACAAATGACGCGATTCTGAAGCCTTCACGCACGAAGACGCAGCCCACCATGTGGCGCAATTGCTTACATGCTTGCCGAGAACATGGTATCGTTCGTTCGCCTATTTGCTGAATCTATGACACAGGAGGTATGTGGCGGTGTGACATCTATTTAAACTGGTATCAAACAACACGCGGAGACGATCGTTTTGGCGTGGTCGATAAAGTACTTGCGTTCGGAACGGAAGATTCCCGGATAAAATATTCCTTCCTTCAGACATATTGCCTTCAAATATGACAATAATGTTACTTTTGTTGAGTGGAGACCCGCTAAGAGCGGGCTTTGTACAGAACAACTCTGAGGAGGTTAAGAGGTTGCAAAAATATAAATAGGGTTATTTAAATTATGAAGTGAGGGTTATTGGGATGTTTATCATTACAAACAAAAACTTATTTTAGGCTTTTAGATAAAAATAATATAAAATAACACATGTTAGCATGCAACATCATGAAAAACCCAATTAAGTGATTAAAGGAGGGGGAACTAGCATATATATCAGTGATGTAATAATTCATTTCCAAAGCATTTTAGGTGCAAACAGTTATTTATCACTTCAAGAAAAACGACAGAGGAACGTGATATGTATACGCTTATCGGCTGTTTCCCCGAAAGAATGTCAGCGCTTTTATCTCGAACGGCAAGAGGACAGGATATCCTAATACCCTTTTTTCTGACCTGACGATCTCATGATCAAATGTCCAATAAATGCAAGATACTTTGATCCTGTTACAATAGGGCTTTTGTAACATTTTTTTTATTAAACTTTATGCTAATTATTTGGTTGTAATATATATATATATATATATATATATATATATATATATATATATATATATATATATATATATAAGCCATTTCCTAATATATCCCTATTAAAATCAATTACTTACCCCTATTCAACAAAGCTTTAAAATTTCAGTTGAAAAAATAAGGCTCTAAAGAACTATTTTAATAAATTGATGTTATAGAGTACATCATATTATTTGCGTGATTGCATTATATGCATCAAAATATTTAGATATTCAAAATAAAGATTGTAATTTTATATGCACTAAATTTTAATTTTTTTATCTAATGTTTGACAGCATACATCATATTGTTGCTTATAAAATATAGTAAGCTGCAGTTAATTGTTTTTAATGAAACCGAAACTTCAGAAATCTATTGCTAAAATGTTTTCATTTTTTTACAAAAAAAATAATAAATAAAAGTAAATACTTAAAACTTTCTTTCACCAAATTATGATATTTACTGAATGATATAAAAATTTAGTTTCGACGTTGAATGTTTTTATAAATATTAATATTATGCATACCTTCTACTATTACGATGATTTTGTCATCATCCCATACAAACGTATATATGCATAAGTATACAATTCCAAGCAAATACATACCTTTTCTGTCACACGTACACACACAATCCCACATGCACATAAAAACTATATAAATATATAAACCTTTTTTAAATGCATACACAAACACTTGTACAAATGATTGCCAAATGCATGAAAACACTTTCTGAAGAAAAGAGGACATAAAAGTAGATATTATACGCATATTTTTGAGTGAAATGTACGTATTGCTGTGTTTCCCTAAGGGTACGAAATTTGTAGAAATTAATATCTGAATTACAAATGACATTGTTACAGATAAGACATCAATTGAGTATCATGATTAAAAAATTGCTGATATAAACAATTAGCAAAATACAGCAAGATTAAGGTGATTGACTATAAATGAGTTACGATTCTAAAAATGTCAAAATTTGTAGATGAACTTCTTCTGAAACTGAGCTAATGCTTAACAAAAGCCAACCTGCTACTAAACATGGAAATCATGAACTAAAAATAAAATTGTATTGCAGGAATTAACGAAAGTTTGCATAGATTTTTCGCGAAAAAATAAACCCATGTTTAACAAATAATAGCAAATTTCAACATCATTCAAGAAAATCAAATTTGAAACAGAATAGGGCATTCGGGGAGCTTCGCACATTATATTTATATGATAATGGTATAAAATGCAAATACTTCTTTATGCACTGGGTTTAATACTAAGGAAGCTTTACAATGTAGGTCGTCCATTTTCTTAAAAAACGGAAAATTTTATCTACAATACCCTCTCTACCCTATCAACTCGAATTGGACGTACAGTCGAAACTCCATATTACGAACCTCTTAATTGCGAATTTTTCTATGTAACGAACTTTTTCCTAGAACCAGTGGCCGCGGTAGCCGAGTGGTATAGGTATCGGACTGTGGCTTGCTTTGTCACAGGTTCGAGCCCAGTACCACTAAAGACCCGCCGTGTAGGGCAGCGATGCACGTTAAATCTGTCGAGAGCTGAAACGTCCTCCCGTTGGTGTGGTGTGGTAGTTAGGAGAGGGGGGTGCCAGCTCAGGTGTCGTCCACGTCACTTGACCATGGTTCAAAATTACGTGGTCCGTCGCCAAAAGCCCTCGTGTAGCTGAACAGTGCGACGTTAATATTCAATCAATCAATCAATCATTTTCCTAGAACCAAGAACATTTTACGATTATCTTCTTAAAATAACCTTCCAATAGCCAAGTGCATTTTCCATAAAACGAACTTTTCCCCTCATGTGATTACATTTTTTTATTCTTATTTTTGCAGTATTTCTAGACATTTCAAGTTATTCTCTCTTTTTACACATTTTAGGGTAGTTATAAATCTTGAATTGGTTTATTTACGTGCCTAACTCGCCGAGAGAAGTATAATTCTGGGCGTTTCATCCAAGAAGTGCAACATTTAAACAGTCGTGTAACGGAGAGTATTTGAGTAAAGTCAGGTTTTGGGTCCCCTAGAATTCCTACCCCCAAAATGCGGTGGTGTACGTTACGCTACAGTCTTTAACACCCTATTGTCTATTTCATGAGAAACGTCTTCGATATACATCTATATATATATATATATATATATATATATATATATCTAATTCGATATATAAACTAACTAAATATTACTGTACAAAAGTGTGAATTATTACTTTTTTAATATATAGTGTTTATGAATTCAATATTTGTTTTATGTGGTCTATAAAACACATTAAAAGATGAACCTTTATAAAATGAAAGTTCCATATAACGAGCTATTTTTTCGGCATTAAGTGACTTAAATTAAATAAAGATCCGACTGTGTAGATTACCGAAACACACGTACATAATGGATTTCTACTGGAGAAAAGAAATCTACTAACTAAAGTTTAAATCTGTAGGTCTTATACATCAAAAACGAGAAATGTTATCTATGATGTTCATCTAATGAAATTGCTACCCTATTTGTGAGTGGATTGATATGAGAACGCCCTTTTTAAATCTCTTAGGGTTTAATTTCTGCAAAACTAATTTTAGTGGATCTTTACTGAATAAATGAAACATGCTTACCACACTTCACTTCTGTAAGTTTAATAGTTCCGGAGATCTCGTCATAGGGGATATAGTCACATCATTTCTTCATACATATAAATGTGTGCATTTTTTGAATAAAAAAGAAAATAAAACTTCAAAGTATGTACTCTGAAGTTTTGATGACAATGAAATATAGTTAAAAATCATATGAAATATTCTAAACATCGTCAGTGTAGTATTAAAAACATGTAGTAGATCAAAAATGATTTTAATAACGATAAATTCAAGCCTATCTTTTAACTAGATAAACTAATATAGAAACCCATACAAGGATTATTTATTGCTTACTCGTGGTCTAACTAAATTTCATGGGGATTGCAATTGATTTAAAGGCAGATTGAAACAATGCACAATGCATCTAACAAATATGAGGAAAAGGGGATCTTGAGAAACAAGATATTTGGAATTATTCTATGAATACATCAACAATGAAAGCAAATGTCAGAGAAAAAAAAAAAACTTGTATATGTACTGCAAAAAATATTTTGTTTCATCTATCTCTTTTCAAAGATTTCTAGTTTGATTAAGCGTTTTGCATTCAGGGAAACTTTTGTTTGAATTTCAAAGAATAATTTTTCTTTTATGCAGTTTTCTTTCGAATTTTTATGTCTTAAAAAGATAGGTCATTTTGTTGATTTTTCTTTCTGTATGTAGAATGAACGTCTGCAAAATTGAGTATGGTTATAAATGTATTCCGTTATAAATTTTATGAGAAAATCTAACAGGGAATTTCTGTCGTTTCTTTCTTTAAGCAATCATTTGTTTTATTGATCTTATTTCCTGCATAAAATAGATGATGAATTAAATGAAATATTTTCTTTTTCAAATGTATATTTTCCAAACAAGAAAAAAAAAGGGAATTATGTTTCAGAATTATTATTTATTTATTTCAAAAGCCGTTTACATTTGAAATTAAATTGTATGATTAAAAATGATAAAATGAAGAAGAAAAATAACAAACAGAAATAGAGAAAAATTAAATTCATTAAAATTATATCCTATGCGTTATATCAATTGAATACAATTCTGAATATTTTCTGTACTTCCAAGTACTATTATCAACCGTTTTTGCCAAATCAAAGGTCATTACCAAATACTGGCATCGTTATTATTGTCATTATTATTGCATTTGGACATACGCAAAAATAGTTTTCCTCTATTGTTTATACATTGTGGCATTCGTCGATGCCTTTTGATTTCACGAAATGGATCGATGGTATAATACGTAATAATATCGAATTTTTACACAATATTAAATTATGGTAGGGTTATAAAGTACCGCTCACAACCGATTTGAATGTTGCTTAGTACTAGATACAAAGGAGTTTATCTCCACACACACACGTATGTATATCTACATTGTTAAAATTCGCAGGTAAACAAATGTATGTAACTATCTTGTACATACGTCTATCTTCTCACAAACCACACGATGCAGAAACGCTCCGAAGTTACCAAAATATCGGAAATGATCCAAGGAATCCATTTTAAATGATTTATATTCTGATATTGCAATTAGTTAAGAAGCTCTTAAGGAAACGGTGGACCATTAAAACTCAATTCTTAAATTTAAGCTCAGTTGGCTGAAAATGGAATCAGGGTAGTAAATGATTATTATATTTCAGAATTTAAATACATTTTTTTAAAAAAATACAAATATAAACTGATTTTTTTTTAAAAAAAGAATAATTTTTAAAACTATTTTTAAAAGTGTTCCTTGCGCATAAGTCTTTAAGATATTTTAAGTATTTTTTTAATTTTTTTTCTTTTATGCACAGATGAACTTTAACAAAATATATCTGTGCATGGATTTCAAATTCAAAACAAAATTTGATGAAAAGAGGTAAATTTTCTATACTATATGAAATATTTCACCAATTATCACCTATTCAAGGTATTCAAGACAGCACAAAATAAGATCCGTTTAAAATTTTTGAAAACTAATGCACAAATTTGTCAATTATATTATCTTTCATAAGTTTGGAGAATTTAATAAAGATATGACGTAATTTGTAACACAAAGAGTATTTACGTAACAATGAAAAGGGAAAAATTACGAACTAAGAAAACTGCATTTTAAACATTTATTTGAGTAAAAAAAAAAAGTAATTATTAACCAAAACGACTAAATTCTTTGACAGACTTATTCCATGAAATATAAGGAATGTTATTAGTATACAAAATCACAATCATAACTTTGACCTAAATTTGACATTGTGAAGTTCCACCATCCCCTTAATTAAAAACTTTAAAACGTACAATTATTTATCCCATGTTGGCATTTTATACATCTGTGCTTGGCGACGCGAAATGAAGAACAGTGAGGGGAATGCTTTTTTTTGTCGTTTTGACCTTTTAAAAAATTGCGGTGTAATTTTTCTATGAAACTCAGACAAAAAATAATTACAGAATCAGAAAAATAATTTTTTTTCACCGCGACACAGTAAAATGGTTTTTTTACAAAATAAAAATATTTGTATGTGTTATGATTTTTTTACAAAAATCAGTCAAAATCCTTGTGTTCTAATGAAAAAGTATTATAAATTGCTTCGAATGAAATTCTTTTCGTGTTAAAATACAATAGTATACACTAAAAAGGTACACGCTTTTCTCTTTTAGAATTATTCATTTAAAAAAATGCCAAAAACTTTTTGTTTTACAATTTTTCAAAAAATACTCAGAACTTTAACTAAACATTTACTAACTTCGTCATTTACGAAGATAATCACACAAAAATTTTTCCCTCTGTGGAGCAAAATTATCCGTAATTTGTACCAATACTGAAAACAATTGCTTAAGAATTACAGATTTTTAAAGAAAAGTTGTGATTTTTGTCTATTTCTATTTTTACGAGAATCTAATTACACAGTATACGACTTATCTGGCACCCATCTCTCCTTACTACCACATAACATCAATCGATGTACAAATAAGCTCTCGACACATTACGTACATCGCTCTTCGTAACGACGGTGGGTCTTCAGTGGTAGCCAAAATTGCCAAATGGCAGTAATAATTAACAGTGGTAAACCTCCATGAATTCCAGATTTTGAGTGCTTGTAGAGCATGGGTGGAAAAATCAATTCGGCAACCTTACTCTTCCCTTCTTTTTTTGCCATTGAGATGGATATCAATAAAAGATAACTTTTTATTTTACTGTCATTATTTATAAGCAAACCGTATATCACAACTAATTGCTAAATGAACATTTTTAATCAATTATTATTTTCAATCCAAAGAAGAAAAAAATTGTTAAAATAATGAATATGTTATTTTTGTATAAAATATATCCTTTTTTTTGTCAGATACATGTATTAATAGACACAATGAAAATGAAAACTATAAAATTAAAAAAAAATACTGAAATGTTTTTATCAGATAGTATTATTTTCGTTTTGAAAGTTTTTTTCAGAGAATGCAAAAATATATCTTGGATTTTCTCAATAGTGTATTTTTGTATTTTTAAAAATACATAGGTTTAATGGAACCTTCAAGCGATCAGAAAAAGAATCGTTTCAATAGATATGTGTAAGATTTTTAAATGAATTATTTATAGATAATAGATTTAAATAATTATATATTTAAAAAACCAAAGTAATAATTATTTTACTTTACATTATTAAATAAACTATTTGTTTATAAAAGTGTACATTGTCGGTTATTTTGGATAAAAATACATTTTAGAGACAATTTTACGTTATTTGTATGTAACGATTGACTGCTTAATGAAAATTTGAAACCTATATTTTATTATTTTAGATTCTCAAAAACTATCTATTATTAAAAAGTGATGGAAATGGGTTTTTTTAATGTCAGCATGAGAATTGTTTTCTTTTTATTGAATTAGATTTATAATTTTTTAACTATATATATATAAAACAATATTGTTTTTGTAAGTCATTGAACGATATTTGAAGATAAATCTTATATCAGTGGGGGGAGGAGAGGGAAACTAGTTCTACAGTAAAAAAAAAAAACTGTAACGCCAGGCTATAGAGAGATAAAAGAAACGAGTCTGACAATGGGAATATGTGGAAGAAATTTCGAAAAAGAGAGAGAAAATTGTAATAACGTTAATATAAAAATTACACACATACACCATGAAGGATTGACAGCTAGAAGGCAAAAAATAGTTTCCCTGACAATATGTTATGCATTCAAAAATATTCGTGCAACGCCAAGTGTAAATGGAGGGGAAGTAAACCTCTTTGACAGTGTAAAAAGGTGAACAATTTCAAAAAAGCGAACTTTAATGATATCATAATAGCAATCACTCACATCGTACTTCTACACACCCACACAGAAGTGCTGACGGCATGAAGGAAAAAGGAAATCAACATGGGATTAAGTTAAACACTCGGTAAAAGCCCGTACAACGCCGGGCTCAGCGAAAGGGAAAGAAACAAAGTAAGTTTGAGCAAGAATACTGTACGTTCTGATATTGTGAAGGGAAGGAAAAATTTATAAAAGAGAAAGAAAGCCCGGGGAAAGCCTGGACATGTTACTCGTATATATATATATATATATATATATATATATATATATATATATATATATATATTATATGTATATATATATATGTATATATATTACATGTATATATATATATATATATATATATATATATATATATATATATACATATACATTACATGTATATATACAATCGTCATGATAATATTTAATTAAGGTATCCGACTATCCTAAAATCATGATTTTTTTCAAAAATTAACAAATGTTTTTTTTTATGATTTTATTTTATACACCATCTTATTAGCTTGATAAAAATACCAAGCTTTTTAATGTCCATTAACTCAAACAAAAACTACAAGTGTTTTAATAAAAGAAGATTCCATAACTTTACGCAAGATTTCAAACTTTAAAATCCGTTTTACTCAAAATGTGGTTTTTTTTCGAAAAACTCAAACAGGGACAGCAATTGGTTAAAAAAGTTTGAAAATAATTTGCTGAAATTTTTTGTGAATGTTTCGTATAACAGTAGAAGTGTTTTGATGTTCAGATTTACCAATAACTGTTTTATTTCAAAATTTACAGTCCTTTATGTGAATATAGTCACTTTTTTTAAGCAATTTCATATAGTCACTAAGATAGAGTGCTCTAGTTTTCGTAAAAAATAACTATATATTATCCTGAATGTCATTTCAAACATGAGTAACGAAGTAACACATTAAAACTGAAAAAGTGAAAATTTGTTCAAAACATTATTGTACAGAGCGGGCCCGTTTATGTAATTTTTTGTACATTTTCACCAGTTTTATCCGTTTTAATAATAATATTTTTTTTCTTATTTCAATTTTAAAATTTTTTCCTTAATATATACTAAATAAACCTAAAAAATCACAAAAAATCCCCATCTTCATTTTTTCAAAAAAAAAGCTGTCGCAAGTAGTCGGATACCTTAATTCTAAGCAAATATTAAATAAATAAATCATGAAAAGTTTGTAACAAGTGAGAAGCAGTGGTAAGGCTGCCATAAGGCAGATATTGTGAATGATTATGTGAGGGTGTTTAACTGAAATATTTAATTTCGTAATTTAAGCATGTGCATTTAGTTTATCCTCGACATTATAGTTTCTCATAAAGAACTGCTAAAATTCTAAGACTGGAATTCTTTAAATGTTATTCATATTTTTTTTTTTCTAAAATGGGGAAACAAGTTAAACTATGAAACATATTTTTTTGACTACTCGGCATACCGAACCTACCTTTGAACTTATTTCAAATGGATAGAAGCATTCAAACTAATGTTTTAAATGAGTAAAAATATTTAAATTAGAGTAGATTGTAAAACTTATTGTGAGTCTCAGTCCTTGAGCTCTTGGAAGACAAAAAAATTGAATATACATTTCAAAGAAATTAAAATATTAACTCAAAACCAAGAAGCCAAAGCAGCCTTTCTATCTTAAAATATTAAAAATCATATTTAATATTAATATGTTTTAAACATTTAAAAGTAATGAAAGGCAATTGTCTTCATTATTTCTATTTTTAATGAAATGTCACGATTTTTCGTAAATTTTGAATAATATTTTTTGTGCACAGATATTTTTAAGAAATAAAAAAATTAATTTCAATTTTTAAAGACATATGATTAATATATTGAATGCTCGTCATATTCGAAGATATATGCATAATTTTGCTTCCGGAATTTGTTATGTTTCATTGTTTTTAATATCGATAAATAAATACTAGAAAAATACGACCTCTGAGGGGGTATTTTTACAGAGTTTCTATATTTTTGCCGCACTAAATCAAAACGATATTCTTTCAAGATAATATTAAACATAAATGAGATTTTAAATAATGAAAGCTTACACAAAAATATATGAGTAAGAAGAATCACTTCGTGACCGGGAACAGTGAGATTTGACTGGCTTCGTGAAATGTAATAATTTAGCCTAGTCATTTGATTGACAGAGGAATTGAAGTAGTTCTTGAAATGTCCAGTAGACATGGTAAATTTGCCTTTCGGAACTAAAAGAAAATAGTGCAAATACTTTAAAATTTAGTTTTATTTAATATAAATAGTAATCGGAATTCATGTTAACCAACAATGGTCGGAACCGTGATTTAACAAAATAATAAAAAAGAATATTTTTAAAAAAATATTTAGTGTCACTTTGATTAGAATACATGGATAAAATTATTTTAAGATTATTGTTACAATAAAAATTATTTAAGTGAAATATTATGGCAAAAAAAGGAACATAAAATTACCCATTTTCTAAATGTTCACATTTAGAAAAATGCTTCTATAATAATAATATATTGTCTGTATATTACTCAGACCTCTATACAGATTCCAAACAAGGATTTTTGAAATACCTAACTTAGAAGTGGGATTTATCCATATTTTAATACAACAGACTAGAGAAAATTGAAGTAAAAATACACCGATAATTATATTTCAATTGGTAGTAAACAATGTAAATTTTTCAGGTTCTTTGGAGAAAGTCTTACTTATATATGTTGAAGCAAAATATTATAATCAAGGAAGCATTTTTATGAAATGAGAATGTTTTGGAAATACATAATTTTTTGTTCATTTTTTGCCAAAATATTTTTTTTTAATTTCTAATGGGCTGCGGATGGGTGTCTTACCATTTTAAACCTAGTGTTTTCCCTGGAAGGTGGTATTTATTTTAAGTGCGGCACCAGAAATGTGGATGCCAATTGCCGCAAGTAATTTTGTGACCCATTTTCCTTCCCAGAGGGAGGAACCTGAGCTCTGATCATGCGAATCTGCATTAGTATTTAATTTTGCCGAGAGCACCCAAGCCAAACAGACACTCTATGCATCTTACCGTATAATCATACGACATGTCCGTTCTAGAATTTCTGCATCTTGGAAATCTACCGACTTGGGATGGGTTGAACCCTCAACGTTGGGTGCAGAAGGCCAGAGACAAAGCTATCACGACGCCCAGCCAGCGTTTTGCCAAAATATTGCATTTAAATAATTTTTAATGCATTAATATTCTTGAAATACAATTTTATGCATGCATTCTAATCTAAGTAACACTATTGTTGTTGTTGTTGTGACTAATGCCACCTGTCTGACGTAGTCAGAACGAGGCCCACGAAATTCATCGTGGCATGTGCAAGAGGTACGCCTGTCGTTGGCCTTGAGCACCATACAGGTGACAGTGCGATTTAAGCTCAGAGAAACTTCCCCGAAGGGACGATAGATGGCGACACGACCTCTATCTCTACCTCCACAATTTCTGCAAGTGAACTGAAGGGGAGGGAAATATTCTCCAGTTCCTGCGCTAGTGAATAAGCCCACAAGGTTACGGACCCACTGATTTAACGAGCACGTACTCCGTGTGCACTCGGAGGGTATTTGGTGACATCGAGCATCAAACCCAGGCCTTCCGGTCTGGAGTCCGATGCTCTAACCACTAGGCTACCCACGGCCCTAAGTAACACTAAATATTTTTTAAAAAATCATTTGTGCGCTTTTGAAAAATCATGGTTCTGAATGTAGTCGGATACCTTAAATAAAAATTGAACTTTATTATAAATATCATTTAATGACAGATTCAGTCATTCTCTTCTTTGTAATAACACAATTTTAATATTTAAAAAAATTAAATTATTCTATGGCTTGTACATTTTTTTTCAGCTTGAATATTGTAGAAATTGTGATTTAATGTATCTGAAAATGAAATTGTAACACAGTGCATGCGGTAAATGCACTTTTTTTACACCCAGTCACTAGAACGCGGGTCACGTATTCAGTAGATTTGTGCTGGAGAGAGCTAGAATTGTATAAATAAACAAGTAAATAAAAGTTTCGTTGAGGAAAACGAAATAGTTATCGATTTGTTGCAATTGTGTACTGAAGGATAAAACTCCCTCGAAATCCAAGGCCTGCATGCAATGTGGTATTAAAAATACTTGCTAAATTTTCACTACGCAATCGTGGGACAGTGAAGCAGTTATTAAATGATTTATTAGAAGAAGCTCTAATGATTTCAAATTTTACATAATGTATTTTCCTATCTATTAATCGCATATAACAATTAATGCTAATAAATTTAAGGTTTAACATAGACATAATAACAGTTTTGGAAATTTGAATTATTTTTTTTTAATAAAATGATAAATAATTCAATCATGTGTTTAAGCATTTAGCTTGAAGTGCAGGAGTTATTTTTATAAAATGATGTTACATAAATAGTTTTAAAATAATCATTAAAAGACGTTAATGTAAACCAGTGTTTCGCAAACTGAGGGGCATGCCCTCCTAGGGGGCGTGATTACCCTACAAGGGGGGTGCGAGTATATCGAAAAGTTGCAAACAAATTATTTAAGTATTAGTTTACTGAAAACACAAGCATAACAAAATACATTCTGACATTATAAAAAAATAAAACACACATTTACATTGATACAATACACTTAAAAATGTATCAGTACTACACAATGTGTTTTATAATTAATTTAACAGTACTAAATTAAGAACACGTTTAATAATTACCAGTGTCCCTATGTGCATGTCATAAAATTATCTATGGAATTTAATACTTATCTTGATAATTTGGTTTATAATTAAAGCCGTATTGCTGCTTTAGAGTCAAAATATATGATTATTGTTTTCAATACATTATTGTATAAGGGGGGCACGATGAAAATTATGACTGAAAATTGGGCCACGAATACTGAAAGTTGGACAAGCACTGATGTAAACAATTTAGCAAGATTTCAATTCGGGGGGCTTCTGACGTCTTTTAAAAAAATTATTCTCAATCAGTAACCGATTCCGCAAAGTATAACTAATGTTATATAAGGTATGCGACTACGTTCGGAACCGTGATTTTTCAAATGCGCGTGCAAACGAATAGTTTTGTTAAATATTTAGGGTAACTCAGATTAGAATACACGCATGAAGCCTTTTTAAGAATATATTTATAATTAAAAATGATTTAAATACAATATTTTGGCCAAAATGAACATGGAACTTTTTATTTTCTAAGTATTTTTCTTTTATGGAAAATTCTTCTGTAATATTAATATTTTGCCTATATATAGCTCAGATCTCTCTACTGAGTCTAAACTAGGATTTTTGAAATACATAATTTAGAAGTGGATATATCTGTATTTTTAATCACCAGAGTGTAGAAATTTTAACAGAGAAAAACACTGATAATTATTTAAATTCGAAATAACTCTGAAAGTAATAGGAATTTTTCAAAAGTCGTACTTCAGTCGTTCTGGAGAAAGTTTAATTATGTATAAGGAAATTATTACTATTATGGGAGCAATTTCATAAAAAGAGAATGTTTTGAGAAAAGAAGGTAATTCACAGTTCATTTTTTTGCCAAAATGTTGCATATAAATATTTTTTTATGTAACAATATTCTTAAAACAATTTTATAAGTTTATTTTTATCTAAAGTGGCATTAAATATAAAAAAAAATACTGCTTTATGCACTTTTGCAAAATCATGGCCCCTAACGTAGTCGGATACCTTAAGTTTATTTTTAATTATTAGTAAATAATACTCTAGGATAAATATAATTTGTGCTTATTAAATTGGGGAGTACAGTTCGCTCTGTATTATTTTCATTTGCCTGTAGCATTAATTTTTGAGCATTTGTAAGTTTCACAAAATTTAGAAAAGCTTAAAAACTATTCACATGTCAATCGTGTAATAACGTAGTTTTTTTATTTAATAATGTACTGCTTAGTTAGTGATAGACACTGCTATGTAAAATGCGCAACGCTGGCCTTATTTATGCGTAAATAAGGGTACTCTGGTAACTTTATATATAGGTATTTCTTTAACTGTTATTCAGTCTCTTTAAGTTCCAGCATGATTAAAACGTTCGATTCGGACAAATAGTAGGACTCCTTCGATTGAGAACAAATAATAGGCCTTTGGCGTATGGCTATTCAGTTTCTAAAATTGTCAGACAACTAGGACTTTTAAAGTCGACATGTCAAGAATATACCGTGAATAGACATAGGGTTGGGCAAAATTATCTGTCAGACAAATAGAAAAGGACTTTTTAACCTTGAATGAACGTGGTTTGAAAAGGCTCAGCCATGTTTTATGTAGACAGAGAAGATGAGAAAAGTAGCTCAGATTATTACCTAGCTGAATCAGGGTGCCAGTCTTGCAGTCAGCAAACGGACCATCTTCAGCGTTTGGACTTCGGAAGCCGTAGTTCCACCAAAATACCATTGCTCAGTACACGTCATTATAAGCTGCATGTCATGCCTAAGTTAGGTAAATAAAACTGTCTCTATAGGACTGAAAACGAGAAGCATGGAGTGATGAATCTCGATTCTGATTACTTCCCGACAATGGATGACTCTGAAATGTGTGTAAGGCTCATAAAACCATGGATTGCCCTGTTGGAACTGTACAAAATATTGGTGGATCAATTCTGGTATGCGAGTATAACAATTGATATAATTTATTGCGAATATTTTAATAGATTTATCTGCTGGAAGATATAATCAGTTATTAAAATATTAAAATATACATATAACTTTTTAACAGCAGATTTTAGCCTTTAAGAACAAACTTAATAATTTAAAAATATATTTTGACGTTAAATTTACAATATAAGTTGCAAAGTTTAAGAATAATACTTACATGATATTAAGCCATATCATAATTTTTCAAAGTTGTAATACTGAGAACTGTGAAAAATGGGCAACACAATATATATTTTTATAAAGCTCTGTTCATCGAATTTAGCTCTAAGCTTAAGCGTAAATAAAAATTATTGTTATCGTTAAGAAAATAATCCAGAAAACATTTTTTTCTTCAAGTTTGTAAGAATTTTAAAAATTAAAGACTGTGTTAAACACATAAAAAAATAGCAAAAGTTTTGCAGAATATTAAATTTTCTGCATCCCTATTAAACCTGACATATTTAAATTTAAATGATGGGATAAAATTTCTAATCCACGCATACTATTGTAAGACTATAAATGAAATTGAAATACTATAAATATTTGACAATGAATTTCTAAATGCCCATTGAAACCTTAGCCATAAAAAAATTGTTTCAATTTATTTTATTTCTTGGAGAATTGAATTGAAGAATTTTTGAAAAATCATCAAGGTGTAACTGGGACGTGAAATGCTTTAAATTTTGCATTCTTAAAATTTTACTTTTAAAAAATAGAGGGCACTTTGCTGATTCCATACATGCACTATTTATGAGAATTCAACAAATAGAACGTTAAAACAGTGAATTTTAAAATTGTAAGCAAATGTGATGTAAATGTGATTCAGGTACTCTTTCTTCAAAATCCGTTTTGCATATAATATGCATTGTAAAAAAATAATTTTTCTATACAAATAATGTAATTTTTCTGTATTATATTTTCACATTCATTGAAAATTCTACACTTTTTCTGCAAAAATTACAGAAAATTTAAATTATGTAAAAAATTTAAAATTAACTTTTATTTTTAAAATGTTAATAATGTCTAGTGTTGTTTTTATAAATATTCAGTATAGTTCTTAAATTATAAATAAAGTGTATTTAGTACAAAGGGGATCTTGAGGAATATTCTAAAGTATAAGTGTACAGTTATGTAAAATAGACATCTCGTTTTACAAGGTTTATTGTTAACATTTGAATACTTATGAAAAACTAATTTTATAACTATTGGTTTTACTTTAAGAAATACACAGGAACATGATTACAAAAATAGAAATATTTTTGTTATAATTTTTAATAAAAGTTCCATTTAAATTAAACATTGAATTAACTTCTGAAATCAAATATATTTCATTTGTTTATTTTTATAACAATAAAAGTATGTGTAAGGAATTATGTAATATCATGTAATGATGATGTACAAAGTGATGTAAAAATATTAAAACTTATAGACGTAAATATTTGGTATTTTACATGGAAGAAGCTGCGAATCATTGACAACACATGTTGATGAAGTAGAGAAAGAGTAATAAAAAATATTTCTAAATATTATCTAGAATTTTAAACCTGCAATTTAAAAACTGAGAAATGATGCAAAATAATCCAATTAATTATGGCATGGCTTTATATTACATTAAAAATATTATTTTACAAATAATAGATGGAGATATATTTATTTGCGGTTTTCTCAAAATGCATTTTTTGGTGATTCCGGTGCACTTTTTTCAAAATATACTTTACCTATAGTGCTGATATTTTGAATATAAAAAAATCCACAAATTTTCAACAAATTGAAAGAATTTTTTTTCAAATAAATATTGAAAAATTTTAGAAGTAGCACACATTTCCTGCATACAATTTAAAGGATATTTAAATCACATAATTTATTTTTTTAAAATTTTTTTATCAATCTTTTTTAAAATTTCATTTCATTTATTTTATGGATTGTCATTTTCTCAAAAACTCTGTATAATTCTATACCTATGCATGTGGTAAAATTTATGCAAAGTGTACCTAAATGTAGGAACATGTCTCGAAAAAAATATTTGTTGATTGTTTATTGCTCATACAGATTAGTTTGTAAATTAAAATGGAATATTTTACATTAACAGTTACATAAATGTCCAGATAATTCAATGTAAAAATTTTACTTCCGTTGATTTTAATTTATGTAAGTGAAAACCATTTAAATTTGGTGTAAAAAAGTTCATTTTTCCTTCTCGCAGACGTCCCAGTTATCAGAATAGAAATAAAACAAAAGTAAACAAGAAATCAAATATATCAATATTAAACAATATTTATATTCCTAGATATTTCTCTGAAACAAAAGATAGTTTATGTGTGCTTGTACTTCTATGAATCCGTTAGGAAACTCGTGATTGAAGTTTAAAACAAGAATTTCATCAGGATGTTTTGTTTTTTGGCAGAGCGAAATGAAAAACAAAAAATTCGTTATACATCTTTTTAGTGAAGTATATTGGTTATGGGAGACGCCGAAAGTTAAAACTTTTTATTTGCTTAGGAATAGGAATATTATTTAATTTTATTCTTTTATGAAAGACATTTCGTGATATCAAGTTTATGCGACTTATGCTAATGGGTATGATTTGATTCTAACGTAGGCAGATTGACAATAAAATGTTATTTAAGAAGCTAGCTAGACATTTGAATTTTAAAAAAAAATATATGAATCAGATTTTTTTTGAAAACTGCTCTAAAAAAACTTGTTCATTAAGTCATAATATTTTACTATCCTTCATCATATCATAATTAGACTTAAAAAGTTAATTTCTTAAATATCTGGACCTATTTATAAATTAGCAATACGGTTTTTTTTGTGAATGCAAGTATGCATAACTACACACATTTAACAATTATTTTTATCACATACATAAAGTGTTAGACAAATAAAAAGTACATAAATATGTTAATATTGACGGAAAATGTATTACACATAAATAAGAGTAAAAGATAAAAGAAAGAAAATTAATAAAACAAATGATAATTTATTGGAAATTTGTAGTTTTAAACATTATTTTTCTAAAATTATAAGTAAATTAAAAAGGAGATTTTTATTTGTGTGCAAATTATTAGACACATGTGAATGTTTTATATGTGTAATATTACGATATGAGTTATTAAAATATATTATTCAGTATTAATAAAATTGCATTGTAAATATTACTCCATGCTTTACTGAAAAAATATTTGAAAACTTATTTTGCATATATTCGAGAAAAAAAAATCTTAATCCTTTTATAATATTTTTCTATTTTAAGAACATTATTTATATCACAATTTATTTCTATTCAGCAACTTTAATTAATGAAATTGTTTTAATCACCCTCTAGAAAAAATAAAAACAAACAGTCTATTTCTTATTTTTTAAATATTATGGTAAATGATCTGTTATTTTTCATAGCCCTTTTTAAGGCAACAATAATTATAAGTAATTGAAATTCATTTTCTTCTTAAAGCATTATTCTGTAAATACAAATTTTACACATCCATTTTGACGGTTCATTAAAAAAATTAATGCGGACAACATATTTTTGTGTGAAAATTTGCAATTCCAGTAACATTAAAATGTAAAAAAAAATATAATTAGAATTATAAATTGAAAAAAAAATATATAAAATAAGTTTTTTTTTAAAAAAAATACTTAATGATCGGCATAGACACTGTTCTATCTAATCAGAATTATATGTTGTAATATTATAAATTGAAAAAAAACGGTAAAATAAGTTTTTTTTTTTAAAAAAAAAAAAAAGTAACGCTTAATGATCTACATAGCCAGTGTTCTAGATAATCTGAATTATATGTGTGTGTTCTAATATTATAAGAATATATATTCTCTTTGAAAGCAATTATATTGAAGTTGAATGTTCAACAGATACATACACCTTTTGAAATATTGTACCAATTTGTGAATATTTATTTAGCGAAAAAAAAGATAATGGTGTGTGTGTTCCTATGCAAAGTATTTCATTCTTTACAATTTCGTGTAAAAAAAAAATACAAAATTCCTTACGTATTTTAACATTTACGATATCGATACATTGCTTAATCCAATATATTCTCTAATATATTTGCTTTGATAAGTAGCATATTAAAAACTTACATGTGTGTGTGGTTATTATACTAACACTTCTTTGAACTTCCATTTGATACAAACTTCCTTGAAATGATTTTCCAAATTTTTTATTATTATGCACATTTAATGTTTAATAATTTTAAATACACAAGTAACATCTGATTAAATTAGAAACATTTGAAAATAATCAAAAATAATGCTCGTTTTAGTCATCATTAAACCTAAAGATTAGAGTCATCATTAAACCTAGAGATTAGAGTCATCATTAAACATTAAAAATAGATAGTTAATTATCATTAAACATTAAAAATAGATAGTTAGTCATCATTAAACATTAAAAATAGATAGTTATTCATTATTAAGCATTGAGATTATTTTTAGCATAAAGTTAAATTTATAAATAAGCAAATTTAAAAAAATCGTGATGTAAAATATTAGTTAAATGATTTAAAAAATTTATAAAGTACAAGGGCTGCATTTAATTTTCAAAGTCTGTATGCAATATGTTAATTATTTAAAAAACTTTATTACATGGATCATTTTATTTTTATTAAAAAAAAGAAATTTATACAATTTGTGTTTTGAATATTTTGATATTTAAACAATGAAGGTAATTTTAAAAACTTACTTCTTCCTCATCGCAGGAAAAATATTTAAAATTTAAAAAAAAATCTTTATTTCTTTCCTTCAGGATATTTTTCCATGTTCACAACTCTGTAAATTCAATAATTAAGATACATAAGTAATACCTGCAGAAAACAATTATTTTTAAAGGAAAATAAATGAACAATTTTGTGATAGTAAACTTTTAAAAATAAATATTTTTTATCATTTATTTATTATTCCTTCATTTTAACTTAACATATTGTCAAAAAAAAGCAAGCTGGAGAAAAATATTACTTATACATTTTATGTTAAACCCCGTAGATTTGACATAAGATAAAAGCAAAAGAAACTTTATTCTTTAGTACACCATTAACTTCACTAATAATTAGTATCACTTTTTTATCAGGTTACTGAGTATATGTTTTCATAAGATTACTTGGTTATTTGAAAGCCCTTAAAATAATATGTGCGTAAGAGATATGAAAACATTTGCCGGATGAAGATTTTTCTTTCTTATTAGCTACATATTATTTCAGAGAATATAATATCAAGACTTTCTTAAGATGAATTACAACATAGAAAAGTTTATTTTAGTTATCAAGAAGTAACATACAGATGAAGAATCCATTATGTTAAATGCATTAAATATGAGTGAAAAGTGATGAAATCCAAGCAAACTAAAAATTTGAAACATGGAAATGTAGATTTAATTTTAGAAGAATATAGATAACTGGAATTTGATAGAAATATTTTTTTATGAATAAAGTTCTCAAAATTGTAGAAACAAAAATTTCATTTGTATGTTTTCAGTATTATATGAGCAGACCTTAACACTGTTGGGGAAATATCCCAAAACCAGTGCGAAGTTATCGTAGAGTAATGAAATTTTTGAGAACAAACAATTGTCTAAATAATACATTTAAACGTATTGCTACAACAATATGATGGAGTGCATTATGCTGTTGGAATTTTCCCCTCCCTCTCCCAAATGGTGCTCATAAATGCCAGCGTAACAAGTTGAATCTCCAGACTGACGTACACGTTTGAAATCAAGGGGCATGGGATGCTCATAGGAAAGAGCTTCGCAGAACATAACTGTAGGAATAAGTCTAGGGCGTCTAGGTGACTGACAGTTTGCTTTCAGACAATCACCTGAACTTCTATTAAACGCACGGAATCCACTGCCCATCTTTCATCAAACCAGCTTTCATAAGAAAAAAAAAACGATTTTTATTACATCATCCAGTGAACTCGAACTTTACACCACTGCCGTTGGAATATGGTGGAATCAGTGGAATACCAAGCAGAACTGGAACTGTCCTTGAAGTAACCGATTAATAATGCTTCATTTAGTCAAGGTACTACCAAATGCAAGTGGCCTTTTCTGCTACACACTCAGTACGCTACGCCACAGACACACATTGAACACAATGATCTTCCTGCTAAGAGTGAAGCAGCCAATCGGCATCCAGTTTTCTTGATGTAGTATCTTTGCTTTAACAATGTTTTATCAAACATACAAAATGAGTACAATCTTGTCGTGTGTTTCTGCAATATATCTCAAAAGGAAAATTCGCCTTGTCTTAGCCATATTATATGACTTCGTTAAAACTCATTGAGCTGCTGATTATTGCTTATTAGTTTTCTTAAGGACATTTACAATTAGCATCAACATGCTACATCAAATCTTATGATAAATAAAACTCAAAAACTTTATAACACATATTAAAAATAAACCTTATTTGCATTTTCCTAAAGGTGATTCAGCGCCTCATCTATCCTAGCACCAAACTTGAATCATAAATTTTTTTTGGTGCGTAAATGCTACCAAATTTATCATTTCTAGAGCAACTCCTTAATTTTGGACTTCTTTTTTTCATCAGCGTATACTTCTGTACAAAATTATGGATCTTCATGTTAATAAGTATAGTAATATGTAAAGAAATTATCTTTTCTTAAAAGAAATATATATGGAAAGAAGCATTGAATTAAAATAGTATCTATGTTTAGTTTATTGCTATAAGGTATGAGTTTCTGCAATAAAGCATGAGTATATAAGAAAATTCAGATTTTAGATTTTCAGAAGTACTTTTCTGCTTCATGTGTCTCACAAATTCTGACTTCTATTTTTGGGAATATATATATATATATATATATATATATATATAAATATAAATAATTTTTCAATATATAATCATATACATATATATATATATAACGCATTTTTTATATATAAATTTATACATACGCATATATATAAATTTATATATATATATATATATATATATATATAAACAATAATATAAAAATAATCATATAGTTATATACCTAAGATAACTAACCTCGAACATCATTGAAAGGGACAGGTATGGAGGTCACGGTTTTCTCGTTTGGGGAGGCATCATGCTTGGTAGTCGTACAGACCTTCACATCTTCGACGCAGGTTCAGTTAACGGGACCCGTTATTGTAACGAGATTCTTGTTCCATATGTGCGTCTTTTTAGAGGCGCTATGGGTCTTCAGTTCATTTTCATGGACGACAATGCACCATGTCATCGCACAGTAGCTGACGAACAGCTCTTAGAGAGTGAGGATATTCAACGTATGGATTTGCCGGCATGATCTCCGGATCTCAATCCCATCGAGCATGTATGGAATTTTCTAGGCAGACGCTTGGCAGCTCGTACCTTACCACCAGTAACGATTCGGGAGCTTCGATTGGCGCTGCAAGACGAATGGGCAGCAATGCCTCAACAACTCATTGACACCCTCATTCTCAGCATGGGCAGACGCTGTGAAATCTGCCTAGCAGTCAGGGGAGATCATATCCTCTGACCGGATGTTTCTTGCTGGACACCCATCACAGGGATGTTTCGGCCTTCAGTCGCATTGCGCTCCGTCCTACTTTTTCAATCAAGCTTCTTTTTATCCCTCTGATTTCTCTTTTAGTAAGTGTTGCTTACATTACACATGTCCTTACGTATTGGTGATCTTACGGTATTAAATGTGTTGATTGAGAAAGCCTTTTTACAAAGTTATAATGAAAAAACCGTTTCGTCCTTAATTTTTGCACACCAGTGTATATATATTATATTAAGATGTATTATGTTGTATATCATTTATATTTCAATTTTATTTAAGTATTAATATGTTTAATATATTTAACACACATATTTTTACAATTATCTTGTCCAACTATTCAAGTTTTCCTAACACAAGGAAATTTTAAATTACTACATTTTCGTTAACTAAGGATTTTCTACAACGGAATTTAATTTTAAGGAATTAACAGTTGTATTTCTTTATTTAATGTTTCTTTAACTTTTATGGCTAATATTGCCCCCAGATTAGTTAACGGAAATCAATAAAAAGAAAATAGCTTTTAAACATTGTAATCAGTAGACTTAGGAATTTCGAACTTCTAAATTTCTTACTCTGTACTTGAAAAAGAAATAATTGACATGATTAGTTTACTCTTATCAACTCGTTCTTTAAAATCTTCTTCAAACCCTTTTATCTTAAATTTAAGGAACTGATGCTGTGTTAATTCCTTGTTTATAGACTGGTGATTTTTCAGTTACTTTTAGATAAATGAATGTGATCTCTA
Source organism: Trichonephila clavipes (assembly GCA_019973935.1). NCBI lineage: Eukaryota > Metazoa > Arthropoda > Arachnida > Araneae > Nephilidae > Trichonephila > Trichonephila clavipes. The sequence continues at coordinate 242,256 of BMAU01005520.1, forward strand.
TCAAACTAAAATGAGGATTCAATATATTTTTTTAAATCTATATCGAAGAATATCGTTTCAATTTAAGATCACCTTCGATTAATTCGTTTTAATGACATGGATTTATGTAAAAGAAACACAATTTTCAATGAATCGCAGCTGTGTTGAATAACCAGAATCCTATAAAAATAAAACATACAGTGATATTTGAAGACTTTCTCCAGTTTTTACCCAATTATAAGTCAATTGGTTTTTATTTTCCAATCTTTCTCAATAACAACTTGATTTCAAAGATATTTGGACTTAGATTTTAATTCTGGATTGGGTATTTTATAAAAAAAATTATATCAGATAGCATCATCACTGCTCAAATATACTTTCAGCGTTATTCATAATTTCTTCCAAGTTTTCGAAGCGTTATAATAAAAAAACTGGGACGAATACAGGAAAGAAATAAATAAAATAATGCATAAATAATTCAAGTTTTATATAAATATTTTGCAAGCAATGAATATGTTAAACTTTTGTAACACAACATACGTCAATGCGATAGTCCAGCATCTCTACTCAATCTAATACTATCAGCTTTATGAACAGTGTGCGTTATTTTTTCTGTGTTACCAGAAAACTCGGTATTTTTGATAAGATCCAGTTTTCGTATTATCCTTGAAGCGTTATGCAGCAGAAATGCATTGAAGGACAACACGTGTTGTCAATAACGTTGACAATAAGTCCCATGTCGAGTCGAGTATGTGGCAGAAACTAGACTATCATATTGTATCTTGTGTGTTGTGTATAACACAGGTATCTTACATAGGATACTAGTAAAATATGTATTAAAAACTTGTATTATATATGAAGGACTTAGGCACTTCGAAATTTTGGAGGGAACTTTGAATAATTCTTTTTGTTAAATATTTTTATTTGTGTGTTTTTACTTCTAAACCAATGTTTCTCATATTGAGGGATGCGCCCCTCTAGGGGGCATGATAGCCCTACAAAGAGGGGGGGGCACAAATATATCTAAAAGTCGAAAAAAAGATTATTTAAAAAATATAAATTTACTAAAATAAATCTAAGTAAAATACATTCGGAAAAAAATAAAAAAAATAAAGTACACATTTACACTAATTTAAAACCGGTACACATATTATAAATGTATCAGTACTGCATATTGCACAATGCTTCATAATTAATTTAAGAGTATTAAGTTAAGAACAAGTTTAATAATTATCAGTGACCCTATGGGCATGTCATAAAATTATACAGCAAATTTAATATTTATCTTGATAATTTGCACGGTTTATAGTTCAAGTAGTATTGCAGCCTTAAGTCAAAGTTTATTATTATTGAATTAAAAGTATTGTTACTATATGGAGGAGGCGCAATGAAATTTATGCTTGAAAATTGGGTTGCTAGTATAGAAAATTTGAGAAGTAATGTCCTAAGTAAGTTATGTGAATAACGTGTTCTTCTTTAACCCTCTATTGCATTATGCTTCCCTTAGGAGATAAAAACTTAAACGTTCCACAATGAATATAATATGTAATACTGATAGCATTATTTTATTGAAATAGTATCTCTAGCACCTTGGTTTAAAAAGGGCTTACATTGTTTTGTTACCAATATTCTCTTCTAAATCGTGCACTTGTTTGCAAGGGAATTTCTTTACTACAATTGCGATAATTTGACTGTGTAACAAAAATGGCGTTTTTCATATAATTTATTTTACTTAACTTGGATTCGATTTTCTACCCATTGGAATACGTAACGCATCCCATATGGGAGCATTTGAGTTTACATCGTTTATTATAAATACTGCCACATAAACACTTACAAGTTTTATGTACTTCTGTATGACTTAAGACTAAGCGGAATCCTATTTCTTTTTACTATCATTTTTTTTACCATCGAATTGCATTTAAAGCGCATTTCGTACCAGTAAAACCGCATCATAAAATAATAATTGCATTTATTGTTTCTGGATTCAAAGCAAGGTTTTGACTTACCTTTGAGGGGAAAAGTGAGAGACCGAGAACTCAAAATTCTATGGGGCTCTTTCTTTTTCCTGCGTCTTTAAGCCCTCGTTAAGAGGTTAATTATCTTGTTAAAATTATCCTATCTTTCGTATGTGTGCTTCATTTAAAGAAAGAGCCAAGCGCTAGGCATTAGGTGCTGATCGAAACTTTATGAAACACTCTATATCGACGCATCTTAATGTTTTTGGTATTTTTTGTTCAACAAACAACCTTTCAGGCAGAAATGGAAAATATCCTAAAGCGACCACCAGAAACCTCGTTCCAGAACTGTTACCACCAACGACAGCATCGAATGCAGAAGTGTGTGAATGCTCGAGGAGACTACTTTGAAAGTGTTAATCTCATGGAGTGTGCAACTTGAGTGGATGCTGCAATTGGTTCTGTGAGTACAATAATATGTTCTCGAATTGATAATAATATATTTGGTTTGGTATTTACTATGGTACAATATTGCAACTTGCACATTTTTATCTGCCCTGACATATGACCATTTTCGACCGTAAAATTAATTCTGAGCCTACTTCTCCGACTTTCTGAAAAGTTACCAAAACAGCATTTGTGGTATAGAAATATTATGATGTTGTTTGATCATTCACAGTCTGTTTTCTTATATTAACATCCTATCATGGGCATAATCTCTTCTAATTGAATTTTTCTTTTCCTTTTTTTTTGGCTGTTCTCGTAATAAACTTCATCTTGAACGTTCCCCGTCAATACTTTATTCTCTTATTCAGGCTCAAGATCAGTTTAGAGGTGGATAGGGCAGCTTGTCCCAGCTCACACCATGCTCCTTCCTTTACAGTGTTTTTGTACGTAATCCATTTTTGTCACGAATTCATTCGGTTCAAATATGATTCTTCTTTATTCCGAGCAAGCAAATATCTGCATGGGACGATTCGACCATGCTTTTTTTTATTTCACCTTACAAGTGAAACATCTGGAATATTCACTGACTAAACATAGTTTCAGAAATATGGTTAAAAAAAGTTTACTGAACTATATATAAATATATATAATCAATCACAATAAACAATTAAAAATTATAAAATAAAAAATTTATAAAAATTTGTAAAATATCCAAGTGCAACCTCGGACTTAGGACCGAGAAGTGGAATTAAACTAGTTTGATGGCGCCAACTTTCCCCCTATTGCATTTTGGTAAGTTAATTGGAAAATATCCAAATCTCAAAAATTTAAAAATTAAAAAGTTAAAATTAAACCATTACACTTGAAAAATTAAACAATTCGCCATCGCATTCTGAAAGATAACATTAAAATATTAAAATTCTAAAACAAATTAGTGCATAATATAAGTGAACCATCGGTCACCAAAGAAGATGCACCCATCCTTAAAATAGTTGCATAGGTATAAAAAGTATCTGAAATCCGAAAGTTCAAATTTAAAAAAAAATATCCAAAATCAAAAAGTTCAAACCAAAAAATATCTAAAAATCCAAAGTTCAAACTAAAAAATATTTAAAATCCGAAAGTTCAAATTAAAAAATCCAAAAGTTCAAATTAAAAAATCCAAAAGTTCAAATTAAAAAACCCAAAAGTTCAAATTAAAAAATCCAAAAGTTCAAACTAAAAAATCCAAAAGTTCAAATTAAAAAATCCAAAAGTTCAAATTAAAAAATCCAAAAGTTCAAATTAAAAAATCCGAAAGTTCAAAGTAAAAAATATCTAAAAACCCAAAAGTCCAATTAAAAATCCAGTATATTCACAAATGGATAGCGTAAATAATTAAAAACTCACCAAAGAGCATCCTATCAATAATTCAATCCATAATTATTGAGCGACTTTTTACATTTAATACAACCACCGCTCCTATTTTTTGCTCATAACTCCCACTAACGCCATGTCAATCCAAATGATTCAAAATCTAACATTAGAACATAACTATTTGGTATTAGATGGAAATCAGATTGCATGCATATGTATATATATATATATATATATATATATATATATATATATATATATATATATAATTTTTAGTCCTTTTAAATAAAGTTTAGCAATTTTAATAATTCATATTCTTTCGTGTACAATTGACATATCTTAAGACATTTTTTGGAGGAGATAATCTCTCTTTATAATTAGTTTTGCTTCGAATTCAGGTGGCATTAAGTATCTTATAAAAGATGAAAAAGCAACTAAAGCGTCGTAGGTTAGTTTATTTATTATGTCTATTTGATGCCAAATCCAGTTAAACTAGTGCAGTTCTTCTCAAAGTTGCAATACTAACGATCCAATATTCAATCATTAATTTCATCGCCCCCCCACCATACAATAACAATGTACTGAATTCAATAATACAATACTTTCACGCTTAATCTACGACACGACTTTAATCTCTTAAGCACCCCCGTGTGTATAAACGTCTCACTAAGCCAAAGCCTTTATTTCTTCAGACGTATATATGTACGTCTTAACGAAGTACGATTTTTTCTGTGCACTGCTATCCATAAAATTATTCCAAGACTTTGAAATGCAATAAAGGGACCTTGACAATGTTTGCGAAGGATTTAATTATTCCAGATTATTTTTGCTCCTTTATTCATCCCCAATATATCACATACGCATGTCTACGTGGAAAACGGTTGGCATTTGGAAGCGAATCGCGAAACTTTGATCGGCAGTCAATGTTTAATTATAATCCGTACAAAAGTTATAAAGAGAAGTTTTAATTTTTGTTATAATATATATGAAATACATTGTGTAGCACTGATATATTTATAAGTGTAATATATCCGAGTAAATGTGTATTGTGTTTTTTATTATGTCAGAATGTATTTTGTTTGTTTACACTTTCAGTAAATTAATATTTTTTTGAAAAATTATCTTTTGTTCTGGACTCTCCCTTGTAGAGTTGTCACACTACCTAAGGGGGTCATACTTTAAAGTTTGAAAAACACTGTACTAGTAAGTTCAACCTTTTTTCTTCAGAAAATTACAGCAACGAATGATTTTATTAAATGACATTTAGTATTAGTTGATCAAAAAATTTTGAACATTGATAGGATAACGTCACTTAGCCTAACACTGCACAAACTTTTAAATGATATAATTCACAAGATACATAGATAATACTAAATAAGTTATATTAACTTTTGCTTTTTTTAAATTAAATTTTTATTGAAAGTGTTACATTTTCAATTCTTGAGTTACTGACGTCATAATTACTTGAATAATTCTTATACCGTATTTACTCCAATTAAGCCACTTTATTTTTAAATTGTAAATACTACTGAAAAAAGGAGGTGGTTTAGAATAGAAGGCAAAAATAATAATAAAAACAAAACCTTTTTTGAATCAGGAAATTTAATTTTCATCTCTTTCAAAAGGAAAAAAAATGTAACCATAGATTCTAACCACTTGCATCGAGGGCTTATTATATTCCGCAATTTATCTTCAGCCCCCAGTCTGTCCTAATTTTCGCTATTTGCTTGTATTTAGGATTTTTTTTTGCTGTATATGATTTCTTTTGATCTCCTAAACATCACAGATATCGGTAATGACATCAAGACGAGTCACTATGACGCATATATGAAAAGGAAGGCGACTTTATAAACAGGATACAGCGGAACAGAGCAGTGGCCAGAAAATTTGATACGGATGAAACAAATATACGTCGACGGTGTACACAATGTGATATGATTCTTACTTGTAAATCTTCAACAAAGTCTTTCACTAGACCAAAAAAGAAAAAAAAAATGTATTGAATGGCCTATTGAAAAATATATTGAATATATTAATGCGCTTTAATATAATATATTTGGAAATATAATTACTTATCTATAACATTTCTTTCTTTCCATATGGCCCAATTTATACGCAAACTACAGGTGAAGGTTGGCTGGTCAAAAACATATTTAAACTGGAAATTCTGGTTCATAAGTCCAAGAATTTGCTTAAGGGGACTTGGCACCCTTTGAGCAAACTTCTTTATTTACGTATTTAAAAATTATATTTTAACATTTTATACAACGTTTATATTCAAGAAAATGTTACCAGATGAAAATTTTCATATATTATTCACACAATTTTAGAAATTTAAATTTTTTGAAGAAAATTGGGAAAATTTTAAAATCCTACTCCTTTTGTAAAAATTAATTCTTTGACCTGAAATTTTTTATAATATTCTTATGGATGCACTTAACAACTTTAGGGACCGATTTTAGAATAACTTCCTTCGTTTTCGAGAAAAAAATAAAATGTTGATATACAGGCTAAAAATCAACGAAAAAGCCAATATGTCTTACATTTTATTTTTTTTTAAAAAAAAGTATTCAGTTTATAGCAAAACGGATCCCTAATTTTATTACATGCTTTATTTTTAACACGCAGGAAAAAATTGAAGAGATTGGTAAATAATTGTCGAAGGAGTAGCATTTTGAATGCACTAAGGTTTCGAAAAACACAAACTGAGAAAAACCAATTTAAAGTTTATAATTCTGAAAAAATAATTATTATAAGATTAATTAAACTTAAATACCACTTTAAGATCTTACTTATACGTTTTTCTTTAAAATAATTGCATTTTCATATGTTTTCAACCCACACATTTTTATAAATGATCAACTTTTAGAGAGTACTAATTGCACAAGAAAACTGGAAGAAAAACTTAAAATTTTTTTTTTCTATCACGACTGAAATTTTAGCTGTTTTTCTTCTTATAATATTAAAGTATTACATTTGTATGAAAAATATATCAGGAATAAGAACTGAAATTATAAAATTATTAATATAAAATGCCTTAATTTAAAAATTTTACATGCACACATTTCACAAGGAAGAAAAATTACATTATTGTATAGCCTCGGAAATATTCTGCTTTTAATACTACACATTCTTTTTTATAGTTATTATTTCTATTTATAAAATAGATTTTTTTTTTTATCATAACGCATTTTTTAGCTTTTTTTTCTAAAAAGGGGGTGTGGCTGAATTGCCTAATTTGTTTTCAAATGAAGTTTTATTCAACTTCTAACTTTCCGAGATGCACAAGTGATATATCAATCGAAAGATAATAATGCAAATAATAAGATTAAATGAAAATAAAAAAAAACGATAGGTTTGTGTTTTTTAGGGTGCCGAGTCCTCTTAACATAACATAAGAAGCACGATAAGAGTTTTTATTTTTCTATAGAATATAAGAAAAATGTAAAATAATTCCTTAATTAGAAAGTTGATTCTTCTTGAGAATAAAATATGTTTTGAATGACTAGATGCAAAAGATTTCGGTTTGTTCAATTATATCTCATTTAAAGTGTTTTAAAAATCATATGCAGTGAACAGTAGAAAGAAATAACCTGTACACCTGTGTAGTGGCACGTAGGGCCCCAACAAGCACGCATAAGTGCCGTAACATGGCGTGGTATGGAATTGATTAATGTCTGAAGTAGTGCTGGAGGTAATTGACACCACCATGAATCTTGCACGGCTGTCCATAAATCAGTAAGAGTAAAAGGGGAGGGTGAGATCTCTTCTGAATAGCACGCTGCAAGGAATCTCAGATATGCTCACTAATGTTCGTCTGTGGCGATTTTGGAGGTCAGCGGAAGTGTCTAAATTCAGAAGAGTGCTCTTGGAGTCAATATGTAGCAATTCTGGACTTGTGGGGTGTCGCATTGTCCTGCTGAAATTCCCCAAGTACGTCGGAATGCCCAATGGACATGAATGGATGCAGGTAATCAGACAGGATACTTACGTACCTATCACCTGTCATAATCGTACCTAGACGTATCAGGAGTCTTATATCAGGGCAACTACACGCGCCACATACCCTCACAGAGCCTCCAGCAGCTTCAACTGTCCCCTGTAGACATGTAGGACCCATTGATTAATGAAGTTGTCTCCATACCAGTACATGTCCATCAGCTCTATTCAATTGGAAACGAGACTCGTCACTCCAGTCAACTGGTTTATAGTCATCAACAGTGCAATATCGGTGTTGAGGAGCCCAGGAGAGGCGTAAAGCTTTGTGTCGTTCAGTCAACAATGGTACACAAGTAGGTTTGCCTTTGCGAAATCCCATACAAATGATGCTTCGTTAAATGGTTTAAACTGCACTTGTTGATGGCCCAGCATTAAAATTTGCAGCAATATGCGGAAGGGTTGCACATCTGTCTTGCTTAATGATTTTCGTCAGTTGTCGTTGGTCCCGTTCTGGCATGCTCTTTTTCCAGTGTCGATGTCGTAGATTTCATGTTTTAACGGCTTCTCGATATTCACGGTACACTCGTGAAATTGTCGAACATGAAAATCTAAATTTTATCGCTACCTCGGAAATTTTATGCCCCATGTCTCGTGCGCCGACAATAACACCCCGTTTAATTTCCCTTAAAAATCTTTATAACCTGTCATTGTGTAGCAGCAGTAACCTACCTAACAACTGTACCAGACACTCGTTATCTTATATAGGTTTTGCCGACCACAGCGCCGTACTCTGATTAGCTACATGTCTCCTTATTTACATACGCATGCTTGTACCAGTTTTTTTGGCTCTTCAGTGTAAATTTAGAGTAGACTCTAAATTTCATTTTGTAATTTTTATTTCTCTTTCAAGTTGACGTTCGAAATAAATTAATTTATGATGAAAAAACATGTTTCGTATTACTAAATGAAAATTATTTCCAACATTACAGTATTAGTTAGATATTATTTTATGATTTTATTTTTAGTAAAATTTTTGAAGGGCTTTCAGAAATGTCAGCTCTGAGAAGACGTACCTTTTACTCACAGGTGCTTCAAATATCTCCTGTTTTATTTTACGAAACACAGGGTGATATTTCGTCCTTCTCACGTTCAACTTTTTAAATTTTTTCCTTCTTTTTTTCTTTCCTTTACTTTCCTTCCATATATTGAATATAATTACATCTACTGTACAATTTAAGCACATCGATTGCATTATAACACATAGAAGTAGTTTTTTCTATAACTTACCTATTCGATACTGAAACACCTTCCTGATTATTACGCGGAAACTGTTCTTTATGTACAGAGTGTTTTTTCCAGGTATAAAAGTTTAAATTGGCATTACTTTCCAAGATGGCGACCGATTTAACAGCTGTCAAGTGATTTATTCTCAGTTTGGTTCGGCAATTCATCATGAATAGACTCACGCCTGAACAACGCTTTCAAATTGTGCAATTTTATTTCGAAAATAATGGTCTATTTTCATAAGCGAATTTTGTTTAGCGATGAAGCGCAGTTCTGGTTGAATGGCTACGTCAACAAACAAAACTGCCGCATTTGGAGTGAAGCTAATCCACAAGTGTATGTTGAAACACCGTTACATCCAGAAAAACTGACTGTTTGGTTCGCTTTATGGGCTGGTGGAATCCTTCTTCAAAAACGATGAAGGCCACAACGTCACAATCAATGGTGATCGGTATAGAGCCATGGTTACTAACTTTTTCATTCCTGAATTGAACAATCATGATGTCCAAGAGCTGTGATTCCAACAAGACGGCGCAACATGTCACACAGCTTGTGCCACAATTGATTTATTGAAAGACGCGTTTGGTGACCGCCTAATTTCACGTTTTGGACCTGTGATTTGGCCTCCAAGATCTTGTGATTTAACACCGCTAGACTATTTTTTGTGGGGCTATGTAAAGTCATTGGTCTATGCGGATAAGCCACAAACACTTGACCATTTGGAAGACAACATTCGCCGTGTTATTGCCGATATACGGCCACAAATGTTGCAAAAAGTCATTGAAAATTGGACGTCCAGATTGGACTACATCCGAGCCAGCCGTTGCAGTCCTATGCCAGAAATCATATTTAAAATGTAATGCCACAAGATTATCTTTCGAGTAAAAAAATTCATGTCAATCGAATAATACATCGTTGTTTTATTGCAATTTAAAGTTCTATACTTCTAAAAAAACACCCTTTAGTTGTTCTTGCATTCGCAGTACATTTAATTTCCCCTTCTTTTTTCTTTTAGCCGCTGAAGTGATAAATGATCCAGTAACAAAAAATTTTCACATGCTCATTACATTTTAATAATATATAATTTTTTAAAGTCTAAAACTTTTAAACCAGGATGACCGTTTTCCCATTTTCTTTCAAAAGCGAAAGTAAAACAACTTCCAACTCTCCTCATTTTGTTAGAATAATTCTAGAATTCCTACTTACTTACAAAATGTAAGATAAATTAACTTTTTACTTGTATTTTTGAAAATATGGAAGACTTTGATCCATGAAGTCAATTCCGGTTCTCTAAGCGAAATGTAATGTTGTGCGCCTACTTGCGTTCCGAATAAGCGGCAAATTACTACATTTAGCGCTCGTGTTTTTCTTTCAATTTCTACACTTCAAATATCTGATGTGTGCGTGAAATCAAGATTGAAGAGGTAAGGATGTAACCAAACATGGCATTTGACTACTGCTGTATTAGCCGAGTGGATCAGACAAAGGATCGTTGATGGTAGTGTGTTTGCCAAACTTGGTGTACAATCGCTAATAAGCAAATAGTATCGGTCACTTAGATGTTCTAATCCCGATCTGTCTTCCAGGACGTATATCATATTTTGTGCATTTAAGGCATTTCACATCATTTTACGTTAAATCGTTAATGCCATTCTGAGAAGTACAGAAACTCGGTATAAAAGCATTATGCATATCAAACTGCTTTCAACATTTGTATATATATATATATATATAAAATTTAGAACTTCAATTTGAATCAACTTTCATCATTTGGTATTTAATCCGTCATTACATCCATAATCTTAGCGCATGTAGAGAACCAATGTTTCGCCTGACTAAAATTTCTACACAAATCCACATTTATTCATTAAGCAAAATCTTTCAGAATGTTCTAAAATAATTTTGTATACACGGATTAGGATTCAAAAGTTGCTGTACAGAGCATATTATGCGAAAATGTTTTACACTTGAGTGGCTACGATAACGTTTCTGTGTTACTGCGTTATACGCCTTTTCTAAAAAGTTTTTTTCTTATGTCACGTGGTCCATGGCTCGCTATGGAGGAGTCGTATTTTGTTGGCGGATCCATTTGGTAACCAGCTATTGAAAAGAGTAGCGTTTGCTGAACAGTTGATGAATTTAAAATTGTTTGAAAAAGAATGCTACGGAGTCTTATCAAATGTTGAAACATGTGTACGGCATTTATACAATATCGCGAAAGCAAGCTTTGAGTGACACTGATATTTCAGATAAAGCAGGAAAACGAGCACTCTGGACGTACACAGACCACACCTTTGAAAATATCACAAAGATTTCGAGGTGGTAAGTAATAACATGCTTATAGCATTATTGCAAATAGCAGAATGAATTGAGATATTCCAGGCCACATATTAAAGGATAGTGGCTACAGATTTTGACATGAATAGAGTGTATTTAAACATCGTTTTCAGCATGTTAATTGAAGATTAAAAGGCAATTCTAATGGAAATAATGGAAGACTTAATCTCGGCTGTTGACAAAGATCATTCCTTACTTGGCAGAATAGTTACTGTAGAGATGGATGTTTTTTTTTTTATGCGCCCCACATCCAAGAGAGCATCGACAACATGGATATCACTCCAATCTCCAAGCAAACATAAATTCCACCAACACCGTTCTAAAGCAGCATTTTTCAAACTGTGGGGCGCGCCTTCCTTGAGAGGCGAGTTAAATCTGCGTGGGGGACGCGAGCATATTGAAAAGTCGAAAACAAAAGACTGTTTTTTTAAAAAAAGAATTACAAAATTACTGAAAATAAAAAAAAAATGCATTCTGAAATAATTAAAAAACATATTTAAATTGATATAATACACTTGTAAATGCATCAGTACTACACAATGTATTTTATAATTAATTTAACAATACAAAGTGAAGACCAAGTATAATAATTATCAGTGACGTGATGGTCTTAACCTCTGTAAAATTGTTTACAAAATCTAATGCTTGCCTATAATTTGTATGATTTATAATTAATTCCTTAACTATGGATTAAAAGTTACCCAATGCCTCAATTTTCCCCATAGGCGGGCGTATGTGATGCATGGGGGTGGATAAATAAGCAAATCCTCTGAAATAAGTGCATCCTTTTCAAACACTATCTATCAAGGTTCTTTCATTGCAATGCAAAGCCTTCTGAATAATTTTATGGATTGCAGAGCACAGAAACGCGCGATCGTACTTCAGACAAACGTGCATATATACGTCCGTGATAACAAATATTTTGGCTGAAGGATATGCTTTTATACGCCAGTGGCTCTTAAGAAAAAGTAGTCAAAGTATAGGGTTATTAAATTCAATTCATTGTTATTGTATTCGGGGGGGGGGTGATGGAAATTGTAATTTTATATTAGGTCGAGAATATTAAAAGTTTTAGAAGCACTGTTCTATATAAAAAGGTCACATGCTAGAGGTGTTCTTCGATAACCAAGCCATTGTGCATCTGGAATTTATCTCTAAAGAACGCATTGTGAACAAAGTATAGATATCACGCATTGATTGCATGAGTCGATCCGATAGAAGGGACCAAAATTATGGTAGAATAGACATGGTTGGTTTTGCATAACAACACTCTTGCCCCCCTCCATCTATATCCTGAATTCGCAAGGCACTTGTAGAGTCACTGATTTAAATCTGCCGATGAATTTAAGACTGCATCACAGGTTGAATTAAAGGATATTGTGTGTGCTAAAAATGGATACCAGAAATGTTTCGTTGCCTTTACAAGCTATGGCAAAATAGTGTTGCTACTCAAGGATCTTATTTTGAATGAAGGAATTTTTTAACAATTTAATTGATATTTTTTTTTAAAGTTCTGAACTCAGTTCGGGAACTTTTGAATCATATTTCGTATATATATTAGAAAAAACAACGACGTTGAAACCCTTAATTAGTTTTTATAGAATCCTAATGGTATGCTACTTTGATGCTAAACACTTGGTAAAAACTGCAATTGATTAAAAGAAGAAATATCCTTTTTTAATTTAACTTTGTCAACTGTTGTAGGAATGTAAAAAAGTAGGGCAGCTAACACAAGAAAATAATATTTACATTTTTATTAAGCGTTTCAGTTTTAAAACATAAGTATCTAGACTAAAAAAGAGCAATTATATTTTTTCAATAGAATTTCCTAAGAAAAAAATTAATCATATTTTACAACCGGAAGGAAATATTTTCTTCAGGTATTCTCATAAATAAAGAAATAATTCTTAGATAACTAATTATGGTAACTACACAGGTAAAAAAAAACATTATTACAGTTAAGGCTAAAAAGCATTGAAAAAAATTCTTAAATAAATGTAAGAAAAAAATTAAAAAATGCCATAATTAGTAAAAGTGAAACAATTTATAAACATATTTTACGTTTTTTTTTTCAATTTTGGAATTTTCCTTTCTTTTCTTATTGAAGCTTACATGGAGAAAATATTTTTTTATCACTTACTAAAAATAATTAATAAAAGTACGTAATTTGAGATTCAATACTTCGTATTAAATTCCTTTTTATGTATTTTATGTGAGAAGATATAACTGAATTTTGAGATTTTTGAATCTTTTTAGAGCTATTATATCAATTATACACTTCTGTTTTCAGAAATTTACAAATAAAAAACCATTTAAAATAATTAACAAATTAGTTGAAATTTATAAACATTTGTTTTGAACAGCATTCTTCAAATGTTTGAATAAAAAAAAAATCTTATAAGAGTTTCTTATTATTAAAACCACAGGGCAAGTACGATCTCATTGACTTGAATATATGATACATATCAGGAATAAAATTAATAATTAAGTTTTCCATGAATAAAATCAGCTAAAATTACGATTAGACTTTTGTCTAATCTAGCAAAAAGCATTGGTACCTGAAATTCTAATCGAAATATTGCAAATGCCAAAGCAATGTATCTTAACATAAACTGAAAAAAAAATTCTCAACAACTTATCCATCAATTAACACTGCTGAACCAGGATTTTGTGTATATCTATAACGAAGAAAATGTGTATTTGGACGCATTCGTATTTAATTGCAAATAATTTCCAAAGCTACATGTATTTTTTTTCAAATTTGAAAAGATAATTTCAACGATATTTTTACTAATACATATGCATTATAATTTATTTAGTCAGGTTATGAACGCTAACTCAATTCCCCAATTTCTGAGCGTTCTTTACGTATATGATATACATTTTTTCGCAATAATATACTTATTTCTTAAAATTCGTGACATCTTTAGAATTGCAATTATAAAATAAATAAATAATATTTTTTTGTAATAATAAAAAATAATAAAAAATATAAATAATATTCAATGTTACAGTTCGATTGTATACTATTTGGAAAACAAGTTTCAACAACAAAGTGTTATATATATATATATATATATATATATATATATAAGTCATCCAAATTTTTGCTTTCTCTTGCGATTTCAGACTCAAAATAAGATAAAGAGTTTGGATCTGTTTGAGAGGTCCGAATCCCATAGTTCTTATCTATGTTTTGTTTATAGTATCTGAGTATGTGTGGGACAATGAGTTTTGTTCTCAAATATATGACCCTGTAGAGGTGCCTCTTTCAGCAGTTCACAAACAACAAAGGGCATATATAAAGACCCTTAACGACTGAATTGTTCAGGGTTCCTTGTGTCTAAGTCGTCTAAGGCGTGCACGGCGTAGCTGTGAACCATTAGGGCGAAGGCTCATATAAACACCCCTGCCAAGGACGACAGATTATCACTAAAACCGAATTGAATTGTTCTTTTTATGGAACTTTTTGAGACTTCATACATAATCTCTTTTTAGCAAGGAATAAAAGTCGCTGAAAAATGTTGCTATGTGTTCATAAACGCATATCTCTAGAAACGAAATTCATGTTAATTGAATATTGTACCAGAATTGGAAGAGTTTTTTTGACATCACTTTGTAGAATTGGCGTTATAAATACTTAAATTTTGCTGTTTTTCTCTAATGTACGACTAGTAGTGAGTAGATTATAATTACCTATCAGATTTTTCTCTTTCGAATAATTTAGTTTAATGATGATTGATATTGCTTACCTAAATAATGATTGTAGTTTTTAATTTTTATGTATTTTTTGAATGAACATATTAAGTCATAATTTAAATGTGCTTACGAATTCATTGATAACTCACTATAAGCAGTTTTAATTTTGAAACAATACAATTCCGCGTAATGAAACATACTTCTGCTTCTCTGAATAATGATGAACTTACTTTAGTATATATCTGCAACACACACACACACAACAATTTTATCAAAAGAACCAAAAAGTTATTTTTAGGTTGAAAACGAAATTTATTTGTTCAACAAAAACTTTTTGAAGTAGCCCTGTTACTTATTTATTACAGCAGTTTAGTTTAACAAGTCGAAAGTGTTTGTATTAAAATAAAAATATTTCTGCGCAGAGAATTTTCTTTAAAAGTTTCTCACCAGTGTCTTGACTAAAATAACAGTGCCGATAATAACTTATTTCTCTTTTCAGTATATATATATATATATATATATATTTGAATTCTTCATTAATACTACTTAATATTCAAATAGCTAATGGGGTTGCAATAACTTCAAATACATTAATATTCAAATAGCTAATGGGGTTGCAATACTTCAAATATATTATATATATATATATATATATATATATATATATATATATATATATACATATATATAATATTTATTTTTTGTAACAAATAATAAAATCAATATAATTATAATTCAAAAATAATGCAACGATAAGTACAGTTATATTATTATGCGAGTTAATGAACACATACTAGAAGAAAACAAATAAAATACCAAAATCCAACCTCCAAAATCCAATATCTCATGCATGTTGGAGCTTTGTCCCATAAGAAAGTGTAATATAAATTAAGATCTTAGATTCTAACATAAATACACGAGAAGATATTTGTAAAGACAATAGGATTGACTTAAAATTTGGTTTCTATTGGACTATCTACCTATGCTCCCAATCAAACGGAAAATTGAAATGCTTAAGTTGCTTTTTGAGTTTCGAAACATTAAGCACTTTTAATAATGTTTTGCTTTAATCCATTCAACTTGCGTTTAATAAATTTGCCATTACTTAAAAATAAAGTTTCCTTTGAAATTAAAACAGTGAAATTGAAATTATAAAAAATTCTAGGAGCATTTAACAAGCAATATATAATTTAGAAATTTACCACCAAGAAGGCGTTGAAATAATTATATATTGTAAAAGAGTGAATATATATATAAATATATATATATATATATACACACATCATTTTGAAATCAAATTGCTGAAGTATTGATTTACAATTTCGGAAGACAATAAAAAGTAAATAGTTAATTTTGCCATTAAGAGTAAATTATAAATGATTTATAATTCCTCTCGAAGGGTTATTAATTAAAAGTACAAGAATTGTTTATATGAATCGAGCACGTCTAGGAGTAAATTTAACGCTATTTTATGTTCTTTTACCACCGCCTTCAGATGATGAAATGTTGCGAATAGTTTGCAGGAAATCAAAATCCCTGGCCATGCCTTTTGTACTCACATGATCTGTATCTAAACCAGTTCATCTGTATATAGTGACCATGGTGTTCTTAAAACCTACTCACCTAACCATGCTCTCGCACTGTGTTACAAGAGAGAGAGAGAGAGAGAGTGACAGCAAATTACTTATTTATGTCTCTCTCTCTCTGTAGAGTTTCTTTTTATTTTTTTCACTCTTTCTCGGTGTTGCACTCTTTTCAATTTCCTTCTGGGAAATTTTTATGGGAATTGAAAGTTATCCATTTAAGTGTGTGAAATTTTGAAGAATTGAAATATGTCTTTATTTCCGTAATCTATTCTATACTTGTGTACTCACTTCCATTACAATAGGCTCATTTTTTCTAGGAGCAACGGTTTTTTTACTGTAACAACGTTATTATTATGTAAGCATACATTAGTTAATAAAATCTATAAATATTCACATAAATATACACTCATGTCCATAAGTTAAGGATAATTCATAATCACACAGAAATTAAACTCTAAAATAAAAATTTCACCTGTAGAATTATCACACACATCTTGAAGAAGAATATGCAAATTACAGGAAACCACCAGATGAAGCGGATAGTACGTCAAAATGATGAGAGTGTAAGAAAGGGATATATAAGGAATGGTGGCAAAGAAGTAAAATTGTTCACAAGCGCTTTAAAAGCCTTTCAGTGCAATAACTGCATAGTTATGGTACAAAGGAAGCATTTGGATGATTTTTTTACGTGATAGAATTATTGGACGACTGGAATGTGGACGTACCCAGCTGGAAGTATCCTCGGAACTTGGAATCGCCAAGAGTGTCATCTCCAGGCTTTGCCAACGATTCCAAGATGAAGGTAATGTGAGTAGATGTTACAGCACAGGTCGCCCCCGAGTTACAACGCCGAATGAGGACCGGTATATATATATATATATATATATATATATATATATATTTGACAGTTACTGCCAAAAGAAACAGATGGAGCACAGCATTATATCTGTCTCGTCAGATTTCTTCAGCTACCGGTACGACAGTTTCAAGGTAGGCCGTATACACACGGTTAGGACACATTGGTCTATATGCTGGTAGGCCTCTCAGATGTGTTCCACATATCGCAACTCACTGTCTTCTGCGATTAACCTGGAGTAGAGAGCATGCATTGTGGACACCACGAAAGTGGTCTTGTGTGATGTTTTCCGACGAATCCAGGTTTAGTTTGCAGTCTGATTCTCGCCGAACTTTAACATGGAGAGCGCCAGGTACCCGTTACTATTAAAAGAACACCATTGAAGGACATCGTTAAGGTGGTGCAGGATGGCTCGTTTGGGGAGGAATTATTCTTGGTTCCAGAATTGACCTGCATGTTAAAAGTGTAACGATGACATGCCACATCTATCGGGATGTTATTGTGGAACAACATGAACGTTTGTTTCGGGACGCCTTGGTGCTGAATTTCTGTTTATGGATGACAACACCCGTAATCACCGTGCAAACATTGTAGACGAATGCCTTAAATCGGAGGATATCACCCGTATGGATTGGTCAGCTTACTCGTTTGACTTGAATCCAATAGAGCATGTGTGGGGATATGCTTGGCCGACGAATTGCTGCCCGTCAACCCCGTCCTTCCAGTCTACCGGATTTTCGGAGGGCATTGTTTGATGAGTGGTGTAATATTCCCCAAGATAAGATTGATAATTTGATAATCAGCATGCCTAGGCGTTGTAAGGCCTGTATTGCATCGTCCGAAAGACATACTCCGTATTAACCATCATACTAATTATGTTATAATGTTTTTTTGTAAATAGGTTCTTTTTTGAAGTTTGCTCCAGGTAGTAAAAATCGCAATTTTTATTAATTATGTCAAACATATAGCATCCTTTTTGCTGTTTACCGTTTGTTTAATAAATAGACTTTATAAATAAGTCAAATTTGTTTTGCTTCTATCTCGTTCTTTGCCTAAACTTCATTATCCTTAATTTATGGACTTGAGTGTAAAATAATATAAAATATATATATATATATATATATATATATATATATATATATATATATATATATATATATATATATATATATATATATATATATATATATATATATATATATATATAAATATGTAATTCTCTTATATAAGCATGATACATCGTGGTGAAAAGCCAACACACTTTATCTTAGAACTTATGCAAAATTGCATAGATTTTTTTTTTATTTCTGCTAAAAAGTCACAGTAAGACATGTACACGATTAAATAGTAGAAATAAATACATTTAGGTATATATTGTGCAAAATATAAGTATTTTCAAACTTATAAAATGTTTGAAAATAGATATCAAGCATTAAAAACATTTTGAATAATCTTATAACTAAATAAATTCAAATTCAATGTCAATGTCAATGCAATACACAAATATATATATACGACATAATATCTACATAATAATTCATAAAAAAAAATTATTGAAATATTAACGATATTAATTCAGTACGGATTTCGGGAAAATGAGATCAAATATAATTAAAAAGTTGTAGCTGTACTATAACATAAATATAATAAAACGTGATCCGTCTGATATTTTTATAAAACAATGTTTAGATGAAATTCTGTCGTTTCCATACTCAGAACAACGAGAGTTAAAAAGATATGTTTGATGCAAGATTTCTTGCTCCTGTCAGTACTTGTGACAGGAGGGAATAAAGTTCAAGGTTCTTGCCTGTAAATTGTTTGAAAGTTCTTGAAAAGTAGGTAAACCTGTCAGAAATTTCTAGAAACTTCAGAAAATTGTCCGGATATATTTATTCTTTAGTTTCTGTCCATCTTCATTTTGTTGAGGGTAGCGATTATTCAGTACAAAATGCTATTATGTGATAATAAACTGAATAGTTGTCCAGGAAATAAAATAATATACGTATATATATATATATATATATATATATATTTGAGTGTATGTGTATGCTGAACTTTAAACAGAGTAAAATGTTTAAAATCTTTAAACTGTTAGTTTTTTTGTTGTTTTTAGGTGAATGGTATTTGATAACTATATTTCAAAATATCGTACACAATATATCCATATATCAATTCATGTAGATTTAAATGAATTAAATGTTTAAAACAATTATAATGTCTATGTAAGAAATTTTATTTTCACTTTTATAAAGTTTTGCATGCTTATTAAATTAATTTAATCTCTTTCATATGAATGACCCATTACTAATTAAGATATAATAAATGCAATAAAAAACTCATTGAATAAACACTTCTTTTAAACATATGGGAACTTTTAAAATACAATATATATATAACCACTCATGGACAAAACAAATTGCGCACCAAGAAGAATTCGCCAAAGTGAAACGAAATTTTCTATATGTAAGGACTACTTTGATATAAGTAAATGTTAAGAAAATCAAAGGAAAATTATAATTTATTTCAGATGAAAAGGCAAAAGAATGCGGGATTTAATACCCTGTTGAACCTCTCTAGCGCGAATGCATGATGCGATACGATTGGGCATTGAAACGTACAAGTTCTGTATAATGTCTTGAGACATTTCGTTCCATATTTGCTGTAACCTTACCTCTAGTTCGAACAAACTCGTGGGATGTCCAACCCACCTTCCGGAATGAACCCTGATATGCTCGATTGGAGACAAACCTGGGGATTGTGCAGGTGAATGAAAGGTGTTACAAGCGCGGAGACAGTCTTGTGATACGGTTGCCGTGTAAAGCTAAGCATTGTCTTGTTGAAAAATGGCTCCTGGGAGACATTGCAACACATGTGGATGCAGGATGTTATGGACATACCACTGCGCTGACATGGTATAACGGATCAATAATAGGGGTGAACGTGTATTGTAAGCCTTTTTCACCCCATACCATCACACCAAGTGTGGGAGTGGTGTGTCGCTGTAAAGCAAAGGCCGGATTGAGGCATTCACCACGGGGTCTCCACACATGAATAAGATTGTCATGACTGCTGAGATTGAGTCTGGACTCGTCGCTAAAGACGACATGGTTCCATTCCGCTATAGTCCAGTGTTCTCGTGCGTGGCACCAATCCAAACGAAGGCGTCGATGGGTGGGCGTCAAGAGCAGCACACGTAATGAGCGCCGCTATCCTAAATGTTCTTTAGCCAGGGGCTTTGGCATGGTTCGAGAAGACACAGGTGACCCTAGTGAAGGTGCTACCTGTGCCTGGATGGCGGCTGATGAAGCAGTTGCCTGTACGCGCGCATTTTTTAATATGTGGTGGTCTTCTTGACGACTGTATAGAAAAAGAATTAACATCAGAAGAAGAAAATGCAAAAAAAAGTTTCTTTACTATGCAGTATCAATCATTCAACTGATTTTTTTCTTAAATTTGCACCGATTTGCCATTACAGCAATTGCTACAGAACAAATATTAACGAAGTACCCAGGATGAAAATGTCTTATATCTTTATAACGTTTTTTTTTTCTTTTTCAATTTTATAAAAATGGGCTTTGTATGCTTTGAAAATTCCTTATATTGATTATTTTACATGCGTTTATCAGAAGTAAATACTAAATTCCAATTATTTTTTTTCTAATATAGATGTTTCTTTTGCGAATTTAAGTAGTGATTATTTGTACATTGCTTAAAATTGAAACGCTTTATGATATTAGACGATTTTGCTAAGATACAGCATTTTTGTTTCACATGCCTTCATGAAAATAATATGTATCAATTTTGAGAGATAACAATTCTGAAATGACAACATAGTTAATCGTTTTGTTATTGAGATAGTGAAATTATAGCACGGTAATTGGACTCAAAATTTAGGTCGGAGTAAGATTCAATCAGTGTTGTTATTGTTGCATGGTCTTTCATCAGCCACCGGAGAACAGTATTGAGAATATGTACCTTTTTTGCGAATTCAGGTAAGTAAATAGTTAAATATTTATAATTGTGAATAGACGCTGAGCTTCTCATACTATATTGAGCTTCTTTATTAATAAAGAATTTAGTGTTTTCTTTTTTGATATAATGTCTAATTTAGATGTTTGTTTGTAATACCATGTACCTCTACTCACATATCATGTAATAGTATTATGAGTACGGAATCCTCAAATTTATCCAGGCAGAGTATGGGAAACAAGTATATTTATAACGACTGTTAAACTAAGCATGACATTATGTGCCAGGCTTTTTATGCTGGTAATTAAAAATACAGCATGATTTCATATTACCAGTGATTGTGCTCACAGAGGCAAATTGTAACCGACAATGCTGGCTAAAAATATTGGCAAACCTCCAGAATATTTCGATCCGTTCCAAGCATGCTTGATTCCTAGATTTGCCATAAATTGAGCATGTTCTAGAAGACTTTACAAAAAGGTACAAATATATTAATGTGTTTGAACTAGAATTAAGCCTACAATGACTGTTAAGGGAGATGATGCATGACTACATATGGACATATATGTATTTTACTCATTCTATATTTTAATGGAAGTGGAGCAATAATGTACAAAAACATTTTTTGTTCATTCTCTTCAAATAAATTAAGCTTTACATTTAATTATTTTGTAATAATTAGCATCATACTGAGCTGGTATGTATTTATTTTTATTTGGTCCTGACTACTTACTCATGCATCCTATATTTTTATGGTACTGTTAGTATTACTCACTGAAATAATGAGTGAGTCATAGAGTGAATATAAACATAGCTCTATACGACTATACGAGAACTTCTGGCGAGGGATTTAAGTAACGAATTTGGTTAATTGATCGTCTTTCTTTAAAATAAAGTTCAAAATACTAAAATTGCCTTAACACGAACATGTTTGTACCAGTTAAAGTAAAAAAAAGCTTTATATAGGGGAAAAATAAGTTGCCAATACACATCAGTTAGAAAGCTATTTTACTGAATGTGCTAAAAGACCTGAAGATTGATATTATAATAATACTTTATAACATATGAGTATTAATTAGAATCAGTATAATAATTTCAGAATACACTTCGAAGAATATTGATTATTATACCTTTATAGTATTTAATTTTTTCATTTATTTTATACCATTAATAAATGAAAATAAAGTAAAGTATTACTTCATTGATAGTATTGTCATAATTCAATAAAAACTTACCTTCATTAAAATTCATGACTGCATGTAATAAATTAAAAATAGTTAAACATAATTTATGATAAATATTTACAATTATTAAATATATATATATATATATATATATATATATATATATATATATATATATATATATATATGTCAGTTTTCAAAGTTTAGATTCAAAATTAAGGAAGTAATAAATGAAAATAGAGCGAACTCTTTACCATCGCGTAAGGATTTGTGGGTAAATAAGCCTATTTAAAGGTAGAACGAGCACTGACGAAGGCGAACGCATACTCGGAAAGGCTTGGCTGGTGTCTCCTGGCTGAGATGTTGTCTTTTGTAGAACCCGGATGCGTGCCAAAGGGCTGCCATGTTGCATTTTATGTGATTGAAGCGAAATAAAAAAAGTTTTTTGAAGAAGATGCCCTCCTCATTTTATCAGCAGGTTTGAGCCTGTCAAGAGCCAGCAGGACTACTTAAGGAACCGCAAAAGATGCCACGAAACCAAAGGAATTAACTTCAACAAATTTTTTTGGAACGAGCGACTGCATTGAAAACGATACTACCATGGAGGACGACTCTTTCCGGCAGGAGTCACCAGTCAACACATGAATCGAATCATTCTTTTTTCCTGAATTTGACTTTAATATGTTTAGCAGTTTTAAAAGTTTTCTTGACTGCTTTGATCAAAAATGTTTGGAATATCAAAAAGACGAACAATGGAAGAAGCAAAATATTGCTTGATATCTCACGGGAGTTTATCTTAAATTTTGGTACGAGAACCAACTATTTGAAAAGTCTTACCAAGAAAGCAAAGAATTTTTAATGACGGTGTTCCATGCGACTAGACAAGAGGATATTCAAAAATTTCACAACCTAAAATTAAACAAAACTGTACAATTAATTTCCTTTTTTTACGGAAAAACTTTCGTTCGGGCAGAAACTAAATTATGATGACAGTTCCATTGTGGAACATATGACATTACCCAGTCCCATTCAATATCAAAAGTTCTTAGATATTAAGAAGATTTCGACACCCAGCGAATGGATTTCTACAATGCGGAAATTGATCGCAGTAACACCGTCCAGCGCAGACCGAAATGCGGAGAAGACTGGAAGTTATAACCGATGGTATAACCAAGCCAACGGTAGTGTACACAGAGGAACTGATCCACGGCACCGATTCCAATCAAGATGAAATCATGGATAGCAACATCAATCTCACATGGTGTGATTCAATGGAAGGCAACAGTTCAACAGTCAACCTAGGTAGTTTGTACAACAGAATCGACATAATTTTCACTCACCCAGAAACGACGAAAATATCCAGAGGCAAGAATGCCAACTAATTATTGATTCAATGGTATGTGTTCCAAGCACTTTTGTACTCTAATTGACACAGGAAGCAATATGTGTCATTAATTCCAATAAATTTATCTACGCAATTAAAAAATATTAGAACTTTAAAAAATAGCAATGTAAAAATAAATCAAACTTGTGGGTCTATTCATTGGGTCTATGTGGGTATAATTAAAAATTATATGAATATTGGATATTTGTCTAAGCAAATAGATTTGTTTGTAATTGTTACTAAATTAACTTATATTATTTTAGGACTTGAATATTTGCATTTATTTTATCTTGACATTAGTATTCGTAAAATGGGTATATTTCAATTAGGTAAAAAATTAAGCAATGTTAAATTTGCAAATAAGTGTGTTGGTGAGTTGACAACATATCATGGGAACTATTGCACAACTCTTAATAATGATCAAAACGTGAACTATTATAATGCTAATAATGAAAATAATATTAACGTTAAGAATTATAAAGGTTTAGATCAAGTACCAGACAGCCGTGAAGCTGATCTGAAAAGATTGTTTAACCCAGCCATAGTTGTTGAGGTCACAGTACCAAAACAAACTAGTAAGCAATGAGAATATTTAACCCAACTCCTTGACAAATTTCACACCATATTTTCACAAAATAAGTATGATGTAGGTTGTATCAATTTAGAGCCACAAATAATTCATTTAATCTCAGACCTTCCTATAAGTTTACGCCCTTATAGAAACAGTTAACAAGAATCTAAAGAAATGCAATCACAGATAGAATAATTGTTAAAAACCGGTTTTATTAGACCCTCCCATGGTCTATGTTCAGCCCCTGTAACTTTAACATAAAAAGAATGAAGGGAAAAGATCAAGATTATGTATCGATTATAGAAAACCAAATGAAATTATTTGAAACGATTCCACCCCTGTACCTCTGATAGACTTTGTAATTGATAATTTATCTCATGCTAATTTTTTCTCTACACTCGATTTAACAAGCGGATATTGGCTCATTAAAATTCATGAAAAAGACACAGAGAAACTGGCTTTCACAACTAATTTTGGACTCTATGAATGGTTAAAACTTCCATTTGGCTGGAAAATTTTCCCATCTGTTTTCCAGAGAACAAAAAGACAAATTTTACAAAAAATATCTGTTAACTTTTGCTTTAAATTCTTTTGATGGTATTATAATGTTCTCACAATCTTGGGAAGAGCATTTAATTCATTTAGATACAATATTTGAAATTTGTAAAAAAAAAATAATTCATTAAACTTAAAAAATCAAAATGTCAGTTTGCAGAGGAAAAATTATTTTTTTAGGATATGAAATCACACAAGGTCATTATTCCCCAAGTAATCCAAATATTGAAGCACTAAGGAAATTAGCACCACCTAAAGATGTAAAAAAACTCCAAAGATTTCTTGGTTTCATCAATGTTTACCAAAAATTTATTAAAGATTATGCAAAACTTAGAGTACCATTAAATAAATTACTTAAAAAATCGCAATTTGGAATTGGTCACACGAATGTCAAGAAGTTTATCAAAAGTTAAAGAATTGTTTAATCTCAAAACCTATACTTAGTTTATACAAGTCACAATATCCATGCCATGTGTTTTGTGACGCATGTCAGGATTCAATAGGCGTAGCCTTGAAACAACAACACCCAGATGGAACACTTTACCTCATAGCTTATCACTCGAGACAATTACTTAAACATGAAAAATATTATACAATTTCAGAAAAAGAGTGTTTAGCAATTATAGATACCTTAGACAAATTTCACTGTTACCTACACGGATCCAAATTCACAACGCATACTAATCATGCTGCTTTACAATGGCTTAAAAGAGTAAAACATTTAACTGGACGTTTATTTCGGCAGTGATTAAAGCTTTCTCAGTATGAATATTCGATAGTTTATATAGAAGGTAAATTAAATGTTGAAGCAGACATGTTGTCGAGGAACCCTGTATGCCATTATATATCACCCATTTGTCATTTTTTAAATACTGATGAAATTATTAAATACCAAAATTCAGAGAACATTAATGATCCAAAATATCCAAAATATAATGATGTATTAACCATTAAGGAAAATAATTTAATTAAAATTGTAGTACAATTAGCTGTGAGAGAAAATTAATTACAACTGCACATGGACAATTTGGTCACCCAGGTGTGAAAAAGATGTTAAAATGAATTTCCCCAATTTACTACTGGAAAGACATTATATCAGAGATTTCAAATTTTGTTAAATGTTGTGAAATATCTCAAATGAATAAAAAATCTACACAAAAAAAGTATGGATTATTGGAAAAAGTTCCTGTACCAGAAGAACCACTTGAAATGATGTCACTAGACACTGCAGGAGGATTTAATTATCATAATTCATAAAAGAAATTACGTCATATTATTCTGGACCATGCTACCGGATATGCTTGGACATTTCCATCCAAAAGTGTCACTTCTGAAAATTGTAAAAATTGCTTAAAACAAATTTTTTGAATTCAATGCTCAAAACAACTTTTAAGTGATAGAAATGCTGCATTTACTTCTTCTAAATTTAAGAAATTCTTAAAACATCATAATATTAGACAATTACTAAATTCAGCAAATAGACCACAATGCAATGGAAAGAGAATGAAAGAGTTAATCATACATTAGTAGCAAAATTAAGATGTAAAGTTAATTCAAATACAAAAATTCCTTGAACAAAATTATTAGAACAAGTTACATATGAATACAATAACTCGCTACATGATATTACTGGCTTTCCACCTGCATATTTAATGTTTGGAAGTTTGCCATATGATTCGCCATTACCTAATCAAGTAAAATTAAACTATCCACCTATACAACAAGCAAGACAAATTGCTGTAAACAAAACAACTAAACATCATATAAGATAAATAAACTAAGGTATGATAAACATTATGCTGATGCAAAATTTAAAGTTGGAAATTTAGTCTTATATCAAAAATTATCATACCCTAATTCAAGTAAACTTCAATATCCTTATAATGGTCCTTTTAAAATTGTGTCAAAAACTCTGAAATGTTACTTATGGAATAGATAAGCCAAATCAATATACAGGAAAATTAACAGATATTGTTTCATTCTACAAGG
The DNA here is from genome assembly GCA_019973935.1 of Trichonephila clavipes. Classification (NCBI taxonomy): domain Eukaryota; kingdom Metazoa; phylum Arthropoda; class Arachnida; order Araneae; family Nephilidae; genus Trichonephila; species Trichonephila clavipes. The sequence goes on from BMAU01005520.1 coordinate 269,349, forward strand.
TTATAACCTTTTCATTCAAAATCCAATTTCCAATTATGCTAAATCATTATTTATATTTGTTATAGAGAGTTTTCTCAAACATTGGGGGGGGGAGAAGTGCATTGTTATTTAGAAAAAAAGAATAATGAAAGTTGCTTTTAAAATTTGAATTTAAGACTTGTTTACATTATCAAAATTAAAATTTAAGTTAATTGAATTTGTATATTGTATCTTTATTCATAATGAACACATTATTGAAGACAATTTTTGAAAAAATAACTGAATTATGGACTGTATGAAAACATTGTGATGAGGTCCATTTTACGATACATGATATTATAGTAATTTCATTGTGATTATTTGTGATAGAAGTATATTCTGAAAGTTAAATATAGTATGTGATATTATGAAGATTTTTTTATGGTTGTGTGTTTTTGAAATGAGTTGATTGAGTAGTGATTCTAATAAATATATAAACAAAAGAACTGTGAGATAAGCAATAATTGAATGATGAACATTGGACTATGATTTTTCCAAGACAGGACTGTGTAAAACATTACATTACATTGATTGAACTTTTACCTGCACTTGATGTATCTGAAATGCTCTTATTTTTCTTTGCATTTTATATATCTAGTGATATTTTGATATAATGTGAATGTTGTGTTTATTTGAGTAAATTTCTGTGTTATAGTTATGTATTTTTTTTCTGTTTTTGGGATCTCCTGAACTCATTTTGCTGTTACTTATTTTATATCTATTCTTTGTATGTATTTACTTTACCATTATTCCTAAAATCATGTTGTTATTTACTCTATACCTATTCTTTCTATGTATTTATTTACTCATTATTCCGACATTCAGTACCATTTTGAAGTACTTGTAACTTGTCAACATTTATCATTTTATTAACATTGTTTACTATTGATGCACATTCAGTGAGAATTTCACTTGATCTTTTGTTATGTTGTTTCGCACTACTATATTTTTGAATGTCTAATGTGAATTATCTTAATCTTATGTTGTTTTTTGTTAACCTCATTATTATTATAGTCATAGTGGAAGTATTAGTTGTGTGACATTTTTCAGAAAACAATTCTATGTAACACAAAGCTTTATACCAAATTTTGACATTTTATTATTCATAATTGCTATTTTTTGTACATGTTAGGATTCACCAACACACTATTTTACACAATTATTATATCTTCTAGATTTTTATTTCATTTGGGGATTTCGATATCATTGAAATATTATTTTATTCCCTGGGGACTTGCCAGTCAGGGTTGGTCAACATGGCTGTGCCAGGCTTCAGCGGAGGGGGGGAATTTGTGTCAGCTTTGAAAAGATTAGATTCAAAATTAAGGAAGTAATAAATGAAAATAGAGCAATCGCGTAAGGAGCAATCTCTTTACAATCGCGTAAGGATTTGTGAGTAAATAAGCATATTTAAAGGTGGAACGAGCGCTGACGAAGGCGAACTCATACTAGAAAAGGCTTGGCTGGTGTCTCCTCGCAGAGATGTCTTTTGCACCACCCGGTTGCGCGTCAAAGGGCCGCCATGTTGGATTTCATGTAATTGAAGCGAAATAAAGAAATATTTTGAAGGTGATGCCCTCCTCATTTTACGAGCACGCTTGGGGCCTGTCATATATATATATATATATATATATATATATATATATATATATATATATATATATATATATATCTTTGTTTTTTAAATAAAAAAAATCTTTTGCTTAGCATTTTGGTTTTGTTTCTTCAAAGTGGTGCAAATTTTTATTCGAGTAATAACGTTTTACCTATCATGATTAACTCAACTTAAAACAGTTAACTGAAGCTCATCTAAAAAAATATTAATTTTGGAAATAAATATTAAAAATTACACTTTTTTAATTATCTATAAAATTTAAACCTTATTCACTTCCATTTGGATTATGTTTTTATCATTCTCACTTCTCAATATAAATTACATCACCTTCAATTTGCATTTTTATAGAAATACTTGTGTTTTATATTCTTATTAACCTTAGAAAAAATTCAGTGTTAATGATATTTTTATCATTGCCATAACTACGTTGTAAAAAATATAATGTGTGTTTCGATAAGGCCAATAATAATATAAAGAAGTGAAATTAATAGGGTAAATAATGCTGCAACAATGGGTGAGGAACTTCGAATTATTGATATAGGAGATAAATTGCGAGATAAAGGACTAGTGATCATTTTTAAGTGGTAGAAATGTCATCCGAAAACAAGTTCTGCGCTACAAGTTTGCGTTTTTTTATGGTAGATCTTATTGATGGACTTGTTGGCTTCCTAAAATAATTTTCTTTTTCAGTAATTCGTCATAAAAGACTTATTTAACTAATTGGAATTAAAACAAATTTATTTTGTGCTTGGATTTTGTTTCTAGTTCTTTATTCTTTCGAATTGGAGTAATACTTGCAAGAATGTATTAAAAAAATAAGAAACGAAATAATAAATGCATTATATTAGAAGTTGTTCAGTTATTCATAAAAATACACATCTTCAATGAACTCATAATTAAAAATAAATGTGGTGTTCCACAGTTTTACATAAACTATATATTTTTTAAATTTTGTAATGGGTAAAAAATTAACAAAATGATTAGATATTTGCATTGTAAAAATTAAATTAAAAATATATCTCACATCAAAACGATATACATTTATTATAATTGCATATTAACTATTTTATTTATTTTAAATGCACATTTTCTTAAATGTCTTACAACATTATTCTTTACTGAAACTCTTTTCATTAAAAAAATGGACAAGAAGTTCGAATTTTATTTTTCAGTGAAACGAAATTAAGAGAACTATTTTGTATTTTTTCCTTTAAGCATGACGAGATTTTTTATTTCTTCATTTCATTTAAGTTTTTATATATGCCTAAAAATAACTAAATATGAAAATAAAACTTTTTTCCCTTTTAATAAGCAATTCAAAAGAAATGCTGTTATTTCATGGGAAAGTGGCAAATAAAGTATATTTACAAGAATTTTTTTTTCTTATAAATGCAAAAACTCTCTGAAATTTATATATTTCGTAAACAATAATAATGCGACAAAAGGGATGATAAACATTTTATTATTATTATTATTATGTACGTTAATACTCAAAACTGTTACATTTCTTTAACTAAGTCACACTTATTATTTTTTTTTCCTTTCTAATGATTTTTATTTCACAGCTTAACGCTTGAAGTTATTTAAATCACAGATATTTATAAAAAGTGTAATCATTTATTCTATAAAGTTACGAGTTCTGATTTCAGAAGCGTAAAAAGTGAAAAATTTTAAGAATAAAGTATAAAATTAAGTCTAAGTTAAACACAACTGCTGTTTTATTTTTAAAAATAAATCAAACATACTAGGTTCTAAAACTGAAAAACATAGTCAATGAAAAAAGAGATAGTTGTGATAATTGTAATTCCGTTTCAGGGATTCTGCATTTATTTTCAAGGAAATTTACACATTATACACTTTATTTTCCTATTTAAGAAACTGTAAAAAATTTAATAAACTTTCGTATGTGTAATAACAATATAATTTTACTTATTCATACATCTAAATATTAATTATTTTTAACTATACATCAATGAGTGAGGGTAAATTAAAAAGTAAAGGGAGTTTTTTGCAATTTCTCTTCCCAAGATTTGGCAACAGTGGTAGTATGCAGCAATGAATGAGGGGCAATCGGCAACACTTCTATACAACATACCACTCATCTTCCCCCGTAGTCGTTGAAGTGTAGCAGACTTTTCATCAAACCAGCCGTAGATCTGCAGTAAGAAGTATATGAGGACAATGATTCGCTTTTTATTTGCGGAAGTGTGACACCTTGCGCTGGATTTTAGCCATCCGTTCAAGCCTTATACCCTCAACGGTGACGATCCTCAGTAGTTGACAACGATGGAATGACCGATCTTTCTTTGTCATATAAAGAAGTTCTTCCCAGTATGAAGGTCTTTATCCTTTCGTAGATCTTGCTTTGCGATACACAGTTACCATACAGCGATTGCATGCGTTAAATAGTTTTCACAGGTTTCACACCTCCCTCAAACAAAAAGTGAATCATTGTTCTCCTTGATGCAGATTTGCAATGGAGCTGCCATGTTGTACTGTGTGCTATACACCAACGATTACGGGGAAAGATGATTAACACGTTAGACAGAAGTGCTAATGACTACCTCTTATTCAGCATTGGATACAGAGCTGTTACCGAACGTTGGAAATAAATACTGCAAAAGTGCCTTTACTTTTTGACTTTCACTGGTATATAAAATTTATAAAGTCAATGGTGTCTTGTAGAATATAAATCAATGAATTATTTTTTTCTCAATTAGTTTAAGAGATCTCAGAGTGTTAAATTTTATTAGAGGTCTGAAAATATAAACAAATTTCTAACAGGTATAATTTTTTTCACTTTAAATTAAATAATTCGAATCTTTTACACATTTTTACAAAAGAATGGGGCTTCAGAAAAGTATAAAATGTTTGAAATATGTTCATAATTTTAAAAATTATAAGCATATGAAAATAAGAAAATTTTTATAAGAAATGTTTATTAAGTTTTCGTCGCGCATGCTATTTTCTAAAATAGTAGCTTTAATTACTAGCTATAAGTTGATTAATAAAATTAAATGTATTATCACTAAATTGTAGCTATTTTTATGTATATAGAATAATAACTTAAATATTTTAATAAGTGAAAAAGCACATTTTATAAAATTATTTAAAAAATTACAAGGTTTTACAAAAACTATTTTGAAATACAAAAGACATATCATACTTAAATAGTGCGATGCATTTTATAATTCTATAAAGTTTTATACATCCGAGACTACTATTTTTGAAAATAGCGCGTGCAACGAAAAACGTACTTAATATTTATCATAGAATTTTCATATGCTTATGATTTTTGAAATTATTATTATATTTCAAACTTCTTATACTTTTCTGAAGTCCCATTCTTTTAAAAATAATGTGTAAAAGATTAGAATAATTTAATTTAAACTTAAAATAATTATACCTGTTTAAAAATTGTTTGAATTTTCAGACCTCTAGAAAAATTTAACAACCCTGAGATTTCTTAAATATGCAGAATGCCATTTAAAATATACACACACAAATGGGAATTTGCACATTGATTTTCAAATTGCTTTGCATGCCAAATGTTTGGATATTTTCATTTAAACTCATAAATACTGTAAGAAAAACTATTTTATGAAAACAAGGGGGCTCTGCATTCTTAACTTTTTATTTATGACCCTTTTCTGATTACTTAAATTTACCATAACCGAGAAATGCCACTTGTCAGTAATTTTAACACGTGCCAGTTATAAAAAATACATAATAGATGATTCAGAATCGTATTATTTAGAATCTGACGGTCATTTAGTATATATTAGTAGGTGCTGCGTTGCATTAAGTCCTAAGATCAAACTTTTATCTAAAGTGTAGTGAGAATAAAATTTGTATTGAAACTAAAAAAAATGGTTCTTACAACATTATCAAAAAACTCTTATATGCAAACATCTTTTAATATTTTTTGCTTGAAAGTGATTAAAAAAAACCCCCAAAAAATATTATTTACTGCCTTTATATTCGTAATTTGAGTTATAGAAATTTTACAAGACCTTTTTCAATAAAAATATAAGAAAATATTAAAGTGCTCTATTGAGACTTTCTTACGCAAAATTTTGAAATTGAATAGTGTTCTTTTACTTGGATTTCGGGAATTGCACCCATCTAGAACTAAATGATAATTTTATTTAAGTAAGGAAGTTTAAAAACGAGACAAGTTTATTAAATAGTGGAGATAGAAGAAAATATAAATGCATTTCCCCAGAAATGAAATATTTTCCAATATATTTTGAGAAATTCTATATATATATATATATATATATATATATATATATATATATATACTGGAGGAAAAAGCTAAAGCCTACATTAAAACTATTCTTCAATTGTTTTTATTCCACCGGTACAATCAAATAAAATTATTTGGCACACGTATATTAAATTGAATTGGGGTACATTTATAAAGAATTTGATATGAGTTTACATCTATATAGTATACTGGAATAAATGAAAATGCTTCGAATTTTGTTTTTATGTTAAATGTGTTTTGAGAAAGCAGTGCATCTAAGCCCTATTTTTATTAAAGAAAGTATTGTTGTAGTGCAGAAATGTTTAAATTACATTTGGTTAATACTTCAGTTGATTAAATGTATGCATTTTTTAATGAGAAAATGGGTTTAATTGCAATATGTGTTTAATATTTGAAAATAATTGTGTTTAATTCACTAATAAAAATCGCATCTTTATCAAATTATTATTTTCCGATTTTTTTTTAAAATAAAAATCATATAATTTAATTGTTTTTCTTTGATAGTTTTAGTTGATGGTAACATCTGAGAATTCAAGATGTGTTGTTTTGTTGCAGATCTCTATGTCTAGCCAAGCTAGATCAAGTCCATGATCCCTTTCACTTTCAAAAAGTCCAATCCTATTAAAGGGTCTTCATATAGATCTTGCCTAGATAGAGAAAAAAGTGCAGTTTCTGTGATCAACAAAGACAAGATCACCAAGATGTAGAAGGTTGACTCAAATCCTTCAACTGCAGTTTTTAGCTGGGCATAGTGGAATGGCCCTCACGCCAAGGGTGACAATGCCAGGGGACAAAAAATCTCCCAACGTACTTCGCCAAGATGTAATATTCTTATTTTTGTAAATTCCTAAGATCCTCATATACACAAATGCATTCTGAAAATAATTATATTTTGCTTGTTATAAACAATTTGGAACACAGCTTCAAAATATTCTTATTGATAAATATTTACTTTGTTAAAAAATAAATAAAATATTGGCTATTCACATTAATATAACATAAACAACACAATGAATTGGGTACAAAGATTAATTTAGTTATTAAATGAATAATTAATGAAATAAATAAATACACCATATAACTACGTACATTCTTCAAAAATATATAAAAAATATATCACTTATAGATATATAAATTAGTTTATTTACCACTTTCAGAGTTTCATAAACAGTTTTTATGAAACTTTGAGTTGATATTAATTTTTTTCTTTCGTACTACCCTATTTCTCAAACATATTTTAACAGTTTTAAAATTACAAGAGTAAATGGCTGTTTTTTTAGGATTAACTTGACACAGATTTAAAAACAAATGAATGATGTCAACTATGTGCAGACAATAAAGGAAAACAAAATAAATACGATAAAAGTTGACATACATTCCGATAAGGAATTCTAATATATTTCAAAGCACATAAATACGAAAGAAAATTGTAGTTTTCTTTTAAATGCGAATTGCAATTTTATTTGCATGGGGAAATGAATCATAGTTTTTCATACCTCTTTAAAATGAGATTTTAAATTGGATCTAAAGAATAATTTAGATAATTTCATATTCAATGGGTTTCTACGCTTTAATTAAATTTATATCTAACACGTTTTATGTAGAAAATATGTATGCATTTATTTATAAAAATTGTTCTTTTTATCGTATAATAATACAATGCAAGGCTTTTTTGTGTGAAAATATTTAAAAATTTATAACTTAAGACACTCCTCTTATTTTATTTTGATGCTGTAAATTTATTTTTTAAAATGAACAGATTTTTAATTATGCGCAATAAATGATATGAACTTATATGTAAATAATCTTTATGGGTATTATAATGAGTTAAATTTTACAATAGAAGTAATTCTCTAAACTGTTTCTTTTGTGTTTTTTTTTCAAGATTTTAACTGTTCCTATTTCATTTTTTCCCAATGCATTAAACGAAAAATATATTGAATTCCAAGAATTGCTATAATATTTTAAAGTTTATAGATCTAAGAGTAAACATACCAAAAGACAAATAAAAATATCCCTACGGCTTAAAATAGTTTCCTTGTTCAATGCAAAATATATCTAAGATACTATCTTTTATAATGTAAAAACATTATTGGAAACACTTTCTCTTATACAAACAAACAAAAGTGTAACGCGGTAAAATTTCTGTAAGATCTTATAGGTATATTTTTTATTATTTAGAAGGACTAGCAATTTCCGGTAGGGTGCATTTTTATCGAATACAAAATTCAATTTACTAAAACTACTGATAGGAAAAGTAGATAGATAAGAAAATTCAGAGAGCCTCTGATCGCGTAATCTAAGAAAAGTGCAATTTTATTAAAACAAAGTTTTAGAAGCTTGAAGAATAAAAATCGAATTCCAATTTATAGATAATCATTTTTTCCTTCTAGAGAATATATATGAAGTAGAAAAATGTATAATAAATATCTGTAAAAATAATTTATAATAAGTTAACAAGCATTTATAATTTTATCAGAAATAAAATTCTTGAAGAAACAAGGAATATAATTCATCTTTATAACCAGATAATTATTACGAAAAACAAAGATAAGCTATTTTAACTGGTTTTCACAAAGTCTGTTTAAGCTGACAAATTAATATGTAAAAAAATCAAATCTTATTCCTTTATAATGAAATATATATATAAGATTAAAAAAATAGTTAAAGTATATACAAAAAATGTAATTTATACAAATCAGATAGGAAAATTAAGAAATTTTATGTAGATTAATGATGAAAGAAACACAACATTATATTTAGCGCTGTATTTATTTTTTTAAAGTTAACTATAAATAATTAAAAGTACATCAATCTCAGGTACTCAAGTCGTTTTAGTTATTACTTTATTATGTAGCATTTTAGTCATCATAATTATTCTTGTTGATTACATTCTAAACCATGAGATGTAAAATATCTAATGACAATAGCAACAATGTATTATTTTAATACACTTTAAGTAGTAAAAACTTCATTATTTTTTAAAATTATATAGTTTACTTAATTTTATTATGACGTTTAAAACACTTATCAGGATATTTTTAATTTGTGTGTGCGTGTTTGTGTGTGTGTGAATACTTATTAAACTTGCAATTTAATTTCACAATAAAAGAACGAAACGTTTCATTGATTTTTATTTTACAAGGCGACTATATTTAAATAGAGGACAAAATATTCTTATCTGAGAGAGAGTCCCATTTTCTAAAGAGAAATATATATCTTTAAGCTATTGTTCGTATAACTTAATTTTCAAAATAAAGCATACATCATATTATACACAAACGTCCTTATTACATTTTAGAAAAAATTTACACAAAATGGATTTTCAATTTCATGTATTAAAAACATAATCAAAGATATTGATTTTTCAAATTCAAATCACACCTGTCATTTAAAAACTACAACATTAATTACATCTTAATAATTTATGTACTAATTTCAAAAGTTTTTAAGCCAAAGCTAAAACGGATATCAAAAACTATTTTCTAAAGTATACTCAAGGTTTTTTAAAATGTTGATACCCTGAAAGCTAATGTACTGCTTTAGTAGTGTAAGGGATAATATTGTTAAAAAATGCTTGAAAAAAACTGTATTTTGTATTTGCGGCATCAGTCATCAAAGATTTTGTATCCATATAAAAAAATAAAACTTTATATATATATATATATATATATATATATATATATATATATATATATATATAGAAAGAGAGAGAGAGAGAGAGAGAGAGATGAACACCTATCAATCATAATCAGAAAACACAGGCACAGTAAGAAAGCACACAATGAAGGGTACATGAGCGATCTAAACAAAATTTTAAAAATAAGGATGCTGCAGTATTATAAGTATTGCTGACTTAGGACAACTTATATATATATATATATATATATATATATATATATATATATATATATATATATATAACTATATAAAAGGAGGGGGTTGAATAATATGTTTTGCGGATAACCAACCTTAAATCTTTTACGTTAATAATACTGAGCAAACACCTATTGAAAATAATGGATAGGAATATCTAAATCCATTACAAGATAGATATAACTTACCTATACATATACATATACATATATATATATATATAATATATATATATACATACATATATATATATATATATATATATATATATATATATATATATATATATATATATATATATATAATACACTGGTGTGCAAAAATTAAGGACGAAGTCGAAAAATTAGCATATCAGCTGAACGAAGAGGCAGAGCGAACAGAAAGACTAATCAGGAGATTAAGTAAGATGATGTACGGTAGCACATGCGCAGATATGCAGTCCTGGAGGAGTGTCTGAGTAGTATAAAGCATGTTGTCGGTGTAAGATCAGTATTTCTGGCAAAGAGATTGCACGCCGTATAGCAGTTAAAGTAACACCGAGTTGCTGCCTCAGCGAGAAATAGCATATAATCAATCTGTTAGACGACATTTGGATGCTTTTACCCGAGGTCGAGTCATTGGGAAGTTGGAGGAAGGCCGCAGTGTGACAAGTGTGGCTGCAGAGTTCGGAATTGCCCACAGCATCGTTTCACGACTTTGGAGACAATTTCAAACTACAGGAACAGCTATCTGGGGGTTCAGTAGTAGTCTTCCACGAGGAACCACACCCGCAGATGACCGGTACATTGTCTTACAGGCCAGAAGAAACAGGCAGCAGACAGCGGGAGAAATCGCTAGACACATGACACAGGCGACTGGACGACCGATATCGCGTTTTACCGTGGCCAGAAGACTGCACGGTGGTGGTCTGTTTGCACGACACCCTGTACGGTGTGTACCTTTAACGCCTGCCCATCGGAGAAGGCGTTTTCTGTGGTGCTGGGAACACAGGAATTGGAGAGACAATGAATAGGGACGAGTACTCTTTACAGATGAGAGCAGATTCAGTTTGAGTAGCTATTCTCATCGCATACTTATCTGGAGAGAGCGGGGAAGCCGCAATCATCCCTCAAACATCATTGAAAGGGACAGGTATGGAGGTCGCGATGTTCTCTTTTTTGGAGGCATCATGCTTGATATTCGTACAGACCTTCACGTCTTCGACGCAGGTTCAGTCAACGGGACCCGTTATTGTAACGAGATTCCTCTTCCATATGTGCGTCTTTTTAGAGGCTCTATGGGTCTGCAGTTCCTTTTCATGGACGACAATGCACCATGCCATTGCACAGTAGCTGCCAATCCGCTCTTAGAGAGTGAGGATATTGAACGTATGGATTGACCGGCACGATCTCCGGATCTCAATCCCATCGAGCATGTATGGGATTTTCTAGGCAGACGCTTGGTAGCTCGTACCTTACCACCAGTAACGATTCGGGAGGTTCTATTGGTGCTGCAAGACGAATGGGCAGCAATGCCTCAACAACTTATTGACACCCTCATTCTCAGCATGGGCTGACGCTGTGAAACCTGCCTAGCAGTCAGGGGAGATCATATCCCCTACCAAAGACCGGATGTTTCTTGCTAGACACCCATCACAGGGATGTTTCGGCCTTCAGTCGCATTGCGCTCTATGCTACTTTTTGAATCAAGCTTCTTTTTATCCATCTGATCTCTCTTTTAGTAAGTGCTGCTTACATTACACATGTCCTTACGTATTGGGGATCTTACGGTATTAAATGTGTTGATTTGGAAAGCTTTTGTACAAAGTTATATTGAAAAAACCATCTCGTTCTTAATTTTTGCACACCAGTGTATATATATATATATATATATATATATACATATATATATATATATATATATATATATATATATATAATATACATATATATATATATACATATATATATATAATATATACATAATATATACATATATATACATATATACATATATATATATATATATATACATATATATACATATATACATATATATATATATATATATATATATATATATATATATATATATATATATATATATATATATATATATATATATATATATATGTGTGTGTGTGTGTGTGTGTGTGTGTGTGTGTGTCAGGTTTGTGGAAAGTTTTTAGCTTCAAAATTGAGTAAGAAATAAATGAAAACAGAGGGAACTCTTTACCATCGCGTAAGGATTTGTGGGTAAATAAGCCTATTCAATGGTGGAGCGAGCACTGACGAGAGAGAACGCATACTCGAAAACTCTTAGCTGGTGATTTTTCGCCGAATTTTTGTTTATTGTTCTACTCGGTTGCACACAAAAGGGTCGCCATTTTGGATTTTATGTGATTGAAGTAAAAAAAAAGAGGTATTTTAGAAATGATGCCCTTCTCATTTTACCAGCAAGATTGGGGCCTGACAAGAGCAGGCAGGATGACGCAAGGAAAGGCAACATATGTCACGAAACCAAGATAATGAACTTCAAGAATTTTTTTTCGAAAGAGCGACTACATTGGATATAATACTACCATGGAGGACGACTGTTACCGGCAGGAGTCTCCAGTCAATACTTCGAAACAATACTTCTTTTCCCCTGAATTTGACACGAACAAATTTAGAAGTTTTCAAAGTTTTCTTGTCTGTTTTGATCAATAATGTTTGGAATATTAAAAAGATGGACAATTGAAGAAGCAAACTATTGCTATCTTAAATTTTGGTATGATAACCAATTATTTGAAAAGTCTTACCAAGGAAGTAAGGAAATGTTAACTACGGTGTTCGATGTGAGTAGACAAGAGGAGATTCAAAAAATTCACAAAATAAAATTAAACAACACCAAAGAATTAATTTATTTCCTTTTTACGGAAAAACTTTCGTTAGGGTAGAAACTAAATTATTATGACAGTTTCATTGCGGAACATATGGCATATTTTACAGTCCCATTCAATTTCAAAAATTTTTGATTATTAAAAAGATTTCTACACCCTGCGAATGGATTTCGACAATGCGGCTATTAATCACAGTAACATCGGACATTTCAAACCGAAATGTGGTAGAAACTGGAAGTTATAACCGATGGAATAATCAAGCAAACGGCAGTGTATACAGAGGAACCGATCCACGGCACCGATTCCAAGCAAGATGGTATCATGGACAGGAACATCAATCTCATATGGTGCGATTCAGTGGAAGGCAGCAGTTCAACAGTAAAACTGGGCAGTTTGTGTAACAGAATCGACATAATTTTCACCCTCCTAGAAATAATGAAAATGACCAAATGCAAGAATGACAATTAATGTTTGATTCAACGGTACTTTTTTACTCTAGTTGACACATAAAGCAATGTGTCATTAATTCCAATGAATTTATCTAAACAGCTTAAAATTTTAAGGAATTTAAAAAATAGTGATGTAAACATAAATGAAACTTGTGGGATTAATTATCCCAATGTTATAATTACAATTTATATGAATATTGGAAGTATATCTAAGAAAATTAACTTGATATTAGTATTCGTAAAATGTGTGTTTTTCAATTTGGTAAAAATTTAAGTAATGATAAATTTGCAAGTAATATGTTTGTCGGTGAATTGAGAACATATCATGGGATATATTGTAAAACTCTTATAAATGATAAAATTATGAACCATTACAATGCTAATCATGAAAATACTATTAACATTAAGGGTAATAAAGATTTAGATGAAGTACCAAACAACCCTGAAGCTGATCTGAAAAGATTGTTTAACCCAGCCATTGTTGTTGAGGACACAGCACCAAAGCGAACTAATGAGCAATGGGAAGACTCAACCCAACTACTAGGCAAATTTCAAGGCATATTTGTACAAAATATGTATGATGTAGGTTGTATAAATTTGGAATCAGAAGGAATTCATTTATAATCTCAGACCTTCCTATAAGTTTACGCCCCTATAGAAACAGTCAACAAGAATCTAAAGATAAAGAAACACAGATTTAATTGTTAAGAGAAGATTTTTGAGACCCTCCCATATCCCATATGCTGCCCCTGTAGCTTTAGCATACAAAGAGTATAAAGGGAAAGATCAAGATTATGTTTCGATTATAGAAAATTAAATGAAATTACTCGAAAAGGTTCCACCCCTGTTCCTCTGATAGTCTTTGTAATTGCTAATTTAAGTCATGCTACATTTTTCTTTACACTCGATTTAATAAGTGAATATTGGCACATTAAAATTCATGAAAGTGACGCAGAGAAACAGGCTTTCACAACTGATTTTGTACTCTACGAATGATGAAGACTTCCATTTAGCTGGAAAAATTCTCCATCTGTTTTCCAAAGAACTATAAGACAAATTTTATAAAAATATCAGTTAACATTTGCTTTAAACTATTTTGATGATATAATTTTCACACATTCTTGGGAAGAGCATTTATCCCATTGAGATGCAATATTTCAAATTTGTAAAAAAGAAAACATTAAACTTAAAAAATCAATACGTCAGTTTGCACAGGAAAAAATTAAATTTTTAGGATATAGAATAACACAAGACCATGATTCCCCAAAAAATCCAAATATTGAAACAATAAGAAAATTAGCACCACCTAAGTTTGTAAAAGAACACCAAAGATTTCTTGTTTGCATCAATGTTTATCAAAAATTTAATAAAGATTATGCAAAACTTACCATTAAATAAATTACTTAAAAAAGATGCAGTTTGGAATTGGTCACATGAGGTCAAGAAGCTTATCAAAAGTTAAAAAATTGTGTAATCTCAAAACCTATACTTAAGTTATTCAACTCACAATATTCATGCCATACGTTTTTTGACGCAAGCAGGATTCAATAAGTGTTGTCTTGAAAATGCAACACACCGATTGAACACTTTACCTCTTAGCTCATCTCTCGAGACAATTACTTAAACAAGAAAAAAAAATATACAATTTCGGAAAAAGTGTTTAGCTATTACAGATGCCTTAGACAAATTTCACTCTTACCTACATGGATCTAAATTCACAGTACATACGGATCATATTGCTTTGTAACGGCTTAAAAGTGTAAGACAGCTAACTGGACTTTTATTTCGGGGGTGTTTAAAACTTTCTCACTATGAATATTTGATAGTTTTTATAAAAGGTAAATTTAATGTTGAAGCAGACATTAAGTCGATGAACCCTGTTTGTCATTGTATGCCAATCATTTGTCATATTTTTAAATACTGATGAAATTATTAAATATCAAAAATCAGGCAACATTAATGATCCAAAATATAGAAAATAAAATGATGTATTAATTGTTAAGAAAAATAATTTAATTTAAATTGTAGTACCGTTAGCTTTGAGAGAAAAATTAATTACAATTGCACATGAAGAATTTGGTCACCTAGGTGGGAAAAAGATGCTAAAACTAATTTCCCCAATTTACTGCTGGAAATATATTATATTAGATATTTCAAATTTTATTAAATGTTCTGAAACATGTCAAATGAATATAAAAAATCTACACAAAAAAGGTATAGATTATTAGAAGTAGTTCCTGTAGCAGAAGAACCGTTTGAAATGACGTCACTAGACAATGTAGGATGGTTTAAAAATCATATTTCACAAAAGAAATACCAGCATATTGTTCTGGACCATGCTACCAGATACGCTTGGTAATTTACATCCAAAAGTGTCACTTCTGATACTTATAAAAATTGCTTAAAACATTTTTTTTCAATTCAATGCTCAAACAACTGTTAAGTGATAGAAATACTTCTTTCATCTCTTCATAATTTAAGAAATTTTTAAAACATTATAAAATATTAGACAATTACTAACTGCAGCAAATAAACCAAAATGCAATGGAAAGGATGGAAGAGTTAATCATAAATTATTAGCAAAATTAAGATGTTAAGTTAATTCAACAACAAAAATTCCTCGGATAAAATTATTAGAACAAGTTACATATGAATACAATATCTCGTCACATGATGTTACTTGCTTTCCACCTGCATATTTAACGTTTGGAACCTTGCCATGTCACTGGCCATTACGTAATCAAGTACAATTGTAATTTCCACCCATACAACAAGTAAGACAAATTGCAGTAAACTTAACAATTAAATATCATAAGATAAATAAACAAAGTATGGTAAACAGTATGTTGATGCAAAATTAAAAATTGGAGATTTAGTCCTACATCAAAATTTCTCATATCCTAATTAAGTAACCTTTAAGTCCGTATAGTGGTCCTTTCAAAATTGTCAACAAACTCTCAAATGTTACTTATGAAATAGATAAATCAAATCAATAAAGAGGAAAATTAACATATATTGTTCATTCTACAAGATTAAACCTTTTCATCCAAAATCCAGTTTTAAATTATGCTAAATTCTGATTTGTGTATTTGTTGTCAAGTGTTTTCTCAAATATTTGGGGGGTGGGAAAGAAGGGCATTGCTATTTAGAAAAAATAATAAAAGTTGCTTTTAAAATTTGATTTTAAGCCTTTTTTTACATTATGAAAAAAATGTAATTGAATTGAATTTGTATTGTATCTTTATTTTTTTGAACACATTTTTAAAGACTATTTTTAAAAAAATAACTTAACTATGAACTGTATGAAAAGTTGGTGATGAGTTCAATTTTATGATACATAATGTTATAATAATTTCATTGTGATATATTATTTGTGATAGACTTATATTCTAAAAGTTAAAAAATATTATGTGATATTCTGAAGATTTTTTATTATAATTGTGTATTTTTGAAATAAGTTGGTTGAGTTGTGATTCAAATTATAATAATAAACAAAAAACTGTGAGATAAACAATAATTGAGTCCTTAACATTGAACTATGATTTTTCCAAGAAAGGACTGTGTGAAACATTAGGAAAAAAAATATGGTCATTGATTGAACTTTTACCTGAACTTCATATATATGAAATACACTTATTTCTTTTTCTTTGCCTTATATATTTCTAGTGATATTTTAATATAATGTTGATGCTGTTTTTGTTTTCGTAAATTTCCGTATTATAAATATGAATCTTTTCTTTTTTGGGAGCTCCTAAATTCCTTTTGTTGTTACTTATTTTATATATATTCTTTTTATGTATTTACTTAACCATTATTCCTAAATTCATTTTGTTGTTATTTACTATACATTTATTCTTTCTAAGTATTTATTTACTCAGTGTTAAAAAATTTAATACCATTTTGAAGTACTTATAACTTTTCGAAATTTATCACTTTTATGAACATTGTTTACTATTGATGCATATTTAGTGTGAATTTCACTAGATCTTATGCTAGGTTGTTTAATACTACTATATTTTTGGATGTATAATGTGAATTAGCTATATTTTTGTTGCTTTTTCTTAACCTCATTATTATTATAGTCATAGTGAAAGTATTAAATGTGTGATATTTTTCAGAAAACAATTATATGTTTCACAATGCTGTACACGAAATTTTTGATATTTTGTAATTCAATATTGCTATTTTTTGCATGACAAGATTCACTACACATAACTCACTCTTTTACATAATTATTACATCTTCCAGATTTTTATTTCGTTTAAGGAATTTGATATCATTCAAATATTAATATTTTATCCTCTGGGGACTTGCCAGTTAGGATTGGCTAACCTGGAAGTGTCAGGCTTCAGCAGAGGGGGCGAAAATTGTCAGGTTTGAAAACTTTAGCTTTAATATTAAGTAAGAAATAAATAAAAATACAGCAAACTCTTTACCATCGCGTAAGGATTTGTGGGTAAATAAGCCTATTTTAAGTTGGAGAGAGCACTGACGAGAGAGAACGCATACTCTCGAAAAGGTATAGGTGGTGACTCCTCGCCGACTACTCGTTGTTCTACTCAGTTGCGGGCCAAAAGGCCACAATCTTGGATTTTATGTGATTGAAACAAAATAAAGAAGTATTTTAGAGATGACGCTCTCATTATTTTACCAGCAGGCCTGGGGTCTGACATATATATACATAGGTTGGTGGTCATAAAACACTTTACCGATGTATGAACTTCTACTGACCGTTTCGTTCAACCGATCAGCATAAAATCTGTGGTATAGTTATTTAATATTTAAATGTATAAACTCAAGATCTTGTAAACGGCAACACAATGGTGCTGATAGTTTACGGATAGTGACAGAAACTCGAAAATTATGAATAGCAACGTTGTTTTTTTATTGGTCGCAAGATGATCAACACGTGCGAAAATGTTTAAGAGTGTTCGAAGGTAAGTGTTGCGAGAAAAACAAGCACACGCAAACAATAATTCTGAACAGGCAGAAAAGAAAAAGAATTGGTCACAAGGAAGTATTCTGCATATGGTTTAGAAATTTGGCAAGAAACAAACCACAGAATGCTGTTTGTGAGATTTTCAGCTTAAAAAAGCGATAAAGCGTAGGGCATTAGTTTTGAATCTTCCTTTGTCAGCTCCGACATGCAGACGAAATGTTCTTTTTGTTAAAGTCCGCTTTGAATTGGTGAATCCGCAGCAAAGGCCTTGCATGCTTAGCTTAAAAAGTTTGCTAAAGACATAACCCATGAATTCCGCAACATCTGTGTGATTTAAAAAGAAATTTGGTAAAAGTGTTATAACTTGGGATAGACTGTGATCTGTTCTGAAACTGTTCCTGAGAATATTATTTCGGAATTGCATCCCGAGATAACTTCAGGAAACATGCAAACTGTAAGAAGTAGAACATTTATGTTGGATATACTAAACACAACGCTCCTATCAATGAAATTATCTGAATGGTATTGTATGGATTCAAGATCCATACTATCCATACGTTTCTTTTTGGAAAAAGCGAATTTCTGGTCATTCCTATGAATTTCTTTTTTTTAAGGATATCTCAAATCTAAAGTGTTAAGGTACAGCTCGCAAACTTTATAAGATTTGAATGAGTTAATCAAACTTGAAATTGTAAACATCCTTCTTACTATGTTACGTTCGACTTTATTCTCTATAGTCTCCCGCATGCGGTGCGTAATTGCGTCTGATGACACCCATGCGGAATAATTGCATCATTTTGATATCCAAACAAAAAACTTCTTTTTTTCCTATCTGTGTTGTCTTCAGTGTCTTGTCTCTGACATATTCACAATTCCTCCTGTGTGTCTCCGATCTGGATTTTATTGCCCGTATCGAAAGGTTCATTGCGCGATCATACCACTTCTGTTTTTGGTTCCAACGTTCTTTGGCATTTTAGCACATGCTAATCATATTGCCACCAAATCAATTTGGGTATTGCTATTCGTAATTTTTGAATTTCTGTCACAATAACTGTAACCGTGAGCTATATTGTGTTGCCGTTCACAGGATCTCGAGGGCACACTTTAAAATAACTATGAATCAAATGTCATAACGTCCTTTACAAGTCCATATATTTGCACAGTTTTTTATGACCTCCCCCTGATATATATATACCTATACCAGCAGTATGTATTCCCTTTACACAGCTTCCCCAGATTCTCTATTGAAGCCACGAACACCACTCTTGGAGAGAGCATGTTTAGGATTATATCCTCTTATATGATCAATCGCGATTAATCACACAGCTCTTTCATGACTAGTTTTCATCTTGAGAGCCCTTGAAAAACGTGATCATCGTAAAAGCACGAGAGAAAATTATCACTTTTATTCCACTGTTATCCTTGTATAAAATATGATGTTGGACGCGCATACTGAACTATATTTCTTCTCTGTTAATACAGATGGCAGCTGAACATTGTAAATAGGGATTGCAATACAGATATACCGGGATACCGAATACCAGTATTTTGAGTCATTTGTACATTTTTGTAATACTGGTTTTAACAAGTTAAAATACAGGTTTTTCGGTATTTACTAGAATTTTTTTTAAATTCTCTCCTCTATATGTTCAGGGAACTTCAACATAGCAAACTAGTACACGTTTTTGTTTTTATGTCTCCCTAACGGGCAAAATTAATTTGACTGTGAATATAAAGTTGCATTGTACAATCGAGAAGTGATAAAATATGTGAATCATCCAAGGAGGTGGGCCAAATTTATTCAATTATAGCTCAGAGCGATACTACATACGCACAGTATTTATACTCTGAAATTCGTATTTGTGATAATAGTTTGTAGTTATGAAGAAAGTGCGTAATATTTTGAAATTTTTAAATCGGTGTCTTCGTTATTCACATTGTATTTGCATTTCATACTTATAATGATTTTAAAACTGAAAATGAAAAGGAAGAAAAGAGACTAACCAATTCAAATTTGGTTAAGTTTATAGTACATTTTCTTAAAATATTTTACCCACAAACCTATTCCCATTCAGAAAAATTCGGTAAAGTTATCGAAGATGATGATGACACTAATGTCGATAGTGAAAAGGAATCGTCTCCGGAACAAAAATTAGAATTAGAAATAACTAAACAAATTTCCACAAACAAAAGGCAATGTAGAAATTAGCTATATCCAAAAAACAATCCGAAGTGAAATCGATTTATTTCAAAAGATGAGATATTTAGTGGTAAATACTTGAAAAAAGTATAACGCGCATTGCTAATGATACCACCAACTAGCGTAGTTGCCGGATGAGGGTTTCGACAGCAGGTAATTTTTGCACAAAATTCCATTCCAGGTTTAATGTCATTACCATTGATGCTTTATGTGTTTTAATATACCATTTCAAAAATTTATAATAGTTCTTCAAATTGAATAGTGATATTTACACTTTTTGTAACTTAAATAATTGAGATGTTCCCTTACTTCTTTGGGATTCTTTATTTTCTGTTAAATTTATAAGTTACATTTTTTGGGGGGGGGTTGTTAAACTCTCTAATAAAACTGGCAAATAAAACAAAGAAACAGCTGTGATTTTCTAAAATTTCTAATACCAGTATTAAAACTGGTATCCCAGTATTAAGATCTTAACAATACCGAATACCAGTATTAAAACTGGTATCCCAGTATTAAGATCTTAACAATACCGAATACCAGTATTAAAACTGGTATCCCAGTATTAAGATCTTAACAATACCGAATACCAGTATTGAACTTTTGGTCCGGTATTGCAATCCCAAATTGTAAACATAACGTGTCTGAGCCGTATGTGCGTCTTTTCGATAAGAAGGAGACAATTTTTTTTTAATGATTATAACAGATCTCCACTCAGTTCTTAACTTCTTCATGATTTTCTGGAAGAAAACGTTATTACCCACATTGTATGTCCAGTGAGATCCCCAGACATCTGTTCCAAAGAGCACTTATGGAAAGGGAAGAACCATTGCATATTGAGAACCTACTCCAAGAATCCTTCAAGAATTAAACTTAGTTCATTTAGAAGCATTATAATAACTGCCCTAATCGTTGACAAATGGCCAGTTTCAGAGCACGTAGTGAAACTTATAAAAGCTAACATATAAATGCATTCATAACTATACAGCTGGAGCAAACCGCTTTATAGATGAAAAATACAGAATTATGACGTCACTATAATTACTATATTGGATAAATGATATGAATTGCAATAAGAAATTTTTGCGCTTTTATTTTACGTTACATTACGTAAAATGCAATTTATAATTTTTTTAAAATGAATATATTTTTTAATTATTTGAACACTAACATTTGTTTCCCTATGGGTTTATTATATTTATTATTTGTTTTTGTTTGATTTGAGTTATTTATTATTTTTTTACAGAATATGTAAAGAATATTGATCATTTACATATGCTACACTAAGGAAATAATTTTCTTCGAATCTGAAACTAAAGTAAAATTCCTCTTAGAGAAGTGAAAGAGTTTTATCTCTAATAATTGTATCTTTAACATAACTTTAACTTAATGTTATAAGTTGCTATAAACTTTATATTTCCAAGTATCTTCAGTCAAATCCATACCACACATTTGAATTTAATTCAATGTTTAGAACTCTTAAAATTGCAGTTCACAAAATCAAAGGTAAATTCCTATTTTGAACAAGCTTTTCATAAACATCAAACGCTTCTACAAAATTTTCCTTTCATATATATGTTGATCGAATATTTGGAGCAAATATTTCGAAATTTAGTCTCTTACATTTTGAAAGTTTGTGCGCTTCGTTCTTGTGAAATATGGAAAATTTAAAAATTGATCTACAACTCATTTAAAAACATTTCTTATTTATGAATATTTCTAGACTGCATAAAATGATTGTATTCAGCTGTAAGATATTTTAGTACGTAAGAGAGATGCCACATAAAATATTAAGAAATGGGAATACAAATTAATAAGCAAATTGTAATCAGTGTTAGTTGTAAATATAAATTTATGATTTTTGTAATATTACATTTACACTTTATGCAAAAAGAAAAGAATAACAAACTGAGATAATGCATATTAAATCATTAAACGCAGGCAAAGGTTGCATACTCTAGAAGAAAATTTATTTCATCTATAATATATACAATTTTATGTAATAATACATTAGCTTAATTGTAATGCATGGTTAGAAAATAGTATACATTAGTCATTAATTAAAATGTCATTAGTCATGCATGCCATTGTATAAATCAAGGGTATTAAATACTAATTAATAATTCAATCGCACATTAATAGTTTATCGCCTCATATTCTACGATATTATTCATCAGAAGCAAATTATCAAACAAAATTTTGTACTTAATGAATATTTATTTTCATGATGGGATCATGGAAGCTCACAGTATATCCCGTTATGTACTAATGGTACTTATAAGTACCATTCCCTTTAAAATTACATAGAATAACCATTTCTACAAATATGCTGACGATACTTAGCAAGAATATTCTTTGAAATCTACTCTTCCAGTATATATGGCAGCACGGTTTATATGATGAGTATTTTAGAGGGAAAGGCGAATAGTTTTATAGCAGAAATCCCATTTTCAGCTGATGGTGTTTTCAGTAGATTGCGAAGATAATCATTTTGTCCCGAAAAAATAGTTAATGTCAAAATTTAAGTGTCTTCTTTTTTCATACGTTAATGAAGACCTTAGAACGCTATTTGACTTTATTTTAAGTGAACAGTGCATATAATTAATTTTACAGCTGTGTAGCTTTAATTAATAAATTAGCTCAACCGGATCAAATTTTCTAAAGTTGAGTATTATGTTCATGTATATCCCTTAATTTTCAATGTAGTGATCCGAAAAAATATTCTATGAAAAAAAAACTGCAATAAATCATAATGCGGTACATAAAGTGATACAAAAATATGTAATACAACCGAGAACAGAGATAGATACGCTGGTTTATTTTGCGATATTTGCTTCATAGGTATCCATAATAATGATCGTGCATGGTATACTTTAGAAAAAGTAAAAAGGTTCTTTTTTATTAAGAATCTTTATGTACAAAATTTAACTTTTTTAAAGGACTTCTTTTCTTTACACATATGCTTAAAAAGAAAAGTGCAAGTTTACTTATGAAAAAAAATTCAAAAACTCCAAACTCAAAATTAAAAATGTTTTTCTATACTAATAAATTTTAAAACTAATCATTGATGATAATTCTAAGGTAACACAACGTAATATTCATATTCTAGGTATTGAATTCAAATAATTTTTTCTGTATATATATTTGATTTCATTTTTGTTTCTAGTTTATTGATTTTTTTTTGCCACAAAGATATCTTACAGAAAAATAAATGCAAAATAAAATAATATTTTTATATCAATTTATATTACAGTCCCTGTATATAAAAATATACTACAATCTCTCTTTTCAGAATTAGACATTTTGTAATGAAGAATTTGCCCTATTCTGCCACGGGTTTCTAAAAGAAGTAACCTAAATTTGTGTAGTTTGTTAACCGCTTAATGACATCGAAAAAGAAATGGGATGGACAGAGAAAGACAGAAAAGTCGTTTCAACTCACTTTCTCTGTCGGGATAAGTATAACAAGACATAAATTACACTATTCTAGGGAAGTAGTTCTCGGCAATTCCGAATGGAATAATCATTTTTGTGTCATGGCAGGGGTAAAGTGCTTCAAATATATGTTACAAAAATATATTCTTTTTTAAATTGATTTTAAAGGAGAAGATGTCTGGAATTAATATATTTTGCTCAATTTTGCAAACCCTTTTTAGATTCCTCTATTTTACAAATATTGATTTTAAAATCAGGTATAGTTTTTTAACAGTATATTACTTCACAATTTCATCAACTATTTGGTGATTTCTTTTTCTGTAATAAAATATTATACCTTTAGAAATGTCGTGATTTTTTTATTATGATACAATAAATTATGTAACTGCATTCTGAAATACTTTAGAAAATAAGTGGATCTAAAGTTTTTTCTTGTTTATAACGCTTGACAAAAATAATCAGAAAATGTTGAAATATGTTGAAAGATTTTTCTACGATGTATTTCGAAAGCCTGTATTCCCACGGTTTAATTTTCCATGAGTATATGTAAAAATAATATTAGAAAAATATAGAAAACTGTGAGTTTATAGAAATTAAAATATTTTTGAACTGCTTAATTGGAGATTTTAGTGCGGATAAAACATTAAAAATGAAGAACTCGGAACAAGAAATGATTGATATAAGTTTGAGCATAATGAGAAGATTTTTTAAAAAATTGCCTAAATAATCAAATCGTATCGTTTTTTAATTTAAAAGTCTTCATTTATACTTTGCAGAATTAAATATTTCATACTATACTTTGCTAGACGTGATAAAACAGGAAAAATAACTTCCACATCATGATAGTAATTATTAAGTAAAGTTGTGATACAACTTGGATTAAAAATGATTATATTCAATGATTTTTCTAATTTAAATATTTTATTCCATATTGTTCTCTTGAGTTTCATTTGTTATTATAAGTATTAATCCTGGTCACATATAATGTATAATAGCATTAAAGATTATGTAGAGTGTTGAATTTAAGGATATTTGATTGCATTGAAAAATAAATGTTAAATGTATACAAAAGTAAAAATAAAACTGTATACTGTGGTGTATGATTTGTAATGGACTGATATAATTTTTTTAATTCAAAAATTATGAAAATAACAATTAACAATAAATCTATCAGTTTTAGTACGTAAATTATTCTAAATTCAAACATTGTGTGAGAAATTTTTAGATTCCGTGTTGGATAATGGAATTAAATAAATGTAAAATTATTTTCTAGCTATAGTCAGTCAGTTTAATAAATTCATATTTCAATATATTTTACTATATAAAGCTTTAAAATCTAAAATTTTTTACACAATACCTGCAGTTAAATAAACAATAATGTTTGATTGTGTAACTTAATACTTAGGAACAATAAGAGGCTTATATTGCCGATAAACCCTCCAGTTTGGTTCCATAGATAAGGGAAAGTCATGACACCTGATTTGGCACACACACACACATCTCATTCTTCTAATTTCAACTCCACGCTGATATGAAAACAAATGTGGACCTGGTACTATGATTAGGTGGCTATCACAACTAAGATATATATATATATATGAAATTAATAATAAAATAATAACCCTGGATGACAAGTTTCCACATTTAGTTCACATCACTGATAAATTCATAATGATTTTAAATATTATCTTGAAATTGATAGTAAAAACTTTGTAATTACTCATGTTCACTCGATGTATACATATTTAACTATTACTGTTAAAATATAAACAAATGTATGATGTAAAATATAGACTACATGCATGACATACATTTTCAATGAATAAAAAACAACAGCATACATTAGCTGTACATTAGTAACATTTTCAACTTTCTTAGATACCCCCTTTTATAAATATACAAATGTTCCCCTCCACATTAAAATTCCCAAATAGCCTTCTAATGTTGAATGATAACATTTCTACATCATTAAAATCATCATAGCGTTATCTTTGATTAATATTGAAATAATTTGTATTTTTAGATATATAAATAAATAAATAAAAAATAAGGACATTTTATCGAAAATTTTAATTTATTATGTACAAAACACTATGCTTCATTTCTACGTAATACTTGCAATTTTAGTTTTCCGAAAAACATGATTAAATAAAATAAAATTCCGAATAAAGTTTCAATAAATTTAACGAAAAACTTTTTTCGCACATTTAAATATTTATTTCAAATTTAAAAATTTATTAAAATTCAATACAATATTTTGACAATACAATATTTTTTTGTAAGTACAATATTTAGACAAAAATAAACATAAAAGACAAATTTTCAAAATATTCTCCTTTTCTGAAAAATGCTTCTATTACAATAATATTTTGCCTGTATATAGCTCAGACATCTGTACAGATGCTCAACTAGAATTTTTGAAATATATAACTTACAAGTGGGTTTATCCATCTTTTACAACAACAGAGGGGAGGCATTTTAAGAAAAAAAACGCCGATAATTATTTCAATTGGTGATAACTCTGAAAATAATTGGAATTTTTAAAAAAAAAATAGTCCACAGTCTCTGAAGTCTTTACGTTTCATAAACAAAATATTATTTTATAGGAATTTTTTATAAAAGGAGAACATTTTGAAAAAAGGTTGTTCCAAGTTAATTTTTTTCCTAAATATTGTAGTCAAATGGTTTATTTTTCTCAAAATGTATTTAAAACAAATTTATACGTGTATTCTAACCTAAGTGAGACTAAATGTCATGGAAATCATCCATTAATGCGTCTTTTTAAAATCACGATTCCGAACATAGTCGGATACCTTAAAAAAATCGTAGTTTATGTCTTCATAGAATCTCAATAATGATCAGTATGCTAATTTTGATAATTTACACCATTTTGCCGAAACAACGTAAATTTAGCAGGATTGGGGTTTTGCCAAACTTATGTCAGAGAAAGAAAAATAGGATACATTTTTCGTTACACTTTATCACTTTTTTCATTGAACAAGATATTTGAATTGGACAAAAAATTTGACTCCTAGATTAATCATAGGTCTGATAAATCATACTAATGAAATGTAAAATGTTAATTGTAAAAGGAGTGCTAAGAAATAATCTTTTTCTTTGATTTTATTACTAGATTTATTTATTTGAAGTAATTTTGGTAATACAGAATAAAAATAGTTTATATGCAATAAAGTAAAATTTTTACACAATTGTAGTATCGGATTTGGAGAAAGATGAATTGTACTTAAATACTTTGTTATCGTGATAAGGAATATATATTTAAAAATGTTACTTAATTTTTTTAACTTAAATAAATATCTTTGTGTATCTTTTCTTCCTTACTTTACCCGAAATAGACTTTAACCACCCTATAATGTTTATATGCATAAGTATGCGTATATTCAAAATATTAAAACCAAAATTTATAAATGTAAAATGTATGCAACAAGCATTTGCTATGAACTAGTATTTGTTGAATGCTTTTATAATCATTGTTCATACATTTGTGTTCAAAATTATGGTCACAAACATGGATTTTGACATAATTCTAAATTGTTACTCGTAAAACTGATATAATTTGTATTGTATATGTTTTAAAGAACGGGTAGTACAACATCAACCTTCAGTTTCAGAAATGAATTTGTTTAGAGTTAGTCTTTGCAAAACAAGTGGATTACAACCGTCAAAGAATCTGGGACATTTGCTTGCAGTCTTGTAAATATTGCTTGTAAATGTTGTATGGAAATGAACAGTTTAGCCTTTTCGCTGTGAGAATGAGTTCTCAGAATTGGTAAGCAGATTCCATAAAATCCAGAACTCTTGGTTTGCTTGAAGCTGGACAACCTCAAGCGGAGCTAGCTCGATGGTTACAAGCGGCACCAAAAGTGGTCTCCCAGATATAGAATCAATTCCAAATAAGTACTAATATCACCAGGAAGATCAAATAAGGCCACCACAGAACAATAACACCTGTGCAGAATTAATACTCGACAATAAACGCATAACAACATAGGTGGGCAGTGGCTTCTTAGTTTGCTTGTGACCTTGCTGCTGTGTTTGGAAGTAGAATTTCCAAACAAATATTCTACAGACGTTGGGAAGAGACTGGTGTTTAGATCTGGCATTCACAGTCGCATGTGTCCCTTTGACTGTATTCCACATGGAAGATTGCTTATGGTGAAGCAGAAACATCAGTCGTTGTGTGTGTGGCACCAACAGAATGAGGTTGTGTAATTTTCAGTGATGAGTTGAGTGAGTGAATATTAACATCGCGATATTCGTTTGGCGACAGACCTCGTAATTTTAAATCACGTTTAAGTGATGAGGATGGCATCTAAGCTGCTACCTTCTCTCCTAACTTCCACACTACACTACAGGAGGACGTTTAAGTCAGATTTAATGTGCATTACCTCCTATAAGACAGGTTTTCAGCGGTACCAGAACTGAACTCATTGCATGGCAGCATGAGTTCGTGACCTTGGCATCTTTGCTACAGCGGCCTGTGAAGAGTCGAGGTTCACCAGGCAGAGTAATTCTGGTTTAGTCTTCATCTGAAGATAACATAAAGCTCGCTTTAATATCTCACACGTACAAGAAATCGACTGATTTAGGGACGAAGAAAACCTTGTCTGGGGCGGCATAATGTTGGTTAGTCGTACAGTAATATACTTGTTAGATGTGTTTACTGTCAACATACAAGCCTATAAGAATGTGGTCATTCAAGCCTATGCAAGGTTGCTCAAGTGTGCTAAGGAGCCCAGGCTATATATATTTATGAACGATAAGTTGAGGCCACGCAGAGCTGACATTGTTGATGAATTTTTTGAAGATGATATTCGCTGTATGGATTGTCTTTCAATATATACGGATCTCAATGCTATTAAATATGCTTGGGAAGATTCATTTCTCAGCGTAGTCTTTCTACCTCGACCCACTCAAGAGTTAAAAGTCAAGTTTCTAGAAGAATGGGCCTTGTTGCCACAAACATTTGTTGTCAATCTCATAAATAGTATGGCAGCTTATTGTGAAGCTCGAATAGCTATGCACGACAATCACACTTCATATTACACATACGTTTCCCATGGTAATATGGTGCTTTATTTTTGAATCACGATTGTACACTTTTCACAATAAATTCACGGACATATATCAGAATTTAAGGCTACAGTGGACAGTAAAATTTTTTTTTTAAAATTTTTTACAAACATTCCCCAAATTTTTACTGGCTGTATGTAACTTAGAACTAAAACCATATAAAAAATTTGGTGAGAAAAAATGATTAGTTTTTAAGAAATTTAAAATTAAAAAAAAATTAACGAAAATTTAAAAATTTCAAAACGTTCCATTCGTTTTTATTTTTTTTTAAAATTTTATATTTTCACCTGATTTAACTTCTTTAAGCAATTCTTTACAAATTTATGCATACAATGTAATGTTTTGTATGCTAATTTACAAAATATGGGTAAACGCAAATTTTTATATAAAAATTTTAAGAATTTGAATGATTTCCTACTTAAAAAACTTTAATTTCTTGTTTCACCCTATCTCTATTACTACAATGCATTCAAGAATTTATAAGTATACATTAGATGGATACTTTTGGAAAGTTTTGTTATAATTCGGCAAAAATTGCAACGCATGGAACATTTTGAGTTTTGGTTTTGAGGCAAAATTTTGATTCTGAGAAAAACAGCTTTTTTATTTTAAAGGAAATTAACTTATTTTTTAAAAAAAATTAAAGAAATAAATATGAATTTGAAATTTAAAAACACTAATATCATACAAATATAAGATAAATGCAGAATATATATACATAAGGTTCTGCAATATGTATTGTAACAGTCACATTGACACGTGGCGTATACAGTGATAAAAATTGAAGTAAGCTAGAACTTTCTTATAATATCTGAAGTAAATTAGCAGAATGTATTTTATTTTTTATCTCAACCAGATAGTATATTATGTATTTCATTAATCATAATGAGTAAAAATAAAGTATTTCAAAGGGATTAAAATACAAAAATTCAATGTTTTCGAGGAAGCTTTCATTTTTAGAAAAACAGCTATTTTTATTCTAAAGGAAAAAATTTAGTTTTTTTAAAAACAATTGAAGACATTCATATAAATTTGAAAAACACTAATATCATAAAGATATGATAAACATAGAATATATGTATAAGATTCTACAATATTTATTGTAACAATCACATTGACATGTAATATATATAGTGATAAAAATTGAAGTAAGCAAGAACATTCCAATACAATCTAAAGTAAATTAACAGAATGTATTTCATTATTATTTCATCAACCAGATAATATATTACATATTTCATTAATCACAATGAGTAAAAATAAAGTATTTCAATACAATTAAATTACAAAAATTCAAAAAAATAAATCTAATTACACATAGCAATAAAACTGTTTGCTAAGTCTGATAAAAAAAAAAATTTAAAAAGCACCGGCACTATAGGCCGCATTTGTATTTGTGGCATTTCTTTTCCTTTTTCTTTTCTTTCGTAGAAATATTCTGAGAAATGCGTCGTTTATCTTGTCTTTCTGCAATAGTCAAAGAAAAACTGTCATTTAGACATGAGTCCTCTTTCGCTTCAAGAGATTTCACATAGACCAAATTTAGCTTTTCGATGGCACTATTACAGCTATTTCCAGCCTCCTTTTGGAGACGAATACCTCTTTTGGGCATTTTCGCCAAATGCAGCTATGCAGACTTTCATTCGAGTTTTGCGTCTTGCCTGCTACGCATCTTTCAAGAATGGTGTCTGAAGCTAAACGTTGATAAACAGGCATAATTTTATCCACTACTTGTGGTGACAAGTAAGTTCTCATGGAACTGTGTGACCCTGGGGTTTCATTTTTGGCTATAGCTCTTTTATAGAAACACCATGATGATTCCCCTTCAGAACACTTACCATGCATAGGCTTTTTGTCAGTTGACGAACAATGCATCAGGCTGGCATATATAGCAGTTTTCATTTTATCAGTATCAGGGACATTATCTTTTATTGCCTTTCTATAGTAATTTTGCAACTTAGTGATGTTTTTATCTGTAAGGCTTCCCTGCTTACGCCCACCAAGAGTCACTTTTTTCACCTTCCATTCTTTCACTTTGTTACGTAACGATGTGCCTAGCCTCTTTTCAATAATATTCAGGCACTCTTCCTTTTCGATTTTTACATCAGAACCATATATTTTATTGTCTGACAAAAATTGAAAAGTTTTAGAGTCACCATCACTTAGCATGGAAACGAATCTCATTTGGCAATCACTAATTGATCGCCTCCACATAATTAGTGTAGCGTGCATCTCCATGGCTCCAGAAGTTCCATCAAAAATTTTGTCACACTCATCCGCATGTCCTTTTTGCCATATGTGAAACTCCCGCACTATCGACTCCCATATCTCGACCAGCAACTACACAATTATGACAGTATTTCACAACAATACTTCAAAGTCAAGGGACAAATCCACTAAGGATATCGATGATTATTCCTAATCCTAGGTTAGATGTATGTCCTCGCTTTTGCCAAGTACCGTCATATGACACACTCACATCAATTATTTCCTGATTTTTAGAGAAGCATCAACTTTTACGTGAGCTTCTCTAGCAGCTTGACGTGACATTTCGAGCATTTTTTCTTCACCTCTTTGTTTTTCACGGATAAGTTGTGCATGCATTTGGCAAATGTTTTTCGGTCCATTGTTGGCATGTTGAGCACAGATGAAAACGTTTCCAAAGCAGCATGCCCTCTGCCTATGGATAGGAAGGCACTCACAAGTTTGCTGTTTAAGTCATGTGAATTTTTTGGCCTCTTCTTGGAAACTTGAAAAAAACACTTCCATAGCTTTCATGACATGATTCACATAAAAGTTCTATCTTTGTAGAATACCCCATAGAATGGTGTTGTTTTATAACAAGGGTACAGTTTGTACAATATTTACAAGGAATTTTCTGCAATAATTCAGAAAACACAGCCTTGCGGGTGAAAATATAGCTTGCCTCAGGTTGGGAAGATGTACTCGGTTTAGACAATGTATCTATCTGCAATACCATAATATTACTGTTTTTTTCGTCAACTGTTTAGAAAAGATTTCTGCCATCGCTTCTTGGTATTTTCAACCAACATCTTTCTCCTTTTGTTAGAACGACCTTTAGGTTTTCTATATCTCTATGATATAAGATCCATTATAAAAATTTTTAATAACAAAGGCAATTTAAAATGATCTTTAGTTCTGAAAAGAACTTTTTGTTTTGGTAAAATCAATATAAAGTTTGAATAAAATTGAACGAAAAATGCAAGCGCAAGTTCGAACGAATTGTAAACAAAAAATGCCGATTTAGGTTTCAGATACAGTTAAAACAAATTTTTGCCATCCAGACCTTGATAAATTAACATTTAAAAATAAAAATTAGAAAGGCTATGTCTGCAGTAAATAAAATTCGTACTCTCAAAGTACATGACAGCTTTGTCAGCATGACATCTGAATGTAAACAAAGGGGCGTGGTTATGGATGACTGAATCGGAACTACCCCATAACTCAGTAAAAAATGCATCAAACCAAAAGTTTTTTTTTGCGTTTGATAGAGAGGCTAATATAATATTAAAATAAGTCAAAAAATTTTTTTCGATATTTTAGTCAATTTTCCACATTTTAACTGTCCACTGTAGCCTTAAATCAGTTCCACATTATTTTATTGGCAAATTCTAACTCACAATGCAATATGTCTATGAGCTAAATTTCGTGGAAACATAGTTGTGAACTTAAATTTGGACATGATTGTATTTAAATTGAAAGAATATAAAATTTTTATCAGGATTGTATCATATTGATTGAACAATGGTATTAGCTACACATTTTTCGTCTGTTACGTGAATTTCTTCAGGTTTCATTTCTAAATTGTAGAAAATTTCAAACGTCCCGAGATTATAAAGCATAGTACATTTCATGAAAGAATATAAGTCAAGTTATAATTTATTCAAATGAAGCTTAACGTTTTGCACTTATATTCCTTGCAAAACTTGCTAGGATTTCAGCTTAAGTTTTTAATTACATTTATTAGTATGACAACTATTGTTTTATAAGTTTCAATCGTACACCATATAAAAACAATTGAAATACTTGATTCAGTTTGTAATATATTTTTTATTTCTCATAATATTAAGTGAATTAAAATAAATTAAAGCATATAAATTTAAAGTATTACTGAGATCTGTGAACAAAAAACGAAAGAAAATCTTAATTACAATTTTTTAAAACCGTATTTATTCAATAGATATAAGTTTTTTATGTACCACATATTTTTAATTCCTTAAAAAATGAGATTTGTGGTATGAACAATAATTATGTCTAGGGGAAAATATTCCACGGTAATTATACCAAGCACTGGTATCAAGAAACTATTTTTTTTTTTTACTTAAATATTTTCTGTTAAAATTATCCGAATATATTTTTATAGTTGAAGGTTTATAAATAAAAGCAAATTCTTTGCCTCTCATAGATAACCAAATCACTAAAGCTTCAGACTTATTATTTTAAAAATATTTTCGACATTAAATACAGTCTGATTACTGCAATAACTTTTATTTATTTTAAAATCACTTAAATCGTATATTTTTATTAAACATATGTAAATAAAAAGAATAGTAATCGTCAAGCTTAAAAAATCAGACAAGCATTTAGTTAGCATACAACAGTTGTGCCAATTTATGGTTTTCAAAGGAAATAAATAAATCAATGGATGAAAATTAAACTTCAGAAAACAAATTTAATAATCATTTGCGATGGAATGTAGATATGCCTACAAAGAATCTTCTATCATAGTTCACAAGAAATGTACTAAGTAATTCATTATCAGAAATGTACAACAGACGCAGAAGACGAAAGGGGACATGCCAGAAAATCTTTTAAAGCATAACACGTTTTGTATCTTTTACTGAAGTATTTTACACCCCAACAAATTTTCTCTTTTCCACCTTCTTCAATATTAAAGCACCTGAGAGATAGATCATACCTTAAATTGTGAGTTAAAACTTTTTTCAGAAAATGCTGTGTCTCTTGTGAGACAACATCTAGATACATTGGAAAATATATTTTCTTGTTTGAGAACGCATTTGTCATCATATCTCCTTAATTATTCTTGAATATCTTAAGCAGAAATAAAACACAAATACTATTTCAAAATTGTTTGAAAAGCATATAATTTCCTTGTATTTGTTTTCTAGAAAACCTTAAGGTATCCGACTACATTCAGAACCGTGATTTTGCAAAACCATGTAAATGGATAATATTTATGATATTTAGTGTCACTCAGATTAAAAAATGTATATAATGTATATATTTTTAAAGAATAATATTACAATAATTACAATATTATTTAATTTAATTTAATTTATTTAATTACAATATTTTGACAAATAATGAACACAGAATGACCCATTTTCAAAATATTCTCATTTTGTGAAAAATGGTTCTATTATTATAATATTTTGCCTCTATATAGCTCAGAACTCTGTACAGAGGCTCAACTATAATTTTTGAAATATATAACTTAGAATTGGTTTTATCCATGTTTTACGACAACAGAGGGGAGAAATTTTTAAGGTAAAAAATTGGTTGTAACTCTTAAAATTGTAACTCCATTGGTTGTAACTCTTAAAATAATGTGAATTTTTTCAAAATGCATATTTGAGCCTCTGTACAGAGGTCTGAGCTATATACAGGCGAAATATTATTATAATAGAAGCAGTGTTCACAAAAGAAGAACATTTTGAAAAAACGGTTATTCCAAGTTAATGTTTTGCCGAAATATTGTATTTAAATAATTGTTTTTGTCAAAGCGTCCTTAAAAGAATTTTATGCATGTATTCTAATCTAAGTGACTCTAAATATCATGGAAATTATCCATTTCACGGTTCCAAACCTAGTCGGATACCTTAATTCTGGAAAAATTCTTAGAATGAATGCCTACGCATATATAATATGTGGTAATATATACAAACATACTTGAATTATGTTTTTTAGAAATATTTTCTCTGAGAGTTTGGATAAAGAATTTTCTGCTCCATTATACTGGAAAAAAGCCTTTAATTCTTTTTTTTAAAAACAAGTTAGCTTTTGGAAGGGAAACTATATCTTCAATAAAATATTTTGAATCATGATATTTTGAACAACATATTTAGTTTACGTTTCAGAAATAACATAGTAAACATTTTCATTGTACTTAATTTTTTCTGGTAATATACTTGGAATATTAATTTCATTAGAATATTTCCATAATTTAAGTTCTGATTTTTAGGTATAGCTGAAGGTTTTCCCCATTTATTAATTTTAATATGTTTAAATTTTTAAAATGTTTTTAGTAAATATATGTCTGAGACACACGCACACACAACATGTAAATGTGCAGACTGATATCTAACATAGACATATTCGTACTTTAAATAAATATGAAGTAAATTTAACATTAAAAACTTTCGAACCAGTTAAAAAATTGCCATGTAATTTCCAGTTATATTGATACAGTTGATTATTGTACAGACATTCTACATACATTTTTTTCAGACTGCAAACTACATCAGAGTAAATGATGATCATGTTTGAATTTTCTGTAAGTCCTGCATCGTTAAATAGATTGTGTACTGAACACTTTACGAACACATTCTAATAAAGAGATGAATAATTTAATAACCTTCAGAAAATGGGTGTTTTGTAAGAAAACTGCTTATGAGTTTAAACGACTACGCTGCCTTACTGTATTTCCTTGGTCAACATTTTTCCTATCATTTTTTAAACACCAATAACAGCAACATAAGGTGTTGCTGAACTATGAGGAGTAAGGATCGTTATGGTTCAGAAAAGAAGAGACGTGGAAGAAATATTATGCCAATCGTTTGAAAACAAGAACGTTCCGTAAAGGAGCATTTGCTAGTGCAACAAGGTTTATAACATATAAACTAGTCTCTGAGAAAATTTATCATCCAAAGAAGACAAAATAATTTTATATATTGGATAATAAAAACACTGTATAAACGTAAGAGTCCAATAAAATATATATGTATGCATTTAGGTGTTGTACCGTGGTATTATGGAGAAAAAAAGGATTAACCGGAACCTACCAATATTGGAAAGCTGTTCTATGGTATGACGATTACGAGTAAGTTAGTTAAATTGTTGTATCGCGGTGTTATGGAGAATAAAAAGCATTAATCGGAACCTACCTATATTGGAAAGCTGATCTATAGTATGACGATTACGAGTAAATTAGTTAAATTGTAGTATCGCGGTGTTATGGAGAATAAAAAGCATTAATCGGAACCTACCTATATTGGAAAGCTGTTTTCTATAGTATAATGATTACGAGTAAATTTGTTAAATTGTAGTATCGCGGTATTATGAAGAATAAAAAGCATTAATTGGAACCCACCTATATTGGAAAGCTGATCTATGGTATGACGATTACGAGTAAATTAGTTAAATTGTTGTATCGCGATGTTATAGAGAAAAAAAACATTAATCGGAACCTACCTATATTGGAAAGTTGTTCTATGGTATCACAATTACGAGTAAATTAGTTAAATAAAAAATAATTTCAAGATTTATTATTTCAGTAAAGGCTTTCCAAAATAAAGTGAACACATATCTAATTTTAGTTAGATGATTTTTAACTCAAAATAATATCTTTTTCTAATATAAATAACCACAAAAATATTCATTATTGAAAAGTGAGTACTAAGTAGGGAGTAGTACGATGTGCATTGCCACATTTATTTTTTCCATCTCAATCTTTCGAATTAGTTTAATCCATCTTCCATTTTATTGTTCATTGTACACTCGACAATATTTTTTTTAAAAAAAAATACTCTAAAACTGTTACATATATATCTTATGACTCGTTTCCATGTAACTATTTAGTGTGCGTCCTCTCGTTGTAATAAATGTTAAAAAAACACTAAAATTCCTGTTTCAGTATAACAAAAACTTGTTTGATTTTTTGAACATAAACATACTAAAATACCTATACTTTATTTCAGATAGGCCAGAACTTAACATAAAAAAAATTAAGTTTTACATTATTTTTCAATTCACCTATATATTATAGAACATATTTTCCTTACAGCTACATTTTGAAATTCTGAAGGAAAAAAATGATCCACTCTAATATACCCACACATAAATTTAAAACAACTAAGCAAAATATATACCCAAAAAATGCTTAGAGAAATAAGAATACTTTCAACAAGAAAATTTATAAGAAATATTTTATACGAATTTTAAGTTGAATACGCAACAATACCCTTAGGAATAGGGACAGCGACTAGGATAAAATAACAAGCATTCCCTGCATTAAAGAATTTATTTTTAGAATAAATCCTGTTTTTGTCTTTATAGTGATTGATGCTTATGGGTTTTGACAGATCTCGTAGTGCTCAGAAAGCAGTTAAGTGGGTAAGAAATTCGTTGAGATTTTTACGTGTACACGTCTTTTAAGACTCTTCTTTGGTCGATATATCTATTACGCGTGATGTAAATGCAGTAACTTTTTTAAAAATATAAAATAACTAATTTAAAAATATAAAAACACACCCACATTTATCTTAATACATATTTAGATAATTTCTGTATGTATTACATATTTATACGAAAACTAACATCATTAGTTAGATTTTTTCTTGATGCTACATATAGCGATCAAAATAAGTTTTCGACATGCATAGATTTCTGTAAACATTGAATTAATAAATAAAAACCCTATAAAAACACAAATAAATGTTTATTGATTTTGAACCGAAAATCATTTAGAATTAAATCAGCATCTTTTGCAATACATTTAAATGTATAAATTAACAAAATCATGATTAGTTCTTTCAAAGTCAGTTGACCAGATAAACAAAGTATTCGGCAAGACATAAAAATAAATTAAAATAAATCAAATAATATAAAACTAATATCTAGTAGCTCTTTCTCTCCAACGAATGATTTATCTTAAGAGCTGCGGTATCGAAGTAACCAACATTTTTGTCACATATGGGCCAATTTTTACCCATTCCTCTCTAAGGATCTCCTCCATTTAACGTTTGTTAGAAAAAGTACACTCTTTTTACCTTATTTTCTAATATGCTCCGCATGTGTTCAATTGGCTGAGGTCTGGACTTTTGGGGTTGATTTTATAACGTATAGCTAGTTGTGTAGCAGCCAAAGCCTTTAATTGTGAGATGAGTGTTTTGTTTTGGGTCATTGCCTTGGTAAAACTGGTAGGCCCATCGATTCCCAGTTTTTCAGCGCTGTCACGTAAATTTTCTTTGAAAATCTTTACGTAATACAGATGGTTCATTATACCGTTAATTACGATAATATTTCCCATTCCTAAGGTCACCATACACACCCAAACCATTATACCTCATCATCCATGCTTTACTGTGGACACCATATTTCATTCTTCCAATTCATCATTGCGTTTTTCTGTACACTATACCTTGGCCATCGCATCCAAAAATTACATTATGCTAAAATTTTACTGGGGTTTTTCATATTTTCTAGCAAATTCAAGTATTTGCACTATTTTCTTTTTGGATACTCTATATGGCTTCCTTCGAGCCGTTCTGTTAGGTAAATACATGAAGGTAATTTCTAATAGTTTGGGGCGTAGCATCTATGTCCAAAAACCTTGGTAACATCTGCCTAAATTGATGCATTGATTTTAAGATACTTTTTAATTTGACGAACAAGCCATCACTCCACCGCTTCGTAAAATCTTTTTTGTCAACCAGATTTCTTCTTGTTATCAACAGATTTTTGCTCTTTATACTTTTTAATTATAAAATACACACTTGTTCTTGGTCTATTTACAACATCCAAGATATTTTGTTTTTATATAAACAGTTTTTAAGTGCACTATGATTCAATTTTAAATTTACTCTGACTAATCTCCTTGTTTTCGGCACATCTTGCTCACTGTTAAAATAAAAATTCCTAAATGCCCTCAGAAATAGTCAAAATGCTTTGAATTACAAAAATTTGCAGCCATACTTAAGGATAATTTTGTTCCTTGGTAAGCATTTTTTTCAATAAATTCTATATCGAATACTTATTTTACTTGCCAAACTCCTATTTTAAAATTTTAAGAGTGAATTTTTTGCTTAGGTTTGTTTTTCTAAGTACTAAAACTTCTACATTAGAAACTGGACTGTATAATGCAACACGTAATAAAACATGGTTTCGTTTTTGTTGCATAGTTAGATGTTTATAGTCAATATTCACAGAAATCCTTGCAAGTCGAATACTTATTTTGGCAGCTATTGCCGAATACATATATTTATTACTTTTTTTTCCATATCTCGAAAAAAACGCAGCAAAATGGATTTCAGTATCCCATATGTATAGCATTGTAGTTATAAATTATGATTTAGCTATACATTTATTTTACCAAGAATTTGATTTAAAAATAATTTCTAATGCTATATTTTCTTAAAAATGCAAAAATATCAGTTTCACTTGGTGTGCGTTACATATTTACTATTACCTAACTAGCTTTAACTATTTCAATTAGTTTTTATCTAATAAAATCTTAAGTAAAAATAAAGCATGTGCTTCATCGTTATCAATGCAATTTGGGTTTATAGGAGAAAAATTTGTTCATTTGTACTAATAGGCTTATGTAAAGTATGTCGAAATATATATTTAAAAAAATCATTATGTCTATTTCAAAAGAAATGCGTACATTCAATAAAACTTATTCATAATAATAATAATTATAATAATGCTTGATCCTTAAATGTACAGATCTTTTTTCATTTGTATATATACAGGAATATGTACCTCCACTGATGACCTCCAGAGATCATATCTCTATTCGTCTCATGCTTGGGCGCTACAGAACTCAATTACTCATCTCCAGCTTCTTGGTAGACTTTAAGGATTTTTTCTCAAGCTTTAAAGCATTCAGTTGAATTACAACATTATATATATATATATATATATATACGACTGCTTTGGATGCCAATACGATACTTTAATGCTAATTAATAAAAATTAATTACCACTTAAAGTTGTGATTCTGTCATATATATATATATATATATATATATATATATATATATATATATATATATATATCATAACACTCATATCACAGTTTACATTTTTTCCACACACATCTTGAACATCTTACACATTATTGACAACCAACCAATTGTTAAATTAATTTTTGAATGATACTTTTCTTATGTAATTGTTTTTAGCATTTTTCCACTTTTCTTACATAATTATTTTGTGATTTTGTGATTTTTTCTGCATTAAGAGTTTTGGGAGAGTTTGTTACATAATAGTAGTGATTGGTTTTATCATGCTCTCTGAGTTATCCATACTCTGAAGTTTTGTTTATTTTACTTTATTTGATTTTCCTACCGAGTTGCAAAGGGGGAAGGTTGGCGCCTTTAAACTAGTTTAACCCCACTTATTCGGTCCTAAGTCCGAAATTGCTTTCTGACTCGCTAGGTTCTGCTTTTTTGTAGTTCTTTTATTTCTCTATAATTTTGTTCTTCATGTTCAGCTTTTATATTTTTTTGCTATTTCTTGTTATGTTCTTTATCTATTACTTCTTGTTTTTGATAAATAACACATATTTCTTTATATATATATATATATATATATATATATATATATATATATATATATATATATATATATATATATATACATATCTGTATTATTTGTAACTATTTAATAAAAAAGTAGCTAAAATAATTTTTTTTTGTAGATCTAAGTATTAATTAACTTAATTTTTTTTTATATTACTTGTTCTTGTCATGTTGTAAGGTGTCCATCCAGAGACAAAGTTGTCCATTAAAAAAGGGTACACAATTTGTGAAATTCCCACTGAAAGCAAAAATATTACTTGTTTTACGTTGTGTTGTACATGATATTTTTCCTCATAATCCAAGTACAGATAATGCAGTATATTAAAATGTTATTTTGGAAAATGTGATAGCACTTTATTTAACACGAAGATACATTGCAATATGGAAGTTCTTCTCTAGGAGAATGCGAGCCTCTATTTTAGCTGGTATAGGATAAGAATAATTTTTAAAAAAATCACTTGGAAAATCTCGAATATTTTTTGCGCAGTTTAAATTGTATACTTTCGCGCTATCAACTATTTGGACTACTCAAATAAGAGTTTGAAGATGAAAGATTTTCATAAATTAAAGTAGAGTTTTGTGTAGTTAGCTTCATGAAAAATAATATTTTTATTATTTTGTGTTAATAATTCAGAAAGGGATAAAAAACATTCTCATTTATATTCAAACCACCGTCATAATAATGTAATCTACTTCTGTAATGTTAGAGAGGCTTGTTCATATACCATTAGAAGTACTGTAGCCAAGAGTTTAAATTATCTTAATTTTAGAAAAAAAATGGAAGTGTTTTAGTGTAGTTGTTTTGGTGCCCAAATTTGCAAAACGTATCCTATGTATTACAATAAATAATAACACGTTGTTAAGATTGCTAAGATTAATAAACATTTAAAATGTTTACTATTAAAAATATTTATTGCAGCTATAATAATTGTAAATAAAAAAATATAAAATACATACATAAACTAATATTATGTTTAATTTAAGTTATTGTTTCATTTGTGTTTATATATATTATTGTATACATGTGTAGTCCTTTTTAAAACAAAAACTACCAATTAATTATTTTTTTAAATATATATTTATTTTAATGTGATTATATATATATATATATATATATATTAAACACCACATCGGATTAAATGTAGTAAACTTTTTAAATTAAAAACACAAAGCAGTTATTAAAATTTAAACGAATTTTGAAATTTAATTCACCACATTTTAAAAGATATTGGTTAAGTTACATTAAAACACTTCTGCTGCTAAATATAAAGCAAAGTATATTTTAGAATAAGTTTTTCTGAAGATGATATTTATTTCAGTTGTTTTTTTTAAATGTTAGTGCAGGCATTTTTAAATAATCTAAAACAAATTATTAATTATCTATTAAATATATTTACTAACATACTTAACAAAACCCATGTATTTAACCTTTTAAAATAGTTATTTTCTGTTAAATAAAGGTTTCAAATAAACTGCATAGATAAAGATAATTTATATTTTATTCTATGCTAAATTGCTGAAAGCGTCCTTTGTTGAGACTGGCAGATATTCTTTCTTTTTGTCTTCCAGCAATGTATCTTTATTTGCCCTTTTCAGTCGCCATCTTGATGACGTCACCTCATGAGATGGATGACGTGTGAAGAGCAGAAATGTCACAAAGGATCTCTCGTTACCTCGAGGTCAGTTTGCTTTTTCTTTACTTTTACTTCACCAATACTGTCGAGAGAATAGTCAATTTTTTCCTCATTTTATCAGACCTCTTATCTTTTATCACACCTTTTTTTACTACTGTACAGCAAAGAAAATAAATGTTGTCACTGAAATTGGGTTAAAACATTCATCTATATTAGATTTCTGAGAAAAATAAACATGTTTTGTTATCACTGTGATTATTTTTCCTTTGAGGTATTGCAAGACATAATCTACGACTACGAATGGAATATTTTAGTTTTGATTGTAAAGCTGTGTGTATTATTTTTCTTCCATTACTA
Source organism: Trichonephila clavipes (assembly GCA_019973935.1). Classification (NCBI taxonomy): domain Eukaryota; kingdom Metazoa; phylum Arthropoda; class Arachnida; order Araneae; family Nephilidae; genus Trichonephila; species Trichonephila clavipes. The sequence goes on from BMAU01005520.1 coordinate 311,657, forward strand.
CGCAAGTTTAATTAATTAATAATTTTATAAATACATTTAAGCAAAATATTTTTGTAATGCAAAAATGATTACATTCAATTATTTAAAAAATTAATTTCACTAAATATATAATTTGATAACTATGCAGCTTTTACAAAAATTCGTAAATCTCTGTTTTGTAAAAAATAATTCAAAACAGCATATGGTAGGATCTCTGAGTAATATTTTTATAGTAATTAATTATTTCCGCTGATGTCATAAAATATGTTTTTTATGATTATTAAACATAATATTTTAGTAAAACTGATTTCATCAAAAGCTGACAAAATATTATAAAACTTATACGAAAGTAGCTAATTATTCATTTGAAGAAAATTAAATAAGGACAGCACATATTGCCGGAATCAAATCTTCTAAAAGCATGGTAAAATATTAAGAGTTAAAAAATTGTGAACTCTCTATAGAACATAATTTAAAAGTAATCTAGGTAAACAAAGCGTTTTTAAAGTTCTGAGGAAACATGTTGTAGCTTAATCATAAACTATAAAACTTGCTCCTGAAATTTATATTCAAAGTTGAATATTTAGAAGAGTAATAATATTATTAATATAGTATAAGTATACCATTATATAAAAATAATATGAGGATTTTTTTTCATATAATAGTGCTTTATTGATGATACTAACAATTGTAAATAAAAATAACATAGATAAGAGTAAAAACACCTTTTCACTAGTTTAACTTTTCTAAGTAATGGATATGAATTTCTTTAAGTTTACGAATTAATAAAAATAATCATAATACACATGGAATAAAAAGCGATGTACAAAAGTGTTAAATTAAAAGTGAAGAAACTGTGTGTGCATATGTTTTACGATGGAATATGCTAATGTTTTTATTGTTGATATTCACTAACTAGCTGGAGCTCCAGAACATTGCAATAGAAAAACTGAGTGGAATATAAACAAAACACATTTCGATGCTTAGGTATACTTTTGATAGAAGTATAGTTTTATCTACCCACTAAGATTATAGCAGTGCTTCATCGACAGATTGGAGAGCAATGCAAATAAATGTCATTATTTGAGAGAAATATTTCAAATCGACAAAAAGGATGTAAGAGGGGGAGGGGGCAACTTTTCCAAAATTTCAAACTTTAGGCAGGACAGTGCTACTATTTGACGATAATGGAAAGTGTTTCGGTCTTACAGAAAAAAAATAAAGTAGTGGTCCATCCTATATGAACCGAATATAAGAACAATGGTCATCCGACAGGCTCTCACAGCCGCAGATATGATTCTTTTAGCGATAAATGTATAAAAATGCATCGATGTGAACAGCAATAACATCAGTGGCGACTCATTGATGTTGAGCTGAAATCATGGAAGACATTGTGACTGGGTTCAATATCGTCTTTCACTATCAAACTCTTTTCAGTGACTCGAGTTAGATCCAACTGGTATCATGTGGATTACCACATGATTCCATTCGGAATTGTTTTTAATGATGAATCTTACCTTCAAAGTTGCTCTGATAACCAACGAAGACGTAACTGTAAAAGACCAGTGGGAGGTACAATTGAGTTTTATCCACCCCACAGAAAGATAATAGGAAGTTATGGAATAGGGCATCATTTAATTCTACAGTAGGACCTCTTCGGTTCTCATCCATGGCAGTCTGACAATTTCGATGTACGTAAGAGATATTCCAGAGGCAATAGAGTTGTCCCTCCTTTTATGACATTTGTGTAAACATTTCAATAGGATTATATTCATCCACACATGATACGTCTTTCTTAACTTGGGAGTTTTCCAACATTTCCCCTTGCCCAGTGTGATCTGCAATGCAACTCAGTAGATGACATATGAGCTGCGGTGAGATACTATCTAACTGTCGCAGCATCACTCTGATCGAACACATTAATAGCTACGTGCGTAGCAATTAATTCCTAAATGGCTAGGCAACGCTTCTCGCGCTCCCTTCATGGGAAAAAACAAACAAATAAGAGCCTTTTATTTATAAGTCAAGATTATTTTTTCATCAATTTTTATTTTTATTTTATTTGCATTTGTAAGCTTATTTATATCAAAGTTATTTCTCTTATTAATATTTTTGTTTAATTATTTTTAAAATTTAAATATTACTTATTAAAAAGGGTAATTTTTAAAAGCGTTTTAATGTTATCCAGAATGTCCTGAATGGAGATGAAGGATCGGAAAAAATAAGTGCCCCCACCCCATTAAACTACAAGTACAATTCCGAAAGATCACATCGGTAAAATCTATGAATCAATATTCAATTATATGTAGACTTATATCAGGATAAGATATAGACCAAAGCAATGCTGATTTTTTATTCTATTGTTTTTATGCAAAGTAATAAATTACTGTGTCGTTGTTAGCTTTTCAATTTGAATACATCTCATGTACCGATTTTCTTCCTATTCAGTTAACCACTTTTCAGTGCGTGGCATTTTATCCTGCAGGGTACATCTAGAAATGACACTATGAAATATGAAATATATATATATAAACATAATTCTCTAAATATATTTTATCTAATGTTTTTTCTGAAATTTAAATATCAGGTAAATAAAAACTACTCGGATTTATATTAAGAAACAAAACAGAAATTTCGTTTCATGACATTTTGCGATAATAATTGTATAATACTTACTGTTAAATTTGGTCTGTTATAAAAAACCACAATAAAAAATGATTTAATAGTAATCTTATTAAGAAATCGCGAAAGCAAATGTTACGAAGTACTAATGCTGAACACAAAATGCAGAATTTATTTCAGATTTAATAAAGATGTGAGTTTTTTGCAGGTTAATTACTGAGTTAAACAATTAGTAAATGGACTAAATTAATCAGGTAATATTTCTAGTTCGTTAACAAACGAGTATATAGCAGTAATGATAACAAATCCAAAAAATAACTAGGTAGTTTAAGAATTACATTAGAAGTTTTCTGGATTTTTATAATTCTTCTGTATTTAAATTAAATATTTCTTTAATACGCATTCATCCATTTTGTTTTTTTTTATCCTTTATCTTAAATTAAGCTGATCCTGCAACAAAGTATACTTATTTTTGTTGTATAACAGGTGTTGAAGACAAAATACAATATCTTAGGGTAAATTAATTAATTATATCCTGAATTTTTCAAAACAAATTTGATACAAGATAACTAAGTAATTATCCTGTATTAAAGGTTTCACTTATTTATTGTTTAATTAAAAAGGTAATTTATAATTAGAAATTGGAGAGAGAACCGTTTAAATTTATTTATTTTCTTTTTATTCAAACGCAATTAATTTGTTGATGATTATTTCTCTTCGTAGCAATTATATAGCACCTTGTTTTAACACAACTAATGGTTGTTTCGTAAAAACTTCAAAAAGTAATATTTATATCATTCATAATTTTTATTGGTATAGTGTTAATAAAGTATTGTATAAAATTAGAATATTGTAAGATACCGTGCTCATTAACTATAAATAACGAGTAAACAATTATTGAAATAATTATGACACATCATTATAATCATAATGCAATTTAATATTTCTTTATCATAATGAAAGCAAAATGATTGATAATAATGTGCAAGTGACATTTTAAGAATTATTAAAGTAGTAATTTATTTTGTTGTAAATAATTCTAATATAAATTTTGTGTGAAGTAATTCAAATATAAAGCATTATTGTTAAATAAATAATTCTGAAACTTGCAAAGCTTTAGATGTCAGTTGATAAAGGGATATACATATTTAGATATTTGCTACATTTGAAGGGATACAAACAACAATTATACTAAAATAAAAGTAGTATCTTCATGAATATGCAATAACATAACATTGATTTTTGTGCGTATTACTAATACTTATTGAAATGTAGAAAGGCAACACATTTAGACATTCACACACACACACACACACAGAAATTAATACTGACCAAACTAGAGACAAAAACGCATTTATTTATTAAAGATATTAAGTATGAATACAACATCATATGATTTTGGAATTCCGAAATATATTAATGTTTAAAAATGTGGAGTTATTAAAAATATTTTTTCACTGCCTTTTTTTGTATTCAATAAAACATTTCAACTATTTTGAAGTCTATCAATACATATTTCAACTGAAACCTGGTAATTATAACTATATTTTGTTACTGAAAGCTATATTTAAATATTAAGCTACAATAATACAAAATAAAATTTAAAAACGTAAAAAACTTAAATAATTTATTTTATAGAAACAAATTATTGTAAACAGAATATTACATAAAGTATAGATACAAGTATTAAGTTTCATTTTTATTTAAATAGCCTAAGGCATGCTTAGAAAAAAATTGTGATTATCAGCAAAGTGTGAAGGAATATTAAGACGGATAACGATAGCAAGGACTCCAAAAATTTGCTCTTTTAATAAAATATTAATTCAAATCATAATTGACTGCATATTTACACTTTGTTACATTTTAAACTCAAAGAAAGTTTTATGAAATATTCCTACAACTTCCTAAGGAGAAATAGATTACTATATTCTTTATTAAGAAATAAAATAGGTTTTGAAATCCATTGGGCAGAATAATTTTCTATCAGGTTTCTCACACCACAATACATACGTATATGGAGGTTGAATCTCTGGTCATATAGAGTTTACTAGTGGTTCGACAGTGAACAATTACCTGAAAATAATATATACAAGAAATAAATGTAATGGAATATTATAGAATATACTATATAGTCATGACTAGTATTTTTATACCTTATGTGTGATGGCTTAGTTTTACGGCAAAAGGGTCTGAAAAGAAAGCCATTTCAAGTTTCTCTTGTGGACATTTGAAGAACTGTTTTTTCTTCGAAGCTGTGAAATTCCATATCTATAGTTCCTATCGAGTGCGAGTGCAGATTTCTCATTTTAGTGTGTGTGCGTGCACTTGAACTTTACAAAACAATATATTATATAGTTGTTTTCTGGTGATGTGTAGCCTCTCTCCATAAATCAATTTTCCTATTTAAAGTTTGCATCTGGTCGAATTTATTTCCAGGCTGAGGTATTGTCCTAATTGCCAGAATTTACTATACAAATGACAATGGTTTGGCAAAACACGTGAGCGTATATGTGTGATGATGGTCATGAATGAGATAATAATATATTATTGCATTTTCTCGTACTCTTTATGTTATCCGGTTAGTACAGTTCTCTTCAACAGTAAAGTATATTTGAGCAATTGAAAACAAATATTGATAATGAGAAATAATTGAGGAAGAATAATTATACTCTATTTGAAGAAATATAAAAAAAAAAATACATTTCGTTATGATTTTGTTATAATTTTAATTTAGTTTCATCGAAACAAACTATAATTAACCGTTATAGGCTAATATTTACTCTTAGCATCATTATGGTCCTATAAGAGTTGAATAAAACTTGAAAATTTGTAAAAAGTGCATCATTATCAATTGTTATAGTACGATTTAATTTGCAATAAATGCTTATGTCTTAGAATCCTATTAAATTTCAGTTTCTGCATTAAAAATTGCACGCAGTTATATATGTTGTCACATTTTCATATTATTTATGAAGCCTTAAATATGATTTAATCCAATATATAAAAACATATTTGTATAGAATGCCTGGATTTTAAATTATATCACATTGACCTTATTTTATTTGTATTTGTGTATTTTAAAAGTTGTCAAGCATTATACTTTTTATTTAATGCTATATTGTAAACTGATCTTTGGTATTTGTTTTACTTCCAGTTTAACTTCACAATGTTTCTGGATCATCTGGAAAATACTTTTTTATCTTTCTGTAGAGATGCTATAAGTCTGGAAAACAATTACTACAATATTAATGTCATTCAATGTGCATTTTTGATACTTTATTGCAAGCAGGCATTTACTTTAAAAATTTTTGATCTTTTTGAATAGTACATAAGAACAATTCACTTACATAAAGAACGTGCATTCTTGTATTTGATATTCCTTGAAAGTTTTTTGAAGTTGCAAGTAAAGAAAGTCCCTGCGGGGAGATAAGGAAAATAAATTTCAATTTGAATCGCATTGAAATTCTCAAGAATTCTTTTTGCTCCGGAGTAGGAGATTCGAGTAAAAGGAATGGTTTGAAAGATGTAATCTCATCTTCTCCCTTTTTTTCCAAAAAGAAAAAAAAATATTCATCTACTCAGTTAAACTTAGCACACATTGAAACATTTTTGAATCAAGTATCTATTATTCTTATTTACATTTTCTTCACGAAACTAGAATTTTATTTTGTAATACAAAGCAGAATATGTCTGTGGGAACTTGTAGAATTACTTTTTTAAAAAAAATATTTAGAAATAAAATACAATTTATTTTACTTTTAATCAAGTGAATATACAAAGCAGTTAGTTAAATATTAAAATGACACAAATACATGTCAAATTTATTAATTTGTGTTTGAGTTTCTTGAATGATAACTTTTTAAGAATCATTTGTATTTCGACAAAAATTTAAAATACAAAACGATAAATATGTTCAGAAAAATAATTACATTTATTAATTAGGCAACTAACAAATCGATTGAACGAAGAAATCTCAAAACATAAATATGTTTACTAGAATTTATTTTTGTTTTTTAAAGTATAATATACTTTAATGTTTTCGCAGAGGCAATTATATTTATCCACATACCTTAAATTATATCCAATCATCGTCTTAAGAAACTGTTCACTAATATGTAAAAATACGTTTATTTATAAGAGTACTTTCTTATAAAACGATTTTTATTTTTAGAATTTACATTATATATATATATATATATATATATATATATATATATATATATATATATATATATATATCTTTCCGTATGATTTTCTGGAAAACACAGCACTCTTTACTCTGTATACGTTATAATACACAAGTTTTCATCTTTGTATCTTAGAAATATATTCTCTCCCAACTTCTCAAGGTATGGTATCACAAAAAGAAAACTAAACTCAAAAGTACCTAGAATCAGTGGTCTCAAATGATAGGAATGTGTATCCCAAGAAGTATACGATCCCATACTTGGTATTGCGCTGAAAGAATACACTCCCAATCACTTGCGAATGTGTGATCCTCTTTAATATGACTGTGAACGCCTCTAGGGTCGCTGTTTCAAGTTCCACTAACGTCTAGAGACTTCAAAAGTATAAGCCCATTTGTGCACGAAGACTTTGGAAAGAAAAAATTACGTTTAACTTTAAAAATACGATGAATTTTCAGGAAGTATACCTATCTTCGGACACTGCACCGTCTAGAATTTATTATGAATTGAACTGGAATATCGATAGCGGTATTCTATGATTTGTTGATTACTAATCACATTTAATTATAAATACTTCATAAAATGTTAAATAATTTAGTACTGATAGAGAAAGAGACAGAAACTGTAGAATTCAAGATTATTTTGGTAGTAGATTTATTTCTAGTACGTGATAAGGGAGTAATATTGTTATTACTTGTAATTGGTAAAACTCATAAGAAATCATTCAAATGAAATAAATAGTAATGCTATGCCTACAAAAATTATACCAGAAAGTTCAAAAGTATCAATTAGGTTTGTAAAATTCTGGTTCACATAAAAAATAATCACCAATTCAAATCGTATTAGTAACAAATTATGGTGTTATGCTTTCTATATAAAAAAGCTATTAATATTAATATAGTATTTAAAAATTTAGTTTATCTTTTAGTAACATTCTCTACTACAATTCCTTAGAGCACAGTCTTTAAAAGTATGTAATACCCAAGCTAAGAAAATAAATCAGTTAAAAAAATAAGTAAATAAAAAATATCTTAAGGACAAATATTCATAAGCATCAATGGAGGTTTATTGCTTATTATAGAAAAGCGCAATGAAATATCGATGAAACATGTTTTCTTGAATTAAAAATCTTTCAAATAATTCATTGAATATGCTAACGACCAACGTGTTCCTGTAACGCATATTCGTAGCTTTATGTGTGATAGAAATTATCGTTCATAACTTAAAGAAACATTCATTAAGAAAAAATACACTCAATGTATAAAACTTGCTTTAACTCTAAAAAAATGCAATAAATCCCAAATTTTCTTAATTTTATTTTATTTATTTGCTTTTTTTATTAATGAGCTGTACGAATAATTCGAATTACGTTACTCTCAATTATTAGAAAAAATGTTTTCTTTAATGGTGTGAGGAATCGAAAGTCTGATATCTATATTTACAAAGTATAGCAACAAATGCATTCCTATCATTTGGTTCTGCATACGCGAAGTAGCGTTTTTTGTGAAGGAAAAATTTAAATTAAAAACTGTCGATTTAATTTAGAGTCGGAGCCAGGTATCAAAGTACATTAATGGTAACAAGAAAATTTCGATATCGGAAAATACAAACACACTGCTCGAATTGAAGTCTAAATCAAAATGTAAATATTTAGTTTAGTTTAAAATTATGTTTGCTGTTTAGAATACGTAAATAAAAAAATCATTTCATTTTTAAATTGTTGAAAGTTAACATTTAAATTAATTAACACTATTAATTTACAATGCAATGTAAAATACACATTATTAATTCCTATGTACAAAAAAAACCTTTTTAAAAGGTATTAATTTTCCGTAACAAACATTTATATTGATAAAATATTTTTTATGACGGTTTGACTTACGTTTGATACACTATTGCGTCTGAGACATAGATAACGTATTTTATGAAATTGAATTTAATTTTTTTACTTACCAGGGATTTGCGATAACTAAAATAAATTCTAGAATCAAAAGAAAATAATTAGGTTGGAAAACTTTTGGAAAAAGCAACAATATGTGAAATTTGATCTGTAAAATGTATTAAAGCATTTAGAACAATGAAACGTATTAAAACTATGATTTTGAGACATGTACAAACAATGCGTAATATTGTCGCTTGAAATGGTGTACCATTTCCATTTGAGTACAAACAAATAACTGAAAGAATACAATAAATTATCTCATTAAGAACGAGAAAAGGAAGTCTTATTATTTTTAACAAAAGTAAAAAAGTAAGGAAGTACACATAAATTAATCACAAGAATGTCAAATCAATATGTTTCCCTTTTGCTTTTAGTTGCAGAAAAGACTTCGCAATTAATAATCTCTACAGAATACTCATAACATCTTCTTCCTATGAGCCAATTTCCCCTCCAATATTTTGACCTGAAGGAAAGATAAGACAAAAATAGCTACATGAATGTATTATCTACTTCCTTCCCAAAAACTTTATCACAAACACAAGCATACTGAATCTCCAATAGTTATCTAGGCAACATATTCATACCTCTTAGAAATGATGATATGGAAGTTTCGCGTAGCGATTGCAAGGAGTTATTGATTTCTTTGGTATAATCAATGAGATATGGGATTTCTTTGGTATAATCAAAGAGATATGGGGGATTGTGTAAGATATATATCGGTTTATATATATTGTTAAACATATTTTGATATTTTTTTTTGTGATTCATGCTTTTGTAGTGGAAACAGAGATATGTTTGTGGCTATTCCTTACCTTTTGATAGTTAAAAGCGTAAGTTAGCATAAAAGCGTTTTTAGCTTAAGTTAGTAAATGATTCAGGAAGAGTGATTTTCATATATATATATATATATATAAAGGGTGTTTTTTGAGAGGTATAGAACTTTAAATTGCAATAAAACAACGATGTATTATTCGATTGACATGATTTTTTTTATTCAAAAGATAATCTTGTGGCATTACATTTTAAATATTATTTCTGGCATAGGTCTGCCACGGCTGGCTCGGATGTAATGCAATCTGGACGTCCAATTTTCGATGACTTTTTCCAACATTTGTGGCCGTATATCGGCTATAACACGGCGAATGATTACTTCCAAATGGTCAAGCGTTTGTGGCTTATCCGCATAGACCAATGACTTTACATAGCCCCACAAAAATCATTCTAGCGGAGTTAAATCACAAGATCTTGGAGGCCAATTCACAGGTCCAAAACGTGGAATTAGGGGTTCACCAAACATGTCTTTCAATAAATCGATTGTGGCACGAGCTGTGTGACATGTTGCGCCGTCTTGTTGGAACCACAGCTCCTGGACATCATGATTGTTCAATTTAGGAATGAAAAAGTTAGTAATCATGGCTCTATACCGATCACCATTGACGGTAACGTTGTGGTCTTCATCGTTTTTGAAGAAGGACCCCACCAACCCATAAAGCGCACCAAACAGTCAGTTTTTCTGGATGTAACGATGTTTCGACATACACTTGTGGATCAGCTTCACTCCAAATGCGGCAGTTTTGTTTGTTGACGTAGCCATTCAGCCAGAAGTGTGCTTCATCGCTAAGCAAAATTCGCTTATAAAAGTCGACCATTATTTTCGAAATAAAATTGCACAATTTGAAAGCGTTGTTCAGGCGTGAGTCTATTCATGAAGAATTGCCAAACCAAACTGAGAATAAATCACTTGACAGCTGTTACATCGGTCGCCATCTTGGAAAGTAATGCCAACTTAAGCTTCTATACCTGGAAAAAAACCACTCTGTATATATATATATATATATATATATATATATATATATATATATATATGTATATATATATAGAATGTATATATATATATATATATTTATATATATATAGAATGTATATATATATATATATTTATATATATATATAATGTATATATATATATATATATATATATATATATATATATATTTAAGTTGGACTGTAAGAATATTCTTGTTACTTTAACTAAATCTTATAGTGAATGTAAATTAAAAATTAATATATGAACACAGCAATTGACTTAATTTGAAGAAATAAATATTTATTCGAATTGTTTGCTATATACTTCTTCTGTCTTTCTATGCAATTATGTAACAAAATAACGCATTGATTTGTGATTATCTCTTTAGAAACTTTTATTTGCTTCACATTATATATTTTGAAGATATAATGCTATAAATATATTATATATTTTTTAAATTATGGTCTGATAAAGTTATTATTTTTATTTTATTATAATTAAGAAAAAAAGAACAATACAAGGACGACAAGTCTATGTGATCGTTAAAGAGGCATTTGAAGTCACTTTTTACCGAGAACAAAAACAAACAACCTACGCTTACAATCAAAAACAAATTAAAAAACCTGAAAAAAATAATTGCTTTTAGAAAATGCTTTATTTATGTATTAAAAGTTTTTCCCATTTGAGTCTTCCCTTTCTAAGGATAAACATGAGTAAAAAAAAAGGCAAAATGTCCAGTGATCCTTACTTTACCATGATAATTAGTGTATTTGGCAATACAAGCCTGGAATATTGTATTGATTCTTCTATGCTTTTGAACCTCTTACTTTTCATGTCTAGATCAAAAAGATGAAATAGTTAATAGGTTGACGAATGTTTTTACAACATTAATACTCATTTTTTAAATTAACTAAAATCAATGACGCAACATTCCATGAAATTGAAGTCACTACTCAGTTTTCGTAACTTTGGGCACAGATTTCTATGAGCAAATATTCTGATCAGGTGGTCAGTCTTAATCAAACCTGCCAGTGTTTAGTTTCCAAAGATAGCTTAGGAACTAGTTTATTAGAATTTAATTAGAATGTCATCATACACAGCAGCTTCTTTTTTAACTACCTTATATTACAAGCTTGTTTTGATTTACTATCAGTGTTCCCCCCCCTTCAAATACCATATTTGGGGTATCCCGTATTTAGGGATACTATGCCATAGATATACCTTTTGTGTACCTGCCGATCCACGATTGACTAAATAAAGAAGACGGACGGACACGCCAGATTATAATTCTTTGTGAGGTTTATTTGGAATTTTAAAAGAGATATCGCTATATATATATATATATATATATATATATATATTTCAATATATAAAAACAACCACAATTATCAATTGAAAAATTGAAATATATGAATCCTATAATACCAAAACATTTCAGAATATCAATGGCAAATATAAAAGATAATATTCCATCGTTTTCAAACAAAATTAAAAAATTATAAAATAAAATAAAAATTTATAAAATATCCAAGTGCAATCTCGGACTTAGGACCGATAAGTGAGGTTAAACTAGTTTGATGGCGCCAACCTTCCCCCTATTGCAACTTGGTAAGTTAATTGGAAAATATCCAAATTAAAAAAAAATAAATTAAAAAGTTAAAATTAAATCATTTTACTTTAAATTAAAAAGTTAAAATTAAATCATTATACTTGAAAAATAAAACTATTCGCCGTCGCATTCTGAAAGATAATACAATATTAAAATTTAAAAACAATTTAGTGCATAATATAAGTGAACCATCAAATTCCCAAGATGATGCACCCATCTTTAAAACAGTTGTATAGGTAGAAAAAATACATATTTGAGATCCAAAAGTTCAAATTAAAAAATATCTAAAATCAAAAAGTTCAAACTAAAAAATCCGAAAGTTCAAACTAAAAAATCCGAAAGTTCAAACTAAAAATCCAAAAGTTCAAACTAAAAAATCCAAAAGTTCAAACTAAAAAATCTGAAAGTTCAAGCTAAAAAATCTGAAAGTTCAAGCTAAAAAATCTGAAAGTCAAGCTAAAAAATCTGAAAGTTCAAGCTAAAAAATCTGAAAGATCAAGCTAAAAATCTGAAAGTTCAAGCTAAAAATCTGAAAGTTCAAGCTAAAGAATCTGAAAGTTCAAGCTAAAGAATCTGAAAGTTCAAGCAAAAAAATCTGAAAGTTCAAACTAAAAAATCCGAAAGTTCAAACTAAAAATTTGAAAGTTCAAACTAAAAATTTCTAAAAACCGAATGTTCACATTAAAAACACAGTATATTCACAAATGAAAAGAGTAAATCATTAAAAACTCACCAAAGAGTATCCCATCAAGAATACGATCCATTTCTTATAGCACGACTTTTCATATTTAATATATCAATTACGACTTCATATTTTGCTCATAACATCTATCCAATGCCATGTCATTCAAACGATTCTTGGTCCAACACTAGAGTTTGACCACTTGACATTAGATGCAAACCAGACAACATGTAAAAAATATATATATATATATATATGTGTTTGTGTGTCAGGTTTGAAATGTTTAGCTTGACAATAAAGTAAGTAATAAATGAAAATAGAGCGAACTCTTTACCATCGCGTAAGGATTTGTGGGTAAATAAGCGTATTTAAAGGTGGAGAGAGCACTGACGAAAAAGAACGCATACTCGAAAAGGTTTAGCTGGTGACTCCTTGCCGAACTGCGGATAATTGTTCTACTCGGCTACGCGCCAAAGGGCCGCCGTGTTGGATTTTATGTGATTGAAAAGAAATAAAGAATTAAGAAGTATTTTAAAGACGATGCCCTCCTCATTTTACCAGCAGGCCTGTGGCCTGTTATATATATATATATATATATATATATATATATATATATATATATATATATATATATATATACGTTCTGATCTGGGGTAAATCTAGAAGTACAACCCAAGCATTCATTATCCAAAATATTCTTTAATCACTTCTTGTCGAAGAATTCATTCAGATTTTTTGCCCCTTGAGTGCACAATATAGGCCAAGTTCAGAAAACATAACTTTTGAAGAATAAAGAAATTTATGAGGCATTTTAAATTATGAATCTTTATAAAAATGACACACTAAGTCTGGTTTATGATATTAAATAACCCGACTAGAGAAATCAAAAATGTTTTAAATTTAAAAATTAAACTTCCTGTTTCGATTAAATTCTATGATTTATATACTTTTCAATATAATGCTTGATATAAATCAGAAGTTTTTGTTTTCACTTATTTCACAATAATTATTTTAACATTTATTATGTTAAAAATTGTTCATGGGATTTTTGGATGAATTTTATTTTCAAAATATGTATGATTTTATACAACTAATTTTATAGTATATATATGTATGTATTTTAAATCTGATTTGGAATTTTCAGAATTTAAAATAATTTTTCGGCGCAGGTTAGAATTATTTAACTCTTGCACTGTGAAACACAAATATCACTCTTTGCTCTAAAACGTTAAAAGTTGAGCTCGAGATAACGTTGATTTATTGATTTATGTAATGCTGAAGGGAATTCAATTGCATTACAAGAAACGTGAAAATCAATAATTTCAACATTTCCTGTACTTTTAAATGTGTTTTTTTAACATGGCCTTTATCAATATGCAACAAACAAAAGAACTAAATTCAATATCCATATTGCTTTATTTTTTTCTTTTTCACATATTGGCTTTTATTCACGAAACGCCATCGCAAAAAAACGTCTTCCGCAAAGGTCAATGAGCGTTTTTTAGACTTAATTGCAAGTACCTAGGACAAAGATGGCGAACTTGTAAGACATACGTGTCAAAAGCGACACAGGCAATTTGAGTGACATCCATTGTTCTTTGGCGGTCATCACTCAAAGACAATCAACATATATCGAGCTTACTCCACTTCCGGCGGTCGTCTAGAGTCCCAATAATAGCTAGGGGCTCCTAATCCGGAAAGGTGCAGGAAGTAGAGCGGGATGTTACAATACAATGAGGTGATTGTAGTAGAACAGATGAAGTAAGTGTCATGGTAGGGAAATCTCGAGGCGAATAGTAATGTTCCTTTCTGTTGAACTGGAATTCAATACAGCATACTAAGATAGACAGAAAATGATCCCGTACCCTTTATCATAAATTGTCTCCTATGTATTGTACTTGCATTTGGTGGGCTCAGGATAGAAGGATGCTTTCCATTTTCGTTAAAAGAAGAGCTAGAAACCGATAACGAAGGCACTTACAGTACTCAACGATACATTGTGCAAAACCAGCATTTGTGATTCACATTTTACTACAGCTTCATATATATATGGTTTGCACATAGAGAAATTCTTGGAGCTATTTTATGCCAGTAGCAGTTCAATAAAACCACTTCACAGGTAAGAGATATAACGACATTTTATGGAGTATATATATATATATATATATATATATATATATATATACAAATAGGTATAAAACCTAAGTATAACTAGTCAAGATAGGAAATATTAGGCACAGTAGTACAATAAAAAACTAGTGGCCTTTGGAAACAAGATTGCATGTTTTAACAAGTTTTATTGCTAGCAAACCTTCCCCTATAATCTGCCTAAATCACCAAACCAAAGGGAAATGAACTAATAATATATGGAGAAAAATTAAATATTAGTAAAAAAATCACTATAGTATTAAAATAAATGATAAAATTATAGCCTACTAGTTTTCACAATTACATATTTAAAGTAGATGAAATAAGGTTGATTGTAAGACTAGTTACGTTTCCCGCTAAATACAACAGAGTAAAGATATATATATATATATATATATATATATGTCATGATTTTGGAGACAGAATCAGATTAAAGTTTAAAAAGGAAGGTCTTTATTCTATCGTTTCTACATCTATTCCGATGCTAAGAGCAGGGAGTAAAAAACACGCCATGGTGGGGGTTTCATGTGAATAACACGTGAAAAACATCTAGTAAGTGTCGCTGCTTTGAAGATGGTGCTTGCAAGTTAATGCTGACATATGTGGACTATTAAATCTAACGATCTAGAATTAGACATGTTTATTGGCTAGGCCATATGTTCGGAAGACATAAATGGGCGATTAGTTTGAGACTTGAATATGAGAACCGAGAAAGATATAGTCAAGTGCTAGATAGGGAATTTAATTTTTAATCTAATTTAATTATCCTTACATATATCATCCTTACATAGTCAATAACATTTTTGACAAAAGAGATTCGTTTAAGTTCCATATAAATAAAATTCCCGTATGGAATAGTAATTTGCATATACCAATTTACAGAAATATCATTTTGAATTTTTTATTTAGAAATGATAACTTAACTACCCACAAAATAGATAAATACAATAATATAAAACAATTTTTTCAATGTTGTTTAGATCATGAATACCCTTTTAATTTCTTAAGAACTTATATTCATCACAAATACATTAACCGTCTTGCTACTTCGAATTCCAAAACCACCACACAACAATAGGATTTCAAAGTCAGCATGTTAGTGGTCTTGCTGTGAAGATTATATCATAACACTCATATCACAGTTTACATTTTTTCCACACACATCTTGAACATCTTACACATTGTTGACAACCAACCAAATTAGAGCCTAGCAAATTTACATTTTTGACAATCAACCAATTCAAATTCTACCGTATTTGATTGTCGTATTTTTTATACCTGTCTTTGCTGGCTGGTTTTAAGGTCAGCTCAAAATATGTGTTTATGTATTTTCGAATTTTTTAACTTGGTGAATAATCGATTTTCATTAATGTCAAGACGCTTGATTCTCCTCGTAAAAGCTCTGTGAGTAAAGAAATTTTATTAAATTATTTCTTGAAAGATACTTTTCTTATGTAATTTTTTAGCATTTTTCTACTTTTCTTACGTAATTATTTTGTGATTTTTCTGCATTAAGAGTTTGGGAGAGTTTGTTACATAATAGTAATGAGTGGTTTTTTCATACTCTCTGAGTTATCCAAACTCAGAAGTTTTGTTTATTTTATTTTATTTGGTTTTCCTACCGAGTTGCAAAGGGGGAAGGTTGGTGCCGTCAAACTAGTTTAACCCTACTTATTCGGTCCTAAGTCCAAAATTACTTTCTGACTTGCTATGTTCTTTTTTTTTTGTAGTTTCTTTTTTTTTATTTCTCTATAATTTTGTTCTTCATGTTCAGGTTTTATATTTTTATTATGTTATTTCTTGTTATGTTCTTTATCCATTTTTTCTTATTTTTGATATATAATACATATTTCTTATATATATATATATATATATATATATATATATATATATATATATATATATATATATATATACATATATATATTGTCGTCTTTTTTTATACCTGTCTTTGCTGGCTGGTTTAAAAGTCAGCTCAAAATATGTGTTTATGTATTTTGGAATTTTTTAACTTGGTGAATAATCGATTTTCATTAATGTCAAGACGCTTGATTCTCCTCGTAAAAGCTTTGTGAGTAAAGAAATTTTATTAAATTATTTCTTGAAAGATACTTTTCTTATGTAATTGTTTTAGCATTTTTCTACTTTTCTTACGTAATTATTTTGTGATTTTTCTGCATTAAGAGTTTGGGACAGTTTGTTACATAATAGTAATGAGTGGTTTTTTCATACTCTCTGAGTTATCTAAACTCTGAAGTTTTGTTTATTTTATTTTATTTGGTTTTCCTACCGAGCTGCAAAGGGGGAAGGTTGGCGCCTTCAAACTAGTTTAACCCCACTTATTCGGTCCTAAGTCCGAAATTGCTTTCTGACTCGCTATGTTCTTCTTTTTTGTAGTTTCTTTTTTATTTCTCTATAATTTTGCTCTTCATGTTCAGGTTTTATATTTTTATTATGCTATTTCTTGTTATGTTCTTTATTATTTCTTATTTTTGATATATAATACAAATTCTTTATATATATATATATATATATATATATATATATAAATGTATATATATCTTATTCAAATTTTCAATCGTTAGTATAAAATACTTTCTATCCCTCCATTCAAGTTCAAATACATGTTTTTAAACTTATATTGGATGGCACTTGATGTTAATACAGTTCTTTTTTCAAATTTGAATTCATTAATAAACTTAAAAAATAAATAAATAGTATAAAACAAAAAAAATAGTTTCAACAGCATATATAGAATGGAAAAATGTTCGCTGTGTCCTTGTAGCACAAAGGATAACACGTTGGACTACTAATCCAGATGTGGTGGGTTCGAATCCCACCTTGGGTGGCCTAATGTCTGAGAAAGTGATTTCTCTTTTATTTTACTAGTTTTCGAATAATTAAATTTAATTAGTGAATAAATAGTAAGAAACAAACAAAAAATAGTCCAGCACCATACGTAGAAAGAAAAATGGAAAGTTGAAAGGAAAGTCGCTTTCTATTTTGTCACTTAATATTGTGATTCTGTCATATGCATATACATAATTATATTAATCGTAAATATTTTTAATAAAAGTAACTAAAATAATTTTTTGTTGACTTAAGGAGGAATTAACTATTTTTTTTTGTATTACTTGTTTCGTATACAGTGCCTGTAAGCATTAATGTCTCTTAAGTTACGAAGAAAGGGCACGAACACAAGATGGCAAAAATTTGAGATGTGTTAGATCTATTTATTAGGGGTTTTACATATGCTCCTGGCGTTTGTAATGAATTGGTAACTAAAACGTTTCAAGACATGATTAACGATCTAAATATTTAATTTAATTTGTAAGAAAACAGTGAACTGAATATCTACTCGACTCCGTATTGTTATTGTAAAGTTGAAGCAATTGGCAAGGGACTGCTAATGTTTAGTATTGAGAGTTATCTAAGCATAAGGATTATACTTGAGTGATTAGTACAGTATATTATAGGACGTAAAATATATTTTTATTGAGCATACGGTTCTGGTATTTTTTTTATATCACTGACCAGAAACGAGACAAATTTTTATGTTTATTGGAGAAATTCCCCTGCATATAAATGAACTGAGATTAAAGCTATAATGTTATGCCAACATTATTGACGTACAATTTGAATACATACATAATTATTTGAAGCTATAATTTAGAATTACTCTAACAATGCATGTAAAGTATCGAAATATTCTAAACACCTTACTTGACCAATGCAGCACATGATTTTATCAATTTAAAAGTCTTTAACAGAAAATTAAAATAATTTAGAATACAAATGCAGTTTTCAATAGCATTTTAGAATAAAATGTGTCCAATGAAATTAACTTGGTTTCAGAAATGAAAAATGTGAAATTTTATGAGACAACATCGTGTCTGTATATTTGTCAACTGGTCAACGCATGGAAACTAAAAGACTGGATAATAAAGGATATGAACACTATGAAAAGAATCTGTGAAAAACTTGCAACCTATATTACGGTGACAAATGATATTAATAACGTATGCTTTAGTTCAAAGTGTTCAAAGAACCAATATTTCGTTGAAGGTTTGGAAAATAAATTACATCTATCAAAAATCAAAACTGTAAGCAATCAGTTGCCTCGGCTATCATAAAATACTAAACTTACACAAAGATATAGTTATTTCTATGTGCTTCTCGGCATCCGAGTTGTTCTAAGGGTTTTTCAGACTTTAACATACCTATATAAAAGTCATCATTATCATTCTAACAGGATCTTAATAAGGTATAAGAATATTGTTAGCAGGGACATTGGGCTTATATAAAAGGTTTTCTGGTACTTTGAAACAGCATTGCCGTTGCACAATATTATCTTAGGCTTTTTGCATGAAAATAATGCTCGTTCGTTTAAAGAAAATAATGGAATAAAGATATTTAAAACAAAAGTCTTTTATTTGAGTTCATAATATTATATCTGAGTTCTCCAGGAAATAAAATATTCACTGACGAAATAAACGTAGATAATATATGAAAACAGAAATAGTAATTGAATGAGCAATTCATATTTGAAGTCTTGCAATTTATAACTTAACAATCAATTTTGAAGGGAAAAAATACTCGGTTTTGTTTAACAATTTAGTCTTACATAAAAGCAATTTTATTTCGATATGTTTCAAGATAATAGATATTTCTACAAATTCTAAATATAAGAGCTGAAGTATTCAAGATAACTCTTATTTGTTCGATACAAAAGCATAAAAGAAATACTATTGAAATAACGAAGTATCCGAAAAATTACAATATGCACAATAAATTTTTTTATTATTTTAGAATAGAATTAAATGAGAAAGAAAGTAATATATACATATTGACGTTGGATATTGAAAAAAACACTAGGGCTATTAACGGAATGCCTACGGGATTGAGTACACCCTAAAAGGTTAGAAATGCAAATTGGTCTCCAAAAACAAACATATCATCACTGAGACCTTTTTTAATATTTTATTTATTTATTTACATGATAAATAAGTTTTAGCAGAATTTATACAAATATTTGACAAATTTTCAAATATAATGATGTAAAAGAAACATAGTGAAACAGTATATTGATCCTTCATCAAAATGATATCTATAAAAAATAGTGAATCTGTTTCCGATTCAACCCTGAGAGGTAAAATGCCTTCTTTATCTTTAGGTGATTCAAAAACAAATATATCTATCACTTCGAAAATTTTATATGTTAAGGTATCAAACTACGTTCGGAACCATGATTTTAAAAAAAGAACTTAAACGGATAATTTTCATTATATTTAGTGTCCCTTTAATTAGAATACACGTATAAAATTGTCTTAAACATTTTAACAAAAAAAATATTTAAATACAATATTTTTGCAAAAAATTAACAGAATAATCTTCAAAATGTTCTCCTTTTGTGCAAAATGCATCTGTTATAATAATATTTTTCCTGTATATAGCTCAGATCGCTGTATACAGAGGCACAACTATAATTTTTTGAAAAATTTGCATTATTTTCATAGTTACAAACAATTGAAATAATGATCGGCGTTTTTTTCTTAAAATTTCTCCCACATCTGTTGTCGTAAAGCATGGATAAACCCATTTCTAAGTTATGTATTTCAAAAATTCTAGTTGAGCCTCTGTAAAGAGGTCTGAGCTATATCCAGGCAAAATATTATTGTAATAGAAGCATTTTTTATAAAAGGAGAATATTTTGAAAATTGGTCATTTATGTTCATTTTTTATCAAAATATTGTACTTCAATAATTTTTTATTGTAATATTCTTAAAATAATCTTTGGTATCCGTTCGGAACCGTGATTTTAAAAAAGCGCATGAATGGAAAATTTTTTATGATATTTAGTGTTACTCAGATTAGAATACATGCATAAAATTGTTTTAAGGACATTTTGACAAAACATTTATTTAAATATAATATAGTAATATGGTTCAAGTGATGAGTTTACGTTGGAGCATAAACCTTTAATTTAAATTTGATACTTGAAATTTTTTATTTAATTCTTCCAATTTTACAACGAGTATAATTAAGCAATTTAGGAAATTAAAACTTCTGATACTTAATTTGAATATTAATAAACTGAAATTAAACACAATAGGAAAATAAAGTTTATGGTGTGCTTTTTGTTAAATCATTTTTCAACTTTCTGTCAAAGTATTCTATTTTGACGTTTAAGCATTATTATTCTAATATTTTTATTACCGTTGCGATTTTTATTATAATATTTATTATTAATATTTACATCTATTATATGTTATCATTTAATTAATTTATATTTATCATAATAATAATTCATTTATTATTAAAATAATTGCAAATCCCTTAAATAATACCTCCTTAGTTGTAGAAGATGTTGCCAATATTTTTCAGTAAATATTAATTTGAAATTAAATATTACATTTAAATTGTGTAAAGCTCATACCAACTGAAATGAACACTAATACATTGAAGGAATTTTACACGAAAAATTCAAAGGCAACTTAAGAAACTAATTTCATATTTCTGTAATATATTTAACAATTATATTGAAAACAAGTTAATTGTGTGATTAAAATAGAAAACAAAAATTGATCATGAAAATTAACTTATATAATTCAATAATTCAATATTTTTAAAAAAATAAATGAATTATTTATCTTTAAATAATTAGATAAATTCCAGTTATCTTTTTATTTTCCAAATTCTTATTGATTGTGTTTTATATATACTGGCGAAATAGAGATTTTATCCATTAAAATCATTTATCTTTAGTTTTTTTTTACGTTATACTTATTCATTTAACTGATTTATGCATATCACGCCTGTTTATAAATTAAAAATAGACAACGATACAGAAAGATACCTTACTTTGGAAATAAAATAATTTTGTTCTCGACCGAAGGTACAAACATGTTAATAGTTATTTCCTAAAAACTTCAGCTAATTTAAATTGTGATATTACGAATATATTTTTAGAAAGAATTAGAAAACATATTGAACACACATACAAATATTGCTAAATATATAATTGCCCTTCTTAAATTTTAATTTTATTATCTTGTTATTAGCAATTTATATAAAAATGAATTCTTGTTAAAAGTATGTAACACAGGATATTGAAAAACAAATATTCCAATGATACAGGACGAGATATTCATGAGTTAGACCAGGGGTAACCAACCGGTGGCCCGCCTTGAATAATTTTGCGGCCCGCGAAATTCTTTACAACTTTACAACATTCACCTATTTTGTACATTTTTTTTTGTTTAAAGAGGTTTTTTTTTCCTTCTTTCTTTGTAAAATATAAATCTCACAACTCTTATTATTTTATCACTTTGCTTTTGTTACTGCAAATATCTTTTTTTGCACAATTGAAATTTATTAAACACAAATCGTGCTCAAATTTAACGCACGAAAATCGGCAATATCAGTTACGATACGTAAATACACATGAATTGAGATCGACTTGCAAAAACTGAGTGAAAGAGTTGAGAAACACATATCTCACTAATTAAATAATTTAAAGATTATTTGATTATTGCATTATTATTATTATTATATATATGTTTGTATACATGGAAATGGATCCATATCTAATACAAAGACGCATATTTTTATATGCGACCCATGGGATTGTAAAGTTCTTCCGAAGTGGCCCGCGACGTCTTTTGGGTTGACCACTCCTGAGTTAGACAAAACTAAGCAGTGCATTTTCACAAAAGTTATTTCTATAAGAAATGAAACGATAGCCAAAAAATGTCTTAAATAAATACATATCTTGTTAAGAAGAATTTTGCTCGGGTTAATTCTCCATTAATAAGAAGGATTTTATTTGTAATAAATCAACTGACTGCCATACGTCTTAAGGTATCCGACTACGTTCGGAACCATGGTTTTGCAAAAACGTAAAAATGGATAATATTTATAATATTTAGTGTCACTTAGATTAGAAAATGTATATAAAATTGTTTTAAAAATAGTATTACAATAAAAAAATTATTTAAGTACAATATTTTGAAAAAAAAATGACTATAGAATGACCCATTTTCAAAATATTCTCCTTTTGCTAAAAATTCTTCTGTTATACTAATAGTTTGCCTGTATATAACTCAGGCCTCTGTACAGAGGCTCAACCAGACTTTTTGAAATACCAAACTTAGAAGTGGGTTTATCCAAGAGTTTTATGACAAGAGAGGGGAGAAATTTTAAGAAGAAAATGCCGATATTTATTTCAGTTGGTTGTAACTCTAAAAATAATGTGAATTTTTTAAAAATCATAGTCGAGCCTCTGTACAGAGGTCTGAGCTATAGACAGGAAAATATTATTATAAATGAAGCTTTTTTCACAAAAGTAGAACATTTCAAAAAATGTTATTCTACGCTAATTTTTAGCCGAAATGGTATATTTAAATATTTTTTTTGTCAGAATGTCCTTAAAACAATTTTATATATGTATTCTAAGTGACCCTAAACATCTCTAAAATTATGAATTTATGCGCTTTTTTAAAATCATGCTTCCGAACGTTGTCGGATACCTTAATAATACGTTGATTATAAAGAATCAACAGTTCTTGCCTTTTGTAATTTTCTTCAATTGATATTTAATGACGTGCACGTTATTTTACTTTTATCTATATAAAACATGAAATTAATAGCAGAAAACTTGAATATAAACTTGACCGTAGGATAAGTATACTCATAATTGGATATAAGTTGTCATATTTTCATATTCCAAAATTGCAATTTAAATTTCAGAGTTTTCCTCTTTTTAATTTTATAACTTTTCCAATTTTTGATTTCTAGGTTATATTTTTACATAATTTATGTATGGAAAATTAATTAATTTAAATTGTAATTCAAGTTGAATAAAAGTTTATTTGATTTACTTGAGCAATTATACACAACAATTTATAATATAATTAACCAGTGAGTATAGTGGTTAGTGACGCTGATATGCCGTAGAGCCTGAGTTAGAATTCCAGAAAAGGCATGAATGCTATAAATGTATAGTGCTTGTGAGGCATGGGAACACTAAAAGATGGTGGAACTTCAAGTCCCCTTGAGAGAATGGTGGAAGGGGAATATAAATTGGAGGCTTCAGATTCCCTAGATCCTCCTCAAAATTAGAGAGGAATTGCGTCATAACTTACTAACACTATTTGTGCCCAAAGCTTCGGCTATTGACAGACGTAAAAGCTAGCTCCATGCCACGATGAATTTCGTAGGACTCGATCGGGTGGCATAAGATATAATAACAATATGCATTAATTTGAAAAGAGAAGTATATTGGCATTTTACATTAAAATATCCGATTACCCTAAAATCATGATTTTTTCAAAAATTAACAATTTTTTCTGATTTTTGTTTAATAGGCTCATATTAGCTTCATAAAAATACCATTTTTTATTTTCCATCCACTAGAACAAAAATTACAAGCGTTTTAGTAAAAGCAGATGCCATAACTTTACACAAGATGTCGAACTTTAAAATGTGTTTTACTTGAAATGAGTTTTTGGCGAAAAGTTCAAACGGAGACAGCGATTGCTCAAAAAGTTTTGAAACTAATTTGCTGAAATATTTTGTGTATGTTTTGTATAACAGTAGAAGTGTTTTTGACCTTCAGTTTTATAAATCAATGTTTTATTTCAAAATTTACAGTCCTTTATGTGAATATAATCACTGTCTTTTTAAGCAATTTCATATAGTCACTAAGATAAAGTGCTGTTTTTTTTGTAAAAATTTAAATATATCTTATCCTGAAGGTCATTTCAAACATGAATAGTAAAGTAACACATCAAAATTGAAAAATTGAGAATTTTCTCATAAAATTTTTGTACAGAGCGGGCCCCGTTTATATAATTTTGTGTACATATTTACCAGTTTTTACCCATTTTAATAATAATAATTTTTTTTCTGCTTTCAATTTTAGGATTTTTTCCTTAAAATATACTAAATAAATCTAAAAATCACAAAAAAATCTCCATATTTCCATTTTTCCAAAAAAAAAAATTGTCACAAGTAGTCGAATACCTTAGACAAGTGATATTTAAATTTAACAATTTAGTTTTTCGGCAACTGCTTTTTATGTCTTAAAAAATTATCCTTGAATTATATAGTTAAGACAGTGCTTCTCAAACTTTCAATACTGGCGCCCCCCTTTTCAATCACAAGTTTTATCGCGCCCCTTATACATAATAATTTCTTGAAAGCAATAATAATGCACTTTTACGATAAAGCAACAATATTTATTATAAACCGTACAAATTCATGACATAAGTATTAAATTTTGTATATGTTACTTTTAAGCAAAAAACAGTTAAGTAATAGGATAATTACTAAGTTATTTTTCCTTTCTCTGATTTTTAAATTGGAACATATTACAAAATGCGGTGGTTACTTAGAAGACAAAATATAGATATCAGCTAAACATAAAAAATGAACTCAGAGGGTCAATTTCTTATCTTAAAACTCCTTTCAAAAACTTTGCTCTGTAAGACAAGCCCATGGAAGTGGCTAATAATTATTAAACTTGTTCTTAATTTAGTATTAATTAATTAGTCATAAAATACTCTTTTGCATCACTCATACATTAAAAGCAGTGTTTCTCAAACTTTCAATACTGGCGACCCAATTTTCAATCATAATTTTTGTCTCATCCCCCTGTACAACAATAATGTATTTACTGCAATAAAAATGCACTTTGAGAGAGAGACACTAAAGTTACAATAAGATCTTAATTATAAACCGTACAAATTAATACAATAAGTATATATAATTTTGTGTATATGTAACTTTTAAGTAATATATATATATATATATATATATATATGTATATATATTAAGAAAATTACTTAAAATATATATATTACTTAGAATTATGTTATGTTTCTTTCTCTAATTTTTAAATTGGAACAGATCGCAAAATGATGTATTTAATTAAAGATTTATTTCCTTCATCATTCATTTCTCAAAGTACAAATGTCATTAGAAAAATAGGCTAGTCAATGTCGCTCTCTATCATATCCATCACATCTGGCATTAGAGGGTACGTTTGCGTGAGTCTGGGCAACCTAACGGACGTCTGCGCAAAACATGTAAAAATGCTTTTCCTCGTACAATTCCAGTCAGTTTTGGTCGACTCGATACTCCTATAGCTACCGAATCTAGCTTGAATGTACATTTTTTTAATTTCCACGTTAATTGTAATTCACGGTAATTAAGTATTTACGGCAGTAGATTAAAACAATATCATACATACATTTTTAAGTCGTAAGCAAACATTCGACCATAATAAAGAATCAACAAGTACACAGACGAACGAGCATGGTTCCGAAAATTAAATCAAGGCGATCTTTCTCAAAAATACTTAAATTTTGGATTTACCACTGAAGTAAATGATGGAAAAAAAGCCCCAGCTCGATATGTGTTAAAACTTACAAATCTGTAGAACAACGTGTGAAAGTTGTTTTTAAAACATGTAAAATCATTTAGCTATGTTGGCAAAGAATTTTAAAAGCATTTTCTGTATGAGGACAGCTTGGTAGCAAGTTATGAGTGGATTAGGGATTTATTTAAAGATACTCCAGAAGGGCTCTCAACTTCCGAAGAAGAAATCTTCATAGATTTCACATCCAGTGAAAAAATAAAAGGCAATTTTGTAATAAATCGCTCTTTGAATCTGATGTAGAGTTAGATGAGGAATTATCTGTACTGAAAACAAAAGCACTTCGTATACTATTACCATTTTCAACATCCTACCTTTTTCAATCTGGATTTTCTGCAGTGGATGCCTTGATGACAAAATATAGATCTCAGCTAAATATAGAAAAAGAAATCTTTAAGTGTCAATTTCTGATATTAAACCTTCCTTTGAAAAACTTTCCTCTACAAGACAAGCCCGTGGAAGTCCCTAATAATTATTAAACTTGTTCTTAATTTAGTAATAAGATTTATTGATTGAATACTAACGTCGCATTGTTCAGCTGCACGAGGGCTTTTGAAGACGGACCACGTAATTTTGAACCATGGTCAAGTGACGTGGATGACACCTGAGCTGGCACCCCTCTCTCCTAACAACCACACCACACCAACGGGAAAACGTTTCAACTCTCAACAGATTTAACGTGCATGGCTGCCCTACACGGCGGGTTTTTAGTAGCACTGGGCTCGAACTCGTGACAAGGCAAGCCACGATCCGATATCTATACCACTCGGCTACCGCGGCCAAATTCAGTAATAAGAAATTATTTATAAAATACCTTCTTCAGTACTGATACATCAAACGTATACTGGCTGAAACACCGACTCTTCGCACGAGTTCATTTTTAAAAAAATAAAACATTCTTGATATAATAGCTGAAATGTAAGGAGAGTAAAACTGTGTGCACGACATTGTATACAAAAATGTAAAATGATTTTTTTTTAGATAAATGCTAAAATTGTAAATAACTGTTTAAAAGAACCGTAATTTTTAAACCTCACACAATTAGCATTTAGAAATAATGTTAAATTATAAAAAAATATAAAATTTCAATGAGGAATAATTGTGTTACTTTTTAGCATTTAAAGCTAGAAGACTTCAAAATGTTTTAACCCGGGAGCAGGCGCGTACTCGATAATAACATTAATGGTAGTGTGGGGGGACTCAGTCACCCCAATCATTTGTTTAGAATTATTTTTACTGTACACGATACAAATCGGAATTCTAGTGAATATTTTTAATTTATAGAAAGTATACTTACCTTCTTTCAAGGACTATTCAATTCTTTGATAATTTGAAAAAATCCAATAAAACTGAACTAAAATGATTCAAAAGTACAAGACCATAATAAAGGACGCAAATCAGACACTTTTCAATTATCCTACAGAAATGTTAAACCAATCAATTTATTTTCCAAATATCGCAAAAACTCAATTATTTACAATTTCCTAAGCGAAAGGCAAACGCATAAAAATGTGGGAGGGAACTAATATTGATAATAACCATACGATAAGATTGAAGGTCAATCAAATGATTAGCAAACATACTATGCAGCCTGGCTGAAAAGTGAATCATGACTTCCTTTTCTTTTTCTAAAACTAATGTAAAGTATTTCAATAATAATTACAGTGGTGAATTGTTTATCTTCTTAGAATTTTTCTTAGGGTCTGGGTTTCATTTTTTCTTTTAACGAGTTATATTTTATGTTAAAACGTAATAAAAAAATCTCTCATTGAGGAAATACAGCAAATAAAACAAAAATGTTTTTTTCTTTAATTTGGTTTTGGGATCAAAGATAGCTATTTGATGACAAAAGAAAGCCAGATAATAAACATAAATTATGTCAGTGCTGTTGTGTGTATTTTTTTTTTTTTATTATGGAAGAAAGCATTTTGTTTTACTTATCTTTCCGGTTATTTTTTTTAAAAAAAATCTTTAAATTTTCGATACGCTCGTGCCCCCCTTGTAGGGTCATCGCGCCCCCCAGGGGTCGCGCCCCACACTTTGAGAAACACTGAGTTAAGATGTTTCATATATATGTTTACATGTGTGTATGTGTAAAATGCATTTTGTGTAGGGCCTTATTTATTTCATGTTTTTTAAAATGTTTTTTTATTATCAAAAACGCATATTCATTCACAGTGGTTTATGTTTCGTTTGAGCAGATTTTTAATGTTTATTTTTTTTTAATCTTTCATTTGAATACGATTACTCATTCAATTTTATTTGGTGAGTGACTGATTATCAACGTCACACTTATAACTACACGAGGGATTTTATATTTTATACGGACGTACATTTAATCATTTATAGATTTCAATACGTTTTTGTTTTCCAGTAAATAAAAAGAAACTAAACGGTTTAATATTTAATATTCTTAAAAGTCCAAATATAGGGTGATATCACTGCTATATTTAAAAGATACATCTCACGCTATCCTCAAAAATAACTATTGCTTTAAAAAGTCATTTTTTTCTGAAAAGTGGGTAACAACAATTCACTTGCGAAATGAAACAAGCTCTCTCATAGTTGGTATTCCTTAGAGGTTCATGGTCTCTATAAAAAAGTATTATTGTATTGAAGTAGATGGATATATGAATGTCCCTGCGGTGAAATAAGGAGAAAAAATTTCAGTTTGAATCACATTAACATTCAAGAGAATTTTTCTTTACTTTTGGGTCTATTATTTGAATAAAGAGAATGGGTTAAAACTTTAATATCATTTCCTTTTGTTGTATACATATTAATCAAATAAATGTAAACAAAATAAACTATCCTACAAAACAACGAATGGGAAATTATGGAATCTATAACCAGGAACAACAAACCAAAATATAAGTAATATATATATATAAACAATTTAGCAAACTGAAATAAAACTATTAAGTTTTCTAAAGCCACACCCACAAACACAAACATACACACATGCGCGCACGTCCACAATTCTTCATACAAGGGGAAAATTTCAACGACAAAGTTTGCAGCCAATTATTAGACTTTACTTCTAGAAATGTATCATTAGTTTGCACGTGAGCTTTAAATTGGACTAGGAATTATTTTCGCATCCACTCCATGGGATATTTTAGGACATTTTACTAATTTCTCTCTTGAAAACTAAACTTAATTGCGCAGCAGCCCAAGAGGACCAAGGTCTACTGTGACGATCTTATTGTAAGAGACCATTGGACGCTGAGGTGCATGAGAAGACACCCTGATCAGGTTGTCAGTCTGAAGTGAAACTCATAGTTTCTAGTCCTCAAGCAATCTTGGTACTCATTTATATATATATATATATATCGATCCACTGAAGGGATGTAAGTCTGTTCCGTGAAATGTGTGCTTAATTATGTGAACGGTTTTGCAGATAGTTTTGTTTTTTTACACTTTTTGACGAATGCCAGATGTTTAGAATACAGTGAAAAAATGGTTCAAGAAAGCACGATTTGCAGGCATTGATATAGAAAGATCACTATTCAGCTACTCGAGGACTTTTGACTACGGACCTTGAAATTTTGAACTATAGCAAAGTGAAGAGGACACCCCTAATCTGGTACCCCCGCCTAACTACCTCACCAATGGTAGGACGCATGAATTTGTGACAGATGCAACGTAGATCTTTTCCCTACATGATGCGTCCTCGGTGGTACTAGGCTTGGACTCATAACACGTCGGCCACGAATCCCTTACATTGATCAATTAGTTACTACGGCCATTAAATCATCCCAAACACGTTCAATAGGATTGTGTTGTGGAGATCTCGAGGATCAATCCAAATGGCAAATATCTGATTCTTCATGAAATTCATAAACACTGAGGATTATGTGTGGCCGTGCATTATCATCCATAAAAATGTATCCGGGGACCATAACACCCAACAAAACCTCAAAAGGGCTTCCAAGATGAAGTCTCTATAGTGCTGTGGGTTGACAGTACACGCATCGATAATGTACAGTGGTGTACGGCTGTCTAATAATCACCAAACATACACAACTATATCTTTGTCAGCAAATCTGTCCATTCTTATTACATAGGAGGAATAAAAGCGTGTTCAATTTTTTCTCACCTGGAAGACTTGACGAAAGTGTATTTGTTTACATTTTGACTCGTCACTGAAAAGAGCATGCCTCCATTCTTGTGTTGTCTAAATCTGATATTTTCAGCTCCACAATATCCAGCGCTTCATGTTTGATAAAGTTAAAGGGCCACACAAGACTGGATACCGAGCATGAAGGACAGACTCTGCAAGACGCCTGTTAAACGTTTGCCTGGAAGCTTTTCTTCCAGATACAGCAGCGAGGTAACGAACAAACTGAGGAATCATTGTCCGCCTATGTCTTTGTGTGCTTAATTCCAAGCATAGATCCTGTGTATTTGATAAAGATATTTAGATAGCTTGGCTGACCTTACTGCGGACAGCACCATTTGTTTGGATTTCATTCTAGGACCGGACAACCACTTTCGGGTCACTTGGAAAAATCGATCCAACTTCACTTGAGACTTTCCAGCTTCAACTCTGCCAACGGCTCTCAATCTCAAGGAATCCTCTAAATAATTATGAGAAGATATTCTTACTGCAAATTGACTAACTTGTTTATATTAATACAGCGTTTCTCAAACTGTGGGGATGCCCCCCCTGGGGGCGCGGTTACACTGCGAGGGGGATGCTAGCACATTGGAAATAAAAAGGTTTAAAAAATAGTTTGTTGGAATGAAGAAAAGCAAACTGCTTTCTGACTAATAAAAATACACATTTACACTGATATAATTTTATATATATATCATCTGGTGATCGTCAAAAATAAAAAAATCCACTTCAAACGCACAATGGCAATCTTTGATTCTATAACCAAATAAAAAAAGACATTTTGTTTGCTTTACTGAAATCCCACAATGAGAGGTGTTTTTTTATTACATTTATTTTAAACCCTAAAATACTACTTTTGACTATCATATATCTGACCTTCAAACTTACTGGTATGTTCCATTCCATCTCTTTTTCTTTTAGGAAAGTTGTAAATAATATTTTTCTGTTGCTTTTTTTTCATGTGAATGAGTTATATGAAAAATGGATAAGCATATTGAGCACTTTGAATGATTATTTGGCCAAGATGTACTTTTATGAGCATTCTGAAACATATAATGCATAACGAAAATATTTTTACGCAATTCTTTTTTAGAACTAATATCCATATGTTTCATTGAATACTCTTTTAACACGGTATCAGTCACCCGATGCGCAGAGTCATCCCATGTTCACGAAATTGTTAAATCTGGGAAAACTGTTTATTTGTTACTAATGACCTTGACAGAGTATCCTCCAATATGACAGTCTTAAAGGGAAAAAATGGATTTATCACATTTCGCCTTCTTTTTTGGGGGAGTTGAAAACGTTTTTTATACAATCAAGTTACTAGTTCTGATCCAGTTCCCTGCGCGACCACTTTTGTTCCAAAATATTTTCAATAAACATGCTACACTTTTCCCCATGAACAATTTTGTGGTTTTGATTGCTGTGTTGTACGACTTATTATGGTTTATAAATGTAAATGAGCAGAATATAAAAATATCAGCATCTATGATCTCTATTGAAGGAAGTTGAAACTGATCAAGCAATTGAAGAACCTGCTGAAATAATATATGTTAATCAAGATAGCGAAAGTACATATGAGATAAACAATAGACGTGAATCGTTTGATTTGAATATAAATTTTCAAATTCTGCCTACAGAGTTCTATGAAGAAAACTATGAAGCCATAAATGTAGCACTTCGCATTGTCTAAAAGACACAAGGAAGAAAAGTTTAAAATGCTATTTGTAGATCATCAAACAACAGCAAAACTACAATAACGTGAACATAATATGACAGTTTTCTGGAAAATAACGTTCCTGTTTTGTTAGAGAAAAGTGTCAGTGATTAATGTCCTTTATTAAGGGCACGCAGGTATGGAACATTTTCTTTAGTTTTATTGAATTTTTCACAAAATTCAAAGAAAAATTGAAAAGTCCTTGAAAGTAGGGGTAAGTATATTTTCTCTTTTAACCCTCCAACTGGACAGAACGGATTTTCCCGCCCTACTAGAGGCTTTCGGAAAATGGACTGCACGGATTTTTCTGCCTTCAAGTAACGTTTTCAAAAGTGGATTAGCCGCACTTTTCTGAAATCCTTTCCCTTTTTAAGGTTTAACATCTTGAAAGATAATGAGGGACGGAGGAAGCAAACACAGAAGGAGTTTTATGGCTCACAGGGAACCCCGTGTTTAACCCTGGGCAATGTAAAAATCAGGGAGAAATTTCTTTACAACCCAAGAAGTGTTTCTTTGCTAGCTTGTATTTTAAAAGTTTCCAAAAGTCCCAACGCATAAGTAAAATATGTTACAATTCCCTTTTGGTTTCATATTAATTTCAAACCGTAACAAGTTGGGGCGTGTCAGGGCAATCTGCTATTTTATATAGTTAGACAAATTATCTTTTTTAAGTATATTCTTTCGCTTCATTTTCTTATTCAAAGCTTTCAGTTTTTGAAACATGATTATTTTATTATAAGATACCGAAAAATTAATAAAAACATAAAACTCTTTAAAATTTGGAACCTTTTCAATTTTCCAACCACTAAAAATGAATAAATTTAAACTTCATCAAATCATTTGAAACATTTTCTTACACTTTGATAAAAATAATAACGAGAAAAAAAAACTAATTAAGATTTATTAGTTTTTTTTTTAGATTTCAAAGCCTAAGTGTTCAGGGAAGTTTAAGTACAGTGCCTGGTTATATATTGTTAAAATACACCGAATTATATTTGAATTTTAAGAGCTTGAACTTCAGTTTACATCAAAGACAACATGAATGAAGATTTTCACACATTTTTTTTTTATAACTTGAATGTTTGAATAAATGGTAATCAAAAATATACGGAAACATTTACAGTAGACATTCATGCATATAAATAAACATAAAAATCAATTTTAAATTCGAGCTATTGAATAACATTCAAATTATATATTGTTCAAAAATATGTATTTATACAAAATACCTCCAACATTTATCTTTTTTAAAGGCTAACTGAATAAGTAATTAAAATCTGGATATGTTTTGAAATCTCGAAATTATAAAGCTAGAAATTTTATGTTAGAAATTCCACATTTGAAATTTCAAAAAAATGCATCGCGCAGTTAAAAATTATTTACCATAAGTTTTAGCAATTGTTTGAGTATAATAAAAATTTCAAATTTTATTATATATAGCTTCTTTGGTATCTTTTAATATATTTCGGTCGCGGTAGCCGAGTGTTATAGGTATCGGAACGTGGCTTGCTTTGTCACGAGTTCGAGCCCAGTACCACTAAAGACCCACCGTGTAGGGCAGCGATGCACGTTAAATCTGTCGAGAGCTGAAACGTCCTCCCGTTGGTGTGGTGGGGTAGTTAGGAGAGGGGGGGTGCCAGCTCAGGTGTCGTCCACGTCACTTGACCATGGTTCAAAATTACGTGGTCCGTCGCCAAAAGCCCTCGTGTAGCTGAACAGTGCGACGTTAATATTCAATCATTCATTTAATATATTTCGAAGATTTCATACAATTCGGTTGAAAACCGCCTGCTAAGAGCAAAAAATATACTAAAACAATTGATGAATATACAATTACAATAAATTCTTACATAGAGAAGCAAAACTGAGAAGCTAAAGCGTAGGAATAAAAATTTTGAGTATATCTGAAGTAGTTTTCGAAATATTTATTTTAAAAATTTAGAAAATTTGTGTGCGTTATGTTATACTTGATATCAATTAAATGGTTAAAAATAATGTGTGTGTTAATATTAGTTATGTAATCGTTTGATGACTTATTCATATACTAATAAAAATTATCATGGTAATTGATGCGAATGTCAAGAATTTTATGTAATTTTAAATTCAGACATTAATATATTGATGTAGAAAAATATAAAACGACCATCTAAAATACATTAAAAATGCAGTCTGCTATAAAATGATCTTGACAAACAAAAATCCGGCATTTTCACTTACTATGGCAGAGCCGGCTTAATCAGGGGCGATCTGGAAAAACAGAGAGAACCGCGGTTTTGATGGATGCCGCTCTAGCTTTTAAAGCTCCCAGGAAAAATTATATATATGTATATAAATTACAAATGCAAAAATAAATCTTGTAATTTTCCATACATTTTTATAACAACGAATTGTGGAATTGGCTTCCAATACATTGTTGTGTTTGACAATATCTAAGGTAACCAACCCTAGTTTAGATAGATTTGTACTACTTTTTCGTAACCGTATTCATTTTAAAATTAATTCGTGCAGCCGAAATACACCTTTTGTACCTTAAAAATTTATGTTAACTATAACGGTTAATTTTAATTTATGCAACTTCTGAAATGTTCATAATTAACCATTTCCGTCTAAACAGTTTACATGAAAAAAAAAAAGTTTGGACTCCTCATTCATTAGGGATTTATATAAGATTCTAACATTAAATTTTATTTTTCACCGAAAAGGGTTGAGTGGTAGTGTATAGTGCTTCCACACCACAGGTCTGGGGTTCTATTAACGGGCTGCGCAAGGTCGACTCTGCCTTTCATCCTCTTCGCTACATTGGGTCGATAAATGAGTACCAAGCTTGCTTCGGGTCTTAAACACTGAAGGTCTCTCTTCAGACAGACCACCAAATCGGGACATCTGTTCATGCACCTCAGCGTCCAATGGTCACGTGTATTATGATGGGCACAGTAGTTCTTGGCCCTCATGGATTGTTGTGCTTTTGTGTTTGAGTCTTAAGTTTGAAGATTACCTCACTTTGGGGATACCCCTTAGATAAACATGTATTTCCACTCATTTGCAATTAAACATTTTTCTTTCAATTACGTTTATTTCAGAAGGAAGTTTGATTTTTTAAATGAATTTGCTTAAAAGATGTATATTTATGTATTATATTGAAAATCTGATCAGTTCAAAATTACATGTTTTTAGCTCCTCTAAAAAGCTTTTAGGATTTTACAATTGATCTTACAATCCATATACGTTTTATAGTAGTATATTTAAAAATGATAAGGACATTTTTACGACTGTGTGAGATGTTATGCCTCGTTTATGAATATAAAAAATTCATTCAGCTACAGTTTTAAAATGTACAGAAATAAGTGGAGCAACAGGATACTTACATATTATGAATATTTTTGACTGCAGTAAGATATATTTATATTTCAGTTTCTTTACAATTTGAATAGAATTTGTAAAGTTATTTTGCGAATAGTTTGATATTGAGTATAAACCCATAGGCTGTTTATCATTGTAAAAGTGTTTTACTTTGATACCAGCACACATTAAAATAAGGCTCATTTGCAGTTATATGATCAGCTTCTCAGTGATATTTAAATTTTCAAAAATAGTCTACACGTACGAAAACATTCTTTCACAACCGCACACCACATCTCACATACTATATCTTCAGTACAGCAGGAAATATTTGTGTATAATGAAAATTTAATACAGGATACATTTCCAAATGTTAAAATTGTTTTTAAAATTTGGTATGGATACATTGTGGAACTGTCGGTTAACTTCACTGAACAAAATTGTTTTAAGTGTACTGTTTTGAAAGACAAGATTAATTAGGAGAACTTTTCTCACAATAGAATTTGTAATGACTGGATTGTGTGAAAATGTAGTTATCCATGTGTGACATTCTTCCTTGTAATAAAAGAAACAGAAAGATAAGAAATTTAACTTGAGTAGAAAATGGTTCTAAGTAGTACTGTCATGCGCATTTGAAGAAGTATATCCCCCATTAAAATTAAAAATTATTGACTGAATGTGTGTTATGCCCATCACAAATGTCGATGTAGAAAAGATATTTTCATTTAATACAAGGAGTTTGAAAAGGGAGCACTAGGAATGAAAATTTAGATTTTTTCCGAAAAATATTCAGTTAACATAAAAATATCATTTATATGATTTAAATTTAAATAAATTAAAAGTATATTGAAATCATTTTTTATGTTATTCTAAATTAAAAAATATAATTGAATAGAGAAAGATTTTGTTTTATTTCATAAATATATGCACCATTAATTGTCTTATTGTTTAAAAAAGATAGGGCCTTTACTCTTTTACCTCATAACTTTTTTAAAAACCGGAAAGTGAGCGCGTTTTCTTACTCTCATATTCAAAAATGAATACAGGATTCTTTTTTTCTAGTTCAAATCGCAATACCAAAATATTTTTTTTAAAAAAAAAAAATGACAGAAAAATAAATTTTGTTTGAAAAAAAAATATAACTATTTTT
Source organism: Trichonephila clavipes (assembly GCA_019973935.1). Lineage (NCBI taxonomy): Eukaryota > Metazoa > Arthropoda > Arachnida > Araneae > Nephilidae > Trichonephila > Trichonephila clavipes. The sequence goes on from BMAU01005520.1 coordinate 348,399, forward strand.
CAACTTTTAACACGCCATTTATTTCATGTTTTTTTACCCTGCATTTTAATTTAATTTTACTGTGACTGAATATATGGGGAAAACGATAGAGTGGAACTACTGTTTTCATACAAGATTGCCCCAAGGCAACAACAGCTAGCTGTAAACGATTGCTATCCTGGTTCTTACTGATTAAAGACGCCGAACCAAGTCATATAAAGATCTCCCCTTTTCGACCACCCAAGTTTTAAAAGGGGGAATGAATTGAAGTCTGTTGCATTTTGAAGGGAATAGCAATATAAGAGTAAAACGTTTTCGGAATAACTTTTCAGGAGGAAGGTATCCAGTTAGAGGGTTAATTAAATTATTCACTGGAATTGTGAATTTTATCGTGTAAAGTAAAAATAATTATAAAATAAATTATAGTTTTAAAACAAATTAAAAAAAAACTCTTTTATAGTGAATCGAACTAAAAAGTTAAAAAAAAATAATAAAATATATATTACTTAAAAGGAATATACAAAAACTTAATACTTATCTTGTTAATTTGTACGATTTATAAATATGATCGTATTGTAGCTTTTCGCCAAAAAGGGCATTATTATTGCATTCAATACATTATTATTTTTAAGGGGGTGATAAAAATTATGATTGAAAATCGGGTCGCCAGTAGTTAAAGTTTGAGAACCACTGTATTAATACAATATTCCCAAAACTGGAGGCAAAATCCCTATATGCGATAACTAAGGGTAGCAATATTGGACCAAAAGTTGAATAACGGTATTCGGTATTTTTTAGATCTTAATACCGGGATACCGGTTTTAATACCGTTATTATAAATTTTAGAATCAACACGAAAACACAGGTATTTTTTGTTTTATATTTGGCAGTTTTATTTGAGAGTGTAAATATCACAAAAATAATTTGTAACTTATGCATTATAATAGTATACAAAGAACATAAAAAAATTAAAGGAATATCTTATTTATTTAAATCACAAAAAAGTTTAAATATTACTATTCAGTCTGTGATACTAGTAAAAATTTTTGAAATGTGATCTTAAAAAAACAATGCATCATTTACATGTCATTAAACCTGGAACACGTAATTTTTTGCAATAATTTCATCCGAATTATCTTTTTTTCTAAATAAACTGAAATTCCTGATGGCGTGGCCTTAGAAAGTGTGCTAAAATTTGTATCTTCATCGCAATTATAATCTTTCCTCTTTAACTATTTTGTATCATGTTACGTTTTTAAATATGTATGGAGTCCATATTTTTACTTCCTCCATTCATTTTAATAACACTGGAGCCTTTTTTATACTGTGCCACTATATTCTTTTCATCATATAAATAATGAAACCAAATCGAAGTATTATCAACTGATTTTTAATGTCCTCTAAAGTTATTCTCGTTCTTTATTATGGCTTATTATTTGTATTTATGATATATATATATATATATATATATATATATATATATATATATATATATATATATATATATATATATATATACATATATATATATATATAAAAATATATTTTTTGAACTCTAAATATATATATATATATATATATATATATATATATATATATATATATATATATATATATATATATATATATATATATATATATATATATATATATATATATATATATATATATATATATATATATATATATATATATAAAAAATATATATTGAATATATAAAGTATGATTTATTGGCAAATACAGTGTAAATAACAAACTCACCAATTTAAAATATATATCAAAATATTAAGCACTTTCTTACATAATTAATTATAAAAATATTTTGAACTCTAAAGTATGATTACAAATACAGTGATCTTGTTTTTACAGAAATGAATATCAGTATACGAATCCTGAGCATGTGCAGTAATGCTCTGAGCTGTAACAGGATATTTTCGGCCCACATCTTTGGATGATTCAAATATTTTATCACTTCTCTAGACTGTACGATACAGCTTTGTATTCACAGCTTAACTAATTTTGCCGAAAAACCGGTAATTAAACTTATGAATACCGGTATTTCAAAAATGTAAAAATCGCTCAAAATACCGGCATTTGGTATCCCGGTATACCGATATTGCAATTCCTAGGGATGACGATCTCAATGCTGCAGATGCAGAAACTAACCCTGCAAATCATTTTTTCCTGAACTGGAGTTTGATATTCTACTACCCGTTCTTCAACATATATAAAATACAAATTCTATTAGTTTTACTGGAGGTATTCTAAATTTATGAGAAAAAAAACATTTTTGTGAACTTAATTTTGGACATGAGTATATTGTAAATCTCGTTTTAATCATGTAAAATAGCAGTGTAACAATAAAATTAACTTATATTATGCATTTTTTTATTTCAACCTTTATAGAGAATAGTTAGAAATTAAAATGTTCCAAATTTAATGAAGGATACATTTTTTTTTAATTCTGACTTTTTATTGAAGAGCACCCTTTATGAAAATCTATATGTTTTATGAAGTACTTTTCTAATGTTTTAAGAAGACATGTTCTTTTTTTCATAAACGAAACTTCATTTTTAAATTTATTGACAAAGGCTCAAAAACACATACTTTTTAAGCTACATGAGAACACATTTGAAAGCTCATAGAATTTGTATTTTTTAGTTTCCCAAATGTTAAATCTGCAAATGGGAGAGATATGTTCCAATGGTGGTTGTTTTTTTTCTCGTTAATAATGCTTTAAATGAGTATGCAATAAAATATAATTATAAACAAACAATGAAAAATATTTAATAAAATAAAATAATTATGGAAAAACATTAATATAATTTTTGTACATTTCCTACTTTGAGAAATCATTTAATAATTGTGATTTAGCAGTGAGTAAGCCCTTAAATTCTTGATAGATATTAAATTCATGCACTTAAAAATAGGTAGTTATTATTTTGGTTTCCAAAATCATAAGAGACAAATTATTGAATTTACAAATCTTTAGGTGATATAATGTGTTTACTTATTTATGTAATTAAATATAATAATTACATTCATCGAAAACTTTTAATCGTATTTGCAAGTACATTTGTAAAATCTCATGCCAGAAAGAAATTTTCACTGTGATTCTGAGACTTAAATTTATTTTAAATTAAATTATACTTAAAGCACCTACAAAAAGTGGTAAGTTTATTAGGTATGTTAGAGCAGTGCTCCGCAACCTTTTTACACCAGGGACCGGTCAACGTTTGTTAATTTTACCGCGGCCCGCGTGGGGGGGATATTGATTGTTAATATTTTAGATTGTTTTGATTTAATCATTTTAATTTAGTTGTATTTAATCGTGAATTCTGAATAACATATGGTTACACCAAAAAATTAACATAAAGTGATTTAACAAAAATTTTGAGTGATTTTCTTAAAAAGTAGGCACAAGAATACTACAGATAAAAGAAGAAAATATACCACAGTCAGTAAAAGAGTAATAATTTAATGTTTATTGTGTGGACCGGTAGTATGTGATCCATGGACTGGTACCGGTCCGCAGCCCAGGGTTGCGGAACACTGTGGTAGAGTTAGCACACACTTGTGAAGTCCCCACTTTTGGAGACCTCAGTTCCGCATTATCTACGTGACCTGTTTCTGTGGGGAAGAGCGAAGAACCACTAAAATCATTCATAACTAAAATCTATTTATTAAGATCTTAGTTTAAACACAATACACAACAATCATAACTAAGTAAGGTGACCTAGAATGAGAAGACGCAACACGTATTACCAAATAGTTGCATACTTGACCAATCAATCTAACTTTATAGATTAATTCATCTATCATTATTATACGCCTTTTCCTTGTAGCTTGTATAAAAAGTTTACCGCTATATCCTAGGTAATCAGCTACATTCTTTTTCTGTTCTGATGTGGCTTCAATCCCACAGTGTTCCTTAAGGCTTCGAATCCACTTTTGGTTCGTCAGTACCGGCACGGCTAGGATATTTCACGGAGTGAAGATTCTTCTAACTTTTATCTCAAATCACTTTACAGCTAACTCTCTACTTAGTGACTTCATTTCCCACTCAGCAATCACTTCTGCGCATAGACATAGACCCGGACATAGACTCCACTCTACTGCTAACTTTCGATGTATATATGATTCCTAATTTACATAACCATGTTCTTCTTTCTGAGTTGGTTGGAAAGAACTGTCATTTCGGTCCCAAAGAAACCTCCAAGAGGACATTAATAGAAATCACTATGAAATCCACATCACACCCTTTATATTTTCTTTCAACTTTGGAAACTACTCATTGCCATAGTTGTATACATTTTTTTATAACTCTAAATTTATTAATTAGTAAAAATACGTACATGATAAGAATATTTAAAAAATAACTCTAAACTTTGAAGAAAGTCATCAGTTTAAACTAG
>BMAU01005522.1:0-10945 GCA_019973935.1 Trichonephila clavipes
GTTTAATGTATTAAATAATTGTACTTTTTTTTCTTCAGAAGTTAGAAGTTTTTTAGGCTGAAATCCGCTATGACGCTTACTTATTAGTATAAAAACGCAACATATCTACGAACATTTATAATTTCCCGTTCTTACTGGTAATAATAGATTTTCACCACAGTAGTTAAGATGCAATTGCGTTTCTCAATGATACTTAAAAAAACTACTATGATGCATTGAATTTCGAGTTTACAGATGACAAAAAAAGCCTTGTTGAAAAGTATTGGCTCTATTTACTATTGCTGATGGACGATTCAATTTCCATTTGAGATTGTATCTATTTAAAGTGCAAAGAAAAAGTATAATTAAATTAGTAGCATGTGAAAATAAAATTTATGCCGTGTTTTTGTTTCTCTTAGCCATTTTTCTCATGCAGATGCCCTTATGGCGTGCTTTTACTTGAGAATAATAAAAATCTTACATTTTTAGTGAATACTTATTATTGCTTAGGATAATGAGAGAAATAGATTTAAAAAATACCAAATCTTGTCTCAGTATCATAACCATAACCATAAAATCCAATAAAAATTAAACCTGATAAAAGCAGCAAACATTATATTTTATATTAATATAAATAAAAATACATTTGAAAAGAGTTACAAAAAAAAAAAACAACACCAGATATTGATTTACCGTACTTGGACAAAAAGTTTTATACTTCTAATTATATCAATCTATTGAGTCACTTCAGTTACAAAAAAGAAAGTAATAGAATTTTGTGGAGTGAAGAAAGGAACTTCTCAAACAATAATTATAGTTAAGAGGAAAAAAATATTTTAGGCTACTAAAGATTGTAAAGTGTGTCATTATCAAAAAAGCTGTCAAACTTTTCTCGAATCAAGTGCTGAGCTATCAAAAATAACAGGATAAACGTAATGCAAAGAAAATGAGACAAATAAATACATTGCTAAAGATATTTTTTTCTCACCAAACCAGATATTTTCTTCTAAAATCATACAATAATGTCTAAAATATTGTAGAAATTAGGTTTAAAAACAACAACAAAATATTTTTTTTCTGATAAATTGACAATTTTGTGGTCTGACATAATATTTTTACAAAATATCTTAAGACTGAACAGGGTTTTATTTTTCATGTTTTATTTTCTTCTTACAGAAAATTATAGTAATCCTAAATTTCATTGTTGCATGAAAATAGTTAAAGTTTGGTATAATTATTTTTATTAATTATTTATTACGAGAAAAATGCTACTCAATATTCAATGCTAATTCAATGAATACATGCCTCTAACAATATCTCAATAGCATAATTGTAACAAAATGAAAAAGATAAGCCTAACATATTAAGTTTTTATGTGGATAATTTAAACATGCATAGAGTTATTTTAGCAAACTTAAAAAATTCTAAATTATTTAATACATAGTTAAAGAGAGCATTGCTTATCTAAGTTCATCAACAATTGCAGTTATAACTTGCATGAAAAGAATTCATTAATTTTGTTAATCATTGTTCTTATAAAATGTAATATATTAGAATTACAGTCGTCCAGAATCCAATTTTTGAATTCAAATTATATAAAATTACTGTAAATTTTAATATAATATATATTAAAGTATATATATATACAAGCAATATTGCTTACACCTTAAATATCCAATCCAAATATCATTTAATCCTGTTAAGGTTAGGTTTGTTACCATTAATAGCAATTTAATTATAATACATTAACGGAATTATAATAATATATAAAAGTTATTAATAGTGCTGCCATTAAATATTTTATATACGTTATATATATGAGGTGCAGCTTGCTACTCTCTTGCCCATGGCTTAACATTAAGTTACTATTCACCGATAAAAAGTTAAGTTCAGAAGATTTTTAATTTTATCTTAACATGTAATTGGAAGAAAAATATCGTACATTTATCATTATGACGTTAGAAGCAGAATAGGGTAAAATACCTCGAAAATTTGCAATAAGCATCCTGCTGTAAATAAGAGTAGATACAAGTATGCGCCCAAATTTTATGTATCCACGTTTTATTTCGGATCTGGAAATTGGTTTAAGTAAGCATCTAAGCAGTGTTCACAAACATAATTACACACAATGAAGAGAACAGTTTGGTATAAATATCTTTTTCTTCTTTTTTTTTCCTTTTTGATACTTAATTTTACTTCCAGAGATTTGCAAAAGAACTGACTTACCTCAGAAGTGTGTATAACTATTGATTCTATTAAATACATCACCCTGTTTAGAGTAGGTGGAGAACATCTTATATAATACGCCTATTAAAATATCTTGAATTATTATCTCAAAGACCTTTGGAACTGTGGATCCAAAACGCACTCTTGATTAAAGTAATCAAGATCCTTTTACGGAGACAGAATGATTTTGCTTAAAACTCTTGATTATTGTAATCAAGATCCTTTTACGGAGACAGAATGATTTTGCTTAAAACTCTTGATTAAATTAATCAAGATCCTTTTACGGAGACAGAATGATTTTGCTGAAAACTCTTGATTAAAGTAATCAAGATCCTTTTACGGAGACGGAATGATTTTGCTGAAAACTCTTGATTAAAGTAATCAAGATCCTTTTACGGAGACGGAATGATTTTGCTTAAAATTCGATGCAAAATATGTCTGATGTACAATTTTTGCGTAAACTTCCTCAGAATAATAATTCATGATGAGTTCAATGCTGGCTTAAAACTGTCTTATAAGGAAATAATTATCGAAAAACTCTCTCTCTCTACATCTTACAAAACAAAACAATCAGGCTTCTTTGGAGTTTGTACTAAATCACATGTCTTGAACTAAGGAACCGAAAACTAATTCTTTTCGTATAAACAAAAATGTTAATATGAAAGGTTAATATATGATAATCCGAAACATAAAAATACACTGATAGTTAGAACACCTAAGATAAATATACAAAATAGGAAGAAATAGGCACAGTAGTACTATAACAAACTCCTGGCCTTAGAAACCAAGATTGTAGGTTTAAACAAGTTTTAGGGCTAGCCAACCTTCACGTGTAGTTTGTCATACTACGTACCAAGAGGAAAGGAAAGAATAACATTTGGAGGAATTTAAACATTATAATAAAATCACTAAACTAATAAATATAATTATAAAATTATAGCCTACTAGTTTTCACATTATAGATTTAAATTCGATGCAAAACGTAGATAGTAAGACTTACTTCGGGAGTGCATCAACTGGTTATGTTATAGATATATATTCAAAAGATTATGCACATCTTTTATCTCGAAGACTATTCATGATATGGGATACTTTCTAATATGATATACCTTCAAATGAACTTCATTCATTATTCAAGTATGCTTGGCAAGAATTCACTGCCTATGCCTCAAGCTATCGGTGAACAGCATTAAATGTTTGTTCTAGATGATGCGTCTGTACACCGCTCTATCTAGGAAGTTGCATGGTTAAAATTGAATGAAATATCTATACTAGATTTTGCAGTCAGAAGCCAGATTCTAAATCCCCTGCAAAATTTATGAGAATATGCGGTTGAACCAATTATGGTAACAATCAGCAGAGCCATTTGTGTTTATTAACTGAAAACATCAATTATAAATTAATATAATAATAACTTATTTCACAAACGGATTTACTGAATGACATTTTGATTGTTTTTGTATTAATGAATAATGGTGTTCAAGCATGTGGAAGCATTGAAAACACTTTTTTTCTTATATGTCTTTGTATTATGTAGCATATATTTTTTTCTATGCTGTATCTTTCATTTGTGTAGTGAAACTGTTCTATCTTAGAATGCTTTACATGCAGTTATTAAATTTATTACTTTACGAATGTATACCATTACTTTTGTTTTACATTATTAAAAAAAAATATTTGCTCTTATAATTAGAAAAATGTTAATATTATTTACTTTATTTTTAAATATTTTATTTAAGACATTAAAATATTTCTGTGTTTATTTTTCTTTTGACATATTTCCACACTAAAGTTTTCAGTTACAAAATATAGTTACGTTTTGTTTCCTGGTATAATAATGTTGTGTGGGATTGTAAACTTTTTTTTTTCATTTTTCAAAAAATCATTTTTAGTTATGATAAGTATTTTTACTGTAATTTTAAAAATTCACCTAAAATATGAGTATTGCATTTTTTATGTTAGAAATGGCACTATGTTACCAACATTCAGTTATCTAGAACAATCATGAAACTTTTGCATATTCATTGAATTCCAGACATTAATATAAAAGAGCAATATTAAAAAAAAACTAGTTAAAGTCACAAAAATTTAAATCCTGAAAAAAATCGTTATCATAATTTATGTTGCATGCAGCGCCCTATTCGTTTCATTTTTTTCATTTCGCTGACGTGTAATTATTCTGCATGCATTTACTTATTAGTTTAGATTTACTTTACTTTGAATTTCCAGTTATTTATTCTTAGCTTCCCGTAAAGTAGAAGCAAAATTGGTGAAACTAACTACCTCTCTGAAACGCATCTTACTAAAAGAATGGTGTGCAAACATGGACATCATATATATGTCTTGTATGAAATAGAAATTACTAAAATAACATCTCACGACTGCTCTGTGGAAAACACAATTTATTCTAAGATATACTTTTATCTCAGAGGTGCGATTAAATTGAGTGCAATATATCATGCGTGCACAGTAATTTATTTAATATATATTAATTAGTTGGGCAACATTACCAAGACTTGATTTATTACTTTTTCGTTTAATTATACTTTCTTTGGAAGGACAAATACATATTTTACCTTACAAAAGAACATATATGTCACAAAAATGCATTAAGAACTAGTAATATTACTTTTTAAATCACGTTAAGGGAAAATACTTTTCCTTTGAGAATTTGTTCATACTTCCGAGATGTCTTCAGAATAATTTTGGGAATTAGCTTAACACTACAAAGACTGAAATTTAGTATTAAATTTACTAATTTAGTAGACTGTAAATTTAGTATTCATGTACCTATATTGCCCAAAAACAGTCAGAATTATTGCATTGTTTAAGAATATTTATTGTGTAAATGTATGTGTTTAAAATTAATTTTTAATATTTTTTAATATTATTTACGGTCATATAAGAAGTTATTACTAAATATTTACAATAAAAAAATTTGCTTCACTTGGGAAAAATGCATTCTAAAATATTCTAAGAAATGGTGTCAGTATATACGTACTTGTTTTTCTAGTTGGTATTAAAAAGCAGTTAAAACGACTTCCCTGGGCAACCTAGTGTTAAGAATACGTGATGATATTTAAAAACATAAATAGTGATGTGACGCTATTTTAACGTATTAATATTCTCAAATCAACCCAGGTTCCCTAATTTCACATCGCATCATGACCATAGTTAAAATAAACAAGAATCAATAATTTAACAGAACGAACTCTTAACGTTTAAGATAAATTTATTTTAAGCACAAGTATAGAGGATTTTTACTTCTACAACAAGAAGTTCAAAAATAATTAAACTTAGCTTGAGAGAGAGAAGGTGCAAAGGGGATGGACATGGTTGACAACCGGTTCGGGTGGAATTTCGGCGTCTTTTGTTTGAAGGTTCTTCTGCAACTCTCGGAGAGGCTCTCTACCTTTGAAATTATCTGCGTCCTTTTTTATCCAACCCCTAACCACTGCAAAATCCTGGAGCCGAACTATTTGCCTTGTCCAGTATAATTTCTCTGATTGATCCCGAAGCCGGCGCAGTGTTACACCACCTCAAAATTAATGCGTTTACTGAACTTTGTAACACGGGAACTTTTTTAACACACCCCACCAAAAGGAATTTCACCATATCCGGTCAAGGGGGACTCGCATGAAAATTCCAAGCCGATTCAGGGGAGATTCCTAAAACATGAACAAATCTGGCCTCCGATCAATAGAGATAACATCTGAATGCTTAAGGTATCCGACTACGTTCGGAACCGTGATTTTTCATAAGCGTATAAATGGATAATATTTATGATATTTAGTGTCACTTAGAAAATGTATGTCAAATTATTTTAAGAATATTATTGCAACAAAAAAATATTTAAGTACAATATTTTGACAAAAAATGAACATAGAGTGACCAATTTTGAAAATATTCACCTTTTGTGAAAAATGCTTCTATTATAATAATATTTGACCAGTATATAGGTCAAACCTCTGTACAGAGGCTCAATTAGAATTTTTGGAATATATAACTTAGAAGAGAGTTTATCCATATCTTACGACAACAGAGGAAAGCAATTTTAAGGAAAATACTCCGATAATTATTCTAATTGGTTGTAATTCTTAAAATAAGGTGAATTTTTCAAAAAAAAAAAAAAACAGTTCAGGCTCTCTGGAGAGAGAGAGTCTTTACTTTATATAAGGAAAATATTATTATTTTCGAATCATTTTTTATAAAAGACCATTTTTAAAAAATATTATTCTAAGTAATTTTGCCAAAATGGTGTATTTAAATACTTTTTTTTTGTCAAAATATCCTTAAAACAATTTTATACATGTACTGTAGTCTAAGTGACACTAAATATCATTAAAATTACCATTTATGCGTTTTTTTAAAAATCACAATTCTGAGCGTATTCGGATACTTCAAATAGTATATCAGACTGAATATCATATTTTATTCTTAAAAGCTCTCAGTTTTGTTCAAAAAAGGAGAGTATCGTTTTCTGAATCAATTTATTAATATAATATGAAACTTCGTAATTTTTTTAAAAAAAATAAAACATATAGACTTTTAAAGTATATAAAATAATATCATAACTGGAGCACACATACCTGAAATTTTATTTAAAAAAAGCTGAATGGATTGCTAAGAAAATAAGAACTAATACACATAAATATTTTTCTTTTAAGAAAGATTGATTTTTCTAGAAATTATTTAATCATCACAGCAAAACAAGATGCAATAAGACTTTATAAGTTCACTGAATAACCACAAATGTCTATTATAAAATATGTATTTAAATATTTAAATATATTATATTATAATACAACAATTATGTTAAAGAATAACAATTATTATTCAGAATCATTAGAATATCAAGAAATGTTTTCGAATATATGGGAAGTACTCTTATGCCAGCATTTTTTAGGAACTAATATGGATACAATAAAACATCTGAAATTCTGTTTTACTGATAAAAACAATATTCATTTAAGCGAATCGTTGCATAAAATATATTACTAGAAACTATAAAAATAGGTAATTGCTGCTTTTACATCAACTGAATTTATTTAGTGTATAAAATGTTCGTTATCAAGATTCTTTACAAGGGGCGAAATATATACGATCTAGTTTGTTCAAACCAAACTAATCTGATAAGAAATCTTTGCGAATGCTTCTTCGTAGTTAAACATAATAATTATTTTTTATCATATTCCATTTACGCAAACTAATACTAATTTAGAACTTGACTAAAATACAAATTAAGACTTACAGTGATTCTTATCACATTACGTATTAACCAGTTATGTAAATTAAACTATAGCCTTTCCCACTATGCAGTTGAATGGTTGTTCTTGCAAGAATGTGTTTTCGAAAAATTATCCTTTCTTATAGTTTTATTTATCGTTATGCAAGCGCTCAATTATCTTGATACTAAAATCCCTTTGGCGTATAATTATGTTTTAGTATATGTTTCTAATTTAATGGTGAGTTGTGATATATTTTACTAATGATTCATTATTAAATTATGTTACTATCTATTTACGTTTTTTTCCGTTGGTTTTACAAAAATTCAATGTAGTATATATTGATTTTCTACTTTTTTGTTGTTTTTCTGATTATTGTTTCGAGAGAAATAACTAAACAACGATCTATTAAATATTTAAGTTAATTTTAAACATTAAGATATTCACTTAATTTAATGGCTGGGAATTAAATTGCGGTAAATTGAAGCTGGTCGAAAAAAATTCCCCAAATTGTATGAAAGATATAGCATACTAGAATAAGCAAAACATTAGATTTCTGAAGCAATTGAAAAACTATGTTAAAAGTAATACCTTCTGAGTGAAAGCGGGAAATAACTATACAATATGAACTTCAGGCTTCCCATTAGAAAATCACATTAGAACGTTGTTTTTGAGAACTTTGGGTTATTCCTGGGTTAGGAAAGAACTCATAAATGCAAGTGCAAATACTTGACTTAAGTTAGTACAATTATTTCCCAAACTTGAAATTTTTAACTGTGTTCAGTAATATTGTATCTCAAATCTCTCAAAATACCATTATTGTTAAATGAATGAATAATAAGTAATATAAAACAAATTTTTAAGTCAATTCCTACTAACATCAAAAAAGAAAAATTTTATTTTAGCTACTTTTTATTAAATAGTTACAGTTAATATAAATATGTATATACATATATGGCAGAATCACAACGTTAAGCAGTAATTAATTTTTATTAATTATCATTAAAGTATCGTATGGTCATTCAAAGTAATCGTGTATATAAAATTTCAGTTCAACTGAAAGCTTTAAAACGTGAGAAAAAAAACCTTTTCAAGTTATGATACAAGTAGCCAAAAAAGTCGCTAAGTCGGCTATGTGGCTGTATTTGTATTTCTTTAACTAACTACTTTTAATAAATTAATTTCAGTAATTACAATTAAATTATTGTATTTTCATCCAAAATAATCATGTTTATTAACCTTTTGGAGACGGCGGTCTTTGTGAGAAAAATGCCCTTAAAGACGGCGCTTCTAGCAGGCACACTCCCCCTTTTCGGAGCTGATTTATGACACCATACATCGGCGGATAAAAGAAGCAGAGCAGTCGTTGATACCCCACTTGAATAGTGGGGATGTTCACAACTTAGAAAGTCCCTAAACACAAATAGTCTCTCTCCTGTCTTAGGGAAGCATGTTTTCTTGAAAGAATCCAATGTGTAGTAATTACTAATGTTTTCAGTTCAAGAAAATTCAAGAAATTACAGCACAAAACAGGAGTGATGATATAAGAATTTCTATAAAAAAATTAAACACTATATCTCATTACAGCAGGAAAGGTTTACAATAAACTAATCTAAATTTAATTGATTTTATTTAAGAAAAAATATTTATATTTTGATTTTCAATTAGAACGCTTATTAAAATAGTTATAAAATGTTTTAAATTTATTTTTATTCTTATCTGCTCTGCTGGAATTTGATACACCTGGTGTTAAAATTTAAAATAGTCAAATTAAATAAGGTAAATAATATGATTCTTCATAACTTGCACATAATTATAAGCAAAATACAAACATAAAATAAAAAGCCCAATTGCTGATCATGTCTCTTTATGTTATAATGCAAAGTTCAGACTTTCTCAAAATCGACAATAAAATGAGTTTAAAAGCTCTACAAGCATCTGCATATCCAATAAACATAGTTGCCATAAATCCTTTTTGCGAAACTTCATTGTTGCTCAATTTATAATTGTTTTTCTTTTAGAACATGCCAGAAAAATCTTAAAAATTTAAATCCTCTTAAGAGTTTTCGTATATATCTTCCATAAAGCGAATGAAAGATTTGATGTATATAATTGCCATTTTTTATTTTCCCATAATCCATTATATTATGATACATTATAATTGCAGATAGTACTCAGAGGAATCCTAGATTAAATACACATTTTATTATAACAAGCATCTTTCAAAAAAAAATCTTTTATTTTGATCTAATTCTTCTTATATATACGAAAATTATGATAAAACATTTACTGTGCCAAATATATGAAATTAATAGCAGTTAAGTGTTTCACATTATAGCTGAAAATATGAATATCCTAAGCCTATAAGTGTTGGCCCTTGTTGGATGGTGCGACATTGTAGTCAGCTAGCATGTTTTTATTGAAAAATGGTCATGATTAGAGGTTCCATTGTGTAACAGAGCTGATACGCATAAAATCAAAGTCCTTACGCTTGCCGTGGTGTGAAAATAAGAAGTGGGGGCTCCAGCTCGACTACTGTCTCATCGTTACTTGATCGTCATTTAAACTTACAAGGTCCATCTTATTACTTTCGACTAATAGAACTCGTAAATGAAATATTAATAATTTATCAATTTATATATACCTCGTGTTCCTAAAAATAAATTCTTTAAATATACATTAGAAATTTAAGAATTATATTTTTTCCAGCGGTAATAAATTGTTTTCATTCAGTAGTAAAAGAGAAAATTCTTTGAATTCTACAGAATACTTGATAGTAAAAGCGCAAACAATAAGCTGATATCAAAGACTAAATATTATGACTACAAAACATATTGAAGCTGCTGAGGAGCTTCATGCATCTCGACAAACTTGTTTTATTCAAAAGGTTTATTATATTATTCTTTATTTCTAATTAATTGTTTGTTTATGCAGTAAAGGGTAACATATTGGGACTTCTTTTGATTTTTTCACTTTTTGTACAAAAAAAGGGATATTTTTAGCCTTTGAATAATCCTTACTTTCTTTATTTAAAAATTTCAAAGTGGACACTGCATATTATTGCTTAAATTCTAAGATTACAGCTCTGAGGTTCGTGCGATTAATGAACTGACTTTGGTGTGTGAGTTTGGCCCATTAAGGGAGGGACACGTTGATTATTTATATTTTTAGATTGTTTCGATTTAACAATTTTATTTTAGTTACATTTAAATATATGCCTTCAGAATAAAATATATTATACTCCAAAACCGTGAATAAAAGTGATTTCTTCTGAAAGTTGCGCAAATCCGAGAGAAATGCACCACTTTAAATAAAATGGCAATAGTTTAATGTTCTTTAGATAGCCTGGAAACACCATTTGATCCGGGCGGACCGGGGTTTGCGGATCCCTGCCCAAAGTGATTGGCGACTGCTTTTACCTTATCTCTCAAAATCTAACACAATATCAGTTTCACGAAGAGGGTTACTTATCATTCTCCTTAATAGCGTTCGCCAAGCAGAAAGCAATACGTAAC